>RPOG01000751.1:0-243348 GCA_008086565.1 Thalassoma bifasciatum | reverse complement strand
TGTCAGGGAAATTTCCTCTGTTGAACTCACGAATTCTAAGTTACAAAAATTGCAATCCACAGTGTGATGAATCAGAGCCTTTACTCATGCAGCATGGAGAGGAGACTTCAGCAAAGTGTCCTCTCCCGATGGTGACATTCTATGTCATTATATACAGTCAGGGTTACAACAACAGCAACTTCACAAACAACTCCCTGCATTTCACACCTACCCTGTTGTTTGTCCTTGACAGAAACTAGTTAGTCAACAGAGGATAGAACTAGTTACCCACAGCCGACTTTTCGACGAGGAAGGGGTTGGCTGGGGTTTACGGGCAATAAAACTTCTAAGGGATTAACTTCCTCCCCACCTAAACTTCCTGGCAAAGAAATCATCGACTCACACCTGGACATCTGTTTTGCCCTTACAGCTTTCTGGCTTTTCCCAACTCCACATTTGATGTTTGTGTTTGTGCCTTTGTTTTAGTAGATGATTCATCATCAGTCAAGACACTTTTTGGTGCATCGTCCTCCAAATCAACATGTTTCTTAACCCTGTGGTGCATAGTGGTCACTACAGCAGACACCTAAAAGTTATTTACTCCTAAATTCAATGGTTCATGTGGTGGAAATTCATATTACTCTGTGTCAGGATATTTTCATTCTTCACAGGGCCTGAAAAAAATGTTTTCCATTTTTTTTTCCAAACATATATTTTTAAAAAAGTTATAGACAAACATTTGAGGTTGAAAAAGCTTATAAACTATACATTATTCAGTGTCAAAGTGGATGAAAGAGAGTTAAAATGTTTCACAATTAAAAAAAAGATTCTTCATTAAATCACCAAAAAGAACAGAAAAGAAAAGAGGTCAAACAAAAAAAAACAAAAAAGTCATATTTACATCAAGTGCACACTGTTTTATAATGAATGCTCAGTTACAAATACTTGAAAAAAATATTGGAAAACTTTTTTTCATACCTTAAGACAAATAAAAACACTCAAGGGAAAAATCCTGACACTGACTTTCATAATTCATGCATCAGAGGGTGAAAGATCTTATTTCTAATTCCAAGTTTCCAAAGCAAAACAGTTTGACCTTTATATATGAAGTCCATGTTTTGCCTTTTTTCATCGCGGACACTGGAGACATGAGGCCCCATGGGGAATTTGAGAAGAGTTACAGGAGGGAAATATGTATATGTATATTTCTAAGCTCTTAAAAAGCTGTTCTTTCTGCCTGTCAATGGGAAGTTGTTCCTCTCCATTGTCACTTGTTAAATGCTGAAAGAGTCTGTGGGTTAAGATGAGTTCAGACCAATTATCTTGTTTATGCTGCTCTCTGTTAATAAAATAAAGCTGTATAAATATTAACAAGTCTAGACATGTTCATTTTTTGGAAAGTGTGTTGAGAAAAACCTTAATTATGAATTTCTGCTACATAAATAAAGATGATTGAAATAAAGTAAAGACTGAGTTTTAGTCAGTCAAAGTGTTTGGAGTAGGATTTTTGAACCTCACTTTTCAACAGTGGATCCCCGTGCATGCGTGGGATCTCTCCGGGTACTCCAGCTTCCTCCCACAGTCTAAAAACATGACCACATGGTCAGGTCAATTGATTATTCTAAATTGCCCGTAGGTGTGAGTGTGTGCGTGAATGGTTGTCTGTTTCTATGTCAGCCCTGCGATTGACTGGCGACCAATCCAGGGTGTACCCCGCCTCTCGCCCAATGACAGCTGGGATAGGCTCCAGCCACCCGTGACCCTGAATAGCAGGATAGACGGTTAAGAACATGGATGGATGGACTTTTCAACAATGTTTCTGTGCTGCACTCACCCAAAAAGTTCTAAGCCAAAGATCTTTCAGAACATTTTTTTTTTTCACAGCTTGAGTTCTCTGGAAAATATAAAAGTAAGATATTTACCTAACATTGTTTGATACATGTTTTAGCTGCCACAATAATATGTCATTTTTATAATTTTTATTTGTTACATCTTCTATTTTGTTTTAAAGACACAAATATTGGTATCAGATTGAGATTTAATCTGATACCAAAGTGGGAACCAGGTGTTTCCTGTTGTCTGTTCTGGCTCCTTTTTAGGAGCACAACTTTGTTTTTGTTCCTCACTTTTCACTCCCTCACAGATTGATAGTCAGCAATGTACGTTTGTTTTATGTACGTTTTTTGCATCAACATTTGTGAAACTTCTGTTTATTAATTTAAATCTCATTTATGTTATTGTAAATTTGACGGTCGAAGTTGGTGAGAGAAGTTGGTGAAGAAATACAAATAAAGCCACCTGTATTTACAACTCGGCTAATTTCTGAAGGGAGTGATACATGTCCATTTTCTTTTAATGGATGGGGGAGCCTCTTTAAAAGACTGCTGTTTTATTTTATTTTACGTTTTTAAGTCTTGCTCTTCTTACTCAAGTTGAAGTTTCTTAAAATTAGGACCTCATCCAAACCCACTGTCAAAAAAAAAATAATCAATCAATATTTTTTATGCTGCATCCATATACCAGGGACTGCTTTAAAACTTTTGGCTTCACTCTGAGGAGGCAGCTGTGCTGGCCATTGTTTTATACCATCTACTATACACTGTGCAAGATGATGATGAAAATGATGTCAGATTAAATGTGTGCACTTTTGTGTGATTGAAGTCCTTTGTGTGTGCAGCTTCTTTTGAAGTTCTGAGGTGGCAAAGATATGACTGAGTCAATAAACTCTGAGTGTGTAAAGGCTGACTCAACTTTGTTGTAAGATCCACAAAGAAGTGTAATAAAGGTTTATAAAACACATTTGTCGATAACCAATAACTTTCGAGCCTTGGATAAAAAAATGTAGTTATCATCATATTTGACTTGTTAGCCAAAGAAGAGCTTCATTGCTTTTCTGCCCCGGTGTATAGGTAAGAGACACTGTGCTAGGTAACTATACTCTATGTTTTCTGAATAACGACTTTCATTCTTGCACGGGAGATTCTAGTTCAGGAAAGAATCTTAAATGTTCCACCATTTGTGTTAGACACACCTTCTTGTAATTTATCGAAACGTCTCCGACAAATCAAGTTCGAAGACGTGAGTCTCTAAAAGCTTCAAAGACACTTGTGGATTTATATATACACCGTTTTACGACCCCATACTGCAGAGACTAGACTTTAACCAGTTCTCTGTGGTTCAGATGGATGTGTGAGGGGCGGGTGTTGGGCCAGACAGGGTGAAGAAGATACCAGCAGCTATTGACTTGTGTAAGCTGTAAGTTATGGCCATGTGGGAGCCAGGATTCAACTATTGAGCTGGAATGCCTGGTCATAAAGTGGACCACAGAGACTTTGGAGTGCTTTCTTTCTGGAAGAGACTTCATCCTGGAGACTGACCCCTGAGGTCTGCAATGGCTCCATCAGATGAAAGACTCTATCAAGCACATCTCTGGGGGAGTGTTAGAAATGCAAACCCCATCAGTTCATGGTTCAGTAATGCCCAGGGAAATCCAATGCTGCATCCAAAAACAAAGATAAAAAAACATTGCTCCTGTGTCACCAACACTGGCTGTGTTTTTTTGTCTGATACTTTCCTGTTTTGTGTATTCTTTCACAATTTATCAGGCTCCTTTAAGAGCTACAGGGAGCCCCTCCTCTGGTGTGATTCATGTGCTGTGTGCCATAGTTAGATCAGTTCAATTGGTAGGCAACTTTACTACATGAATAAGCCATTAACTACTTTTTTTGGCATCGTCATTATCTTTGTGAATTTGATGCTTGTTAAACTTTTCTCATGGCAAAGCTGAATAAATTTTGTGTATTCTTTTCATCAAAATGCATTAGCTTTTTTTGGCTTGTATACTAGAAATAGACCAGTCAGTCTATGCTGTAGAAAAGTCAGTCTATGTACGCTGTGTGGCATAGACAACCAATCTATGCTGTGTAGGGTAAAGAGTCTGTCTTTGCTGTGGAACGTACATGGCAGGTCGATAACAGAGCTTAGACAGCCAACACACACACATGACATATCAATGTACAGCAGGGTCCACTGTGTTCCCTCCCCACTCACAGTAACAATAACTGTTATGTTGCAAGTCACAAAGGCATTCTGGGTACAACTTTAAAGCTGTAGCTTTGCCAAACAGTTGGGTAACAGTTTTGCTCTAAGTATAAAGCTTCACAGCAGTGAGCCTCTTGTAGATAAACGTCCATGCAACAACTGTCACCTGGTGTTGGACAGTGTTAGGTTTATGGCAAAAGTACAAGTTAAAAACGCTGCAGTTTGAAGTTATAATCACTTCATTTGAGTAAAATTAGTGCACTTAAGAAAAACAAGTACACTAGCTTTTACGACCACGAAGTTCAAGTAACTTGTTATAAGTGCTTGTAAGAAGTTGCCAAAAAATGGGTTGGTTCACCTTAACATTTCTGAGTTCAAATGTTTGTCTTTACAGTGTATATTTTCATTTAATCTACTGTATTTTACCTAATTTTTCTCTCGCTAAATGTAGTGGCAGCACTATGTTTACATGCCTAAAACTTCTCTTGCCGTTTTGAAAAAATGATGTATGTCTTTCAAAACTCAATAAAAAAGTTGTGGGAATAAAAAAAAATCAGAAAGTTTTGAGCAAGGGGAATATTTCTGTACCCTCATTTGAATCCCCACTTTTGCAAAGCTGGTCTCGTACTTTGCTAACTGTAGGGGGAGTTTTTTTTCTACCTTTGTGGGACACTCAGCAAAGTGTTAAAAATCCCTCAATTCAAAGAGTGACTGGTTCTCATGGCATAAGTTCACCTGCACAGAAGGAAAGGAGGCTGTGACAAAACCCAAAGACAGGGCTGTTTATGATATAACAGAGTGAAGACTCAAATATAATGTAAAGTATGATATGATAAACGATTATAAAGATAAAGGCGCAATAAAACAGCTTCAAGTAAAAAAAAAAAAAAAAAAATCTAACCAACATACCAGGATGTACTGTTTGGTGTCGTTTAGTTTAATTTTGCAGTTTTAAAAACTGGAAGTATCATCAGTGTTAGGTGATCTGTGTGTGATTGTGTGTGTGCGCTGAATCTGTGGTTGTTCGTGTGTCTTCTGTGAGTGTGGGACAGTAGTTTTAACAGGACACAGATGAGAAAAATGCTTTCTTGGAGTGTCTGACACAAACACATGACTTGTCCCCTTTTTTCAGTCATTACACCCCAGTCTGAGGCTGCTGCTTGTTTCTATCTCTCTCTCTTTTTTTTTTCTTGGTGTTATCTGTGCAGTGACAGAGGCTGGTGGCCTGAACACAGTCCAGGTTTATTAAGGGGTATAGTTTCCGGTAAACAATAAAGCTGGGGCCCAGAAGGGGGACTCTGTATCTTTGACCTAAGTCTGGAGAGACAGCAGAGTCACAAAGCACAGGAAACACCTCTGTTCTTCATGGGGGGCTGTTTGTGTGTGAGCGAACACTCAGTGCAGCGGGGGCCACAGCACTCTGACGATAAGTGTTCTCTGTCTGCTCAGTGTAGCTGCTATTACAGGCCCCACGTCCTGGAGCGCAGGGATCAGAGCTGCTCAGGGGGGGCAGAAGACCATAAAAAGAGTAACCTTAATTTACCATCCCGACAGTGAAACACATGAACATTACATGATTGAACTCTGAAACTATTTGCAGTCAGTCAGTCAGTCTGATGATACTGGAGAGGGAATCTATCAGTGTTATATAAAACACTTTAAGTTGGCATTAACTGTGACAGTGTTGTTGTAACGTCCTTGTGTGTACTTTGTTCTGAAGTGTATTTCATGTACACCTGTGATAACAAAGTTTATCTAGGGGACAGAAGAGAAGACATCAGTCTGTCTTGAATTTTAATGAAACCAGTAAAAATAAAAGGAGGAGATTTTTATTCTTTTCCTTATCAAAATAGTACATAAAAAGTATAAGCTCAAAAACTTAGATCGGGGATAGAAAAGTTGTTAAATAAAAGGGGGAATAGTTCACTCTGAGGGCTAGACACTAAGAAGTGTACACTGTAAAAAGTGCTAAGCTTATTAAGGGGTCATAATTTTCTTCTGTTATCTTTTTATTTCTGCTTAACATAATGAGTTGTAAAGTTTCAACTAAAAAAACCAATAACTCATTAAAGTGAGTTACTGGTTTTTCAACTCAAGGTTTTATGTCAGTTCAATAAAATGGTAATTTTAGTGAGTCAACATTACTTCCCAGCAGGCACCATGACATCAATTTGATGTTGAAAATACATCAACCAACATCAGCCAATCTGCTTCAACCTAGTTGTTTGCGACTTACCCCTTGATGTCATCATAAGTCAAAGTTCTGCCTCACAGTGGGCTCTGAGACACTCATAGGCACACCAGTGTTTGGAGGCGTGCCCAAAAATAATGTCAATATAACATCAATGTCACTATTTGGGTCAAAAATATCATCAATATAATCATAATTTGACATATATCAAACCGATGCCAAAGGTTTGATGTCATGTTGATTTACGTTTTTGACCTAATTATAACTATTTAACTCCTAGCTTCCAAAGTTACATAACATGTCTGTAGTGAGGTAAACACTGACAAGCAGGGGCGTGTCCAGACTTTTTAGAGTTGGGTGCCTCAACAAGGGCACTGACTTATGCAGTGGGGGCATAAATTCTGCGCGCACACACTCTAATAAGTAGCATTTATTTTAGCCTTTCTTTATGTATCGAAAATTCAGGATTGACAGGCAAGAAAAAAAATGATGACAAAAATAACTACAAAAATAATAAGAATCAAATCAACAAAAGTTATTCAACAATTTAAGACTGAAACTTAACCAAAAAGTGCTGCTTCTGTACATGCTTTCATTGGTTGTACTTTGAAATTCAGAACCTGTTTAATCACTTCTTGTTCATTATTAACTGAGAAGTACATTTTTCTCAGCTCTAAGTTATCTATTCATGTTTCATTTTATAAAAGTAAGTGGACTCATTTTGTCATTCATTGTAATGGGAAACTGCAATATTGTGTGAAAAAAATCACAATTGCACAATTATGCAGCAGTAATGTACATCAGTGACATGTTCTCTCAAAGATTTAGTTTAGTTTAGTTTATTGGTCTAAATATACAGAGACAATGCACATCAATGAACATTCCTGTTAATAAGCTGGTTTAGCCAAGTTAGCTAATTTAAAGCAATTGAAGACAATGCTTGAAGCATTGGACAGAGAGAAGGAGTGTGGGAGTTAAAAAGTCATTCTAGCCGTTATCTGAATCAGGAGAGAAAAAGAAAGTTTATGTGTAAAAGTAAAAGACTCCATGACATTTGAGTAATTTCACAGAGCCTTCAAATGAGAACTTGAGTTTTTTATAAAGGACTTCTTTAATCCAACAACTATATGATTTGGGACCAACAAAGGTTGAAAAAAACGTTTTGATGTCATAGAGAGGGTAATACCAGGAGATAAGTTGAAAATGGCAGACAGTGTATTACTGGGACAGCACTGTTAAAAATTACCAGGATTTCACAGTTTTTAACAGTATTATTTTGCAGTTAAATGTTGCAATTAAAAGCCCCTGTGATATCACAAATAATACCTGTAAAAACTCCTGTGACACTAGACTTCACAGCATTTAACTGATGTTTCACAATGAAATACTGAAATCAAAATCCTTTGTTAGATCACAGCGTGTTACTGTAAAATTTGAAACTGTTGAATGGACTTCTGGGAGCTTTATTGATGGAAGGTGTCATTAAACCTAGTGAACATTCTTTTGACTTTTACTTTAAAAAAATGTCACAATGATTAGGATTTACCCTGAAACGAAATAAAAAGGCATACATTTTAGAGGAAAATACTGATATACCTTGTAACCTTGAGTGAGGAGGGGACACAGTGAACATGAGAGCCTGCTACACATGGATGAATCACACTGGAGACCCAGGACATTGACCAGATGGCTCTGTTTCACAGTGTGGACTGACTGTTTTCAACACATGGAGTAGACCCACTGTTTATGCCACAGGGTGTGACCAGTCTGCTCCACAGTGATGAATGGACAGCCAGATCAAAGACAGTTTGTGTCACCTGTGTGATACACCCATGTACAGCAGGCTCTCGTGTCCACTGCCTGCCCTCCTCTCTAAAGGTAACATGGCAGCCAGTAAAACCTAGTATGAAAGTGTAAGTGAACCAGAAATGACGGTAACATCACTTATCTTGAAGTTTTAAAACTACAATATGAAATTGTTATTTCATGAAGAATTCCTGTAACCTTACAGCTGTGAAGTTACTGTGAGACTATTTAGCAGTAAATAACTGTGAAGATTACTGTGAAAGTCAAGCAAATTTTGGCTAGTAATTTACTGTGATTTTACACTCAAAAATGTAACACTGTGGTGTAATTGTACTTAGCATGTCAAAAACACTCTCCCTAAAGGACGACAGCTTAGGGCATCACCAAAATGTATGAAGGTGGTTTGCTGGAGACTGCTGGTATCACTGACAGTTAAGTAAATTCTAAATAACTTTGTATAGGTGTAATGAACTTTATGGAGAACTTTGCATCGGATAAGGCTATGGTGGGTTCCTTTTCTTTTTAAGGAAAACAATCTACTACCATGAAATGAATAAACCCCTTGATAATTGGACATTTTTTGTATTTCTCGGAGAAAAGGATTAAGGCATTATGACACCTGAGAGCAAAGGTTTGATGGTCTGGTGGACGACAGGTGAATGTGCTGTCTTTACCTTTGATTAAAGTTTAATCCATTACTGCAGGTGAGAAGGATGACACTTTAAAGTGACAGAAACAACATATTTACTTCATCAGTCCTTGGGTCATTTTTAGTGAAAGGACATGTGAGGTGTTTTTATTCAGCTATGAAAATGATGTGAATCTGTAATAAACGCTTTGAAGCCCTGATTCTGCTCCAAAAGCAAAGTTTAGTAATGAGATGTTTGTGCTTTTTAATTTCCACCTCTGTTTATCACAGGAGCAAAAGCAATAATCATTATGAAAATCACTTTCATCTCATCAAAGATACTGCTGCTCTTGAAATTTGAATTACCTCTTTATACAAGAAACTAAAGAGACACATTTTTCTAACCCCGGTGGCAGATTCTTTTAACTATCTACAAGTAAACCCGGTGGCATTTTTGTCCTTTAATATCTTGAAATAAGATAATTTTCTGGGCTTGGCATTCATCTTAAAAATAGGAAACATATTTCTTTTTACGTATTTGGTTTTTTGAAATGTAAAGTTTTTAGTTTCTTAAGGTCCTAACTCATGAGACTTGAACTCTTGGTGTAAAAAAAAAACAGCATTACTAGATTCATCTGTCTGACGCTGCCCTTTAAATCAGCACTGGATCTATACTCAGACAAAACTAATTAAGAAATCTTCTGATTTAAAGGCCTGAAATGAAGGAGAAATAAGGACGGAGAAACAGGATTTGTGAGTGTTGTTCTCAGTGTTTGCTGCAGTCAGTAGTCTGTGCATACGTTGCACCTCTAAAGAACCACACTGCTTCTGGCTACTGCCCGGCTCGGCTTTGTCTAATGTGATTTTGCTTGCTGAACGCATACACAATGAGTTGTGCTGCATGTGAATGTGGGCATGCACAAAGACTTAGCATGACAAAGTGATCCGGTGTGTAGGCGTACTGCTACATGAATATTTATCTCCATCCATCTACTGTATGCTGTAATCATTTGTCTGGCCCTGTCTGTGAATCTGTGTATCATGCCTTACATTTGTCAGACCCGGAGACAATGCTGAGGCAGGAATACTGAACAATTCATGGAGTTAGAGACCAGGAGTTGTCATGTCAGTGAATTTGAACAAAGGCTGATACACGTGAGAGGCATTTTCTGATGATCATGTGATTTTCGAACACGTCTTTCCAGCAGGTGAACACAAACCCATTATCACTTACCAAACATTTCCAGGTCACTCTGTTCATGAACATTTGAGAAACAGATCACCTTTATTGGATATTTGCCTTGAAAATGATGAAAAGCATCATGAATAACTAAACTGGAAAAAAAGGATCCAATACTGGCCACAGAGATGCCAGGAATGTTCTGTTGTATCATACAAAAATGTTGTTTAACAGTAAGATAATGTATATTGGATTAAAGCATATGGCAATCAAATAACAGTCATACACTGGCAACCCTAGTGCTATTATTTTACACTAACATACATCACATACATTCAGACCAACACTATTTTTTCCCCTGAAATCTCGATAGCTGGTCTATGCCATAGAGCTTGGACTGCCTGTATATACTGCTCCAGTATATACAGGCAGGTGTCATTATACAGCAGGGTCTCATGTCCACTGTGTTCCCTCCTCACTCACAGTAACAATAACTGATAACTGTTGGGTTACAAATCACAAAGACTTTCTGGGCAAAACTTTAAAGCTGTAGCTTTGTTAAACAGCTGCGAGGGGCTAAAGTAGAATTTCTTTCACTTTCGCTTTCTGGAATATACATCTAGTTCAAATAAAATGCAGCATATAAAACTATCTGAGCTGGTGCACCTTGATTGACTCGCTTCAACCTGTAGAAACCTGCAGTCTGTGAGAAAAACAAAAAACAACTGGAATGATTTCTTTTCCCACCTGGCCTTTTAAAGACAGTTCCAAGAGGAACCAAACACCACGATGTGGTCTTAGGACCACATAAAGAAAATAAGAAAAAGTTTCTGGGTAGAAAACTCAAAATTTACATCTCAAACAACACAAGATTTATCCTTTTTTCCCCATTGATTACATAAAAATCATATTTGAAAACAATGGTGTGCGTTGGGGTGGCTGATGGAAAACATGTTCTAAAGTGCTCTATCTGAAGACAAAATCAGCACTAAACACCCTTCATGGGAAACTAAACAAATACTGAGGGGCCTTAGGGAACCACACTAATCTGTCCTTTTGGACAGTTAAAACATAGTAAACTGACCTTGTTGGAGCCAAAACATAAGTTTAAGTACCCTCCTGAATGACAAAACATATGCTGTATTTACTTTTTTCTTCTGTCCCTGCCCTTAAAATGTCTGTGCACACCACTGGTTAGGACAGTTACTGAGCAGGCGCTGAAAGCTTCCTAGAGGTGAGCTGTGTCATTGTTAGGATAATGGAGCCTAAAACTACAGCTGTGACATCAATTCTAGAGAGAAAACGTCTTTAAGGTGGCCAGAAAATTGTGGTGTAAAAATGGTGTCACAGCCCAAAGAAGGTTTAGCACATAGACTGTGTATAAAAGTTGACAGTCTGGCTCTGCCTGTCACTGTTTTAAGATTTCGAAGCCAATAAACACCGTCACTGGAGCCAGATTTGGCCGCCATTGTGCAGCTAGAGTCTGTGCAGTACAGAATTTCCAGGGGAGCCGTGAAAAAAAAAGTCTCTTTTTGGCTCTCTTTTGCAAAGTTTCTTGTATCCCTGATTAAAAAAACTACTCACAAATGGAAGCTGTCAACCATCGTAAAACAAAACGTACAACTTGGTTTTTAAGATCTAATAACGAATGAAAAACTAACTCCGTAGTAGAAAAAACGACTTCAACACAATGTCCAAATTCCATCTTCATACCACCTTAGTGTAAGGATGAAAGAAACATTTCTACGGGGTGTAATAATTTTTTGAAAGTTTTCCTGACTCATATCCTGAATGCATGGGGGGGGGGAGTTTATGACCTATTCTGCAGTCAGACACCAGGGGGCGGGGCATCTGCTGGAAGCTTCAGTTAGAGCTGAACGTCATTACGTCCTGTTACGACCTGTAACGGGGGGTGAAGGGAAGTGACATAAAAGTCCTGTTTGCATTGGTAAATTACAAATTATTTATTTATTTATTTTAATTTATTTATTCAATTATTAATTGCAAAGAAAATGAGGGGTTGCAATTTTAAGGAAATTGAGGCAATGAGCTAACAAAATAAACGCTTGAATCATAAAACAACCCAAGAGAGTCAAAGAATTAACTCTAGAATGAACAAAGCTCTTCACCGAATGAATTCAAAATAACCAAGGTTTCTTTCTACTCAATGCGGCGCCTCACACACAAAACCACAAGCCTGACAAAGAACCTCAGTGAAGTGTCTGTACATCCGCAGCCCCCTCTTGTAGCTGCTTCTCCAGGGGTTCCAGCCGGACGTCCAGTCAAGGTACCTAGAGGCGGGGACCAACACACACACACCGATGCTCCCATCCACATCTTCACTCTCATTCACGGCGGCGGCCGTAACACGTTTAGTGATTATACAGTCTATGGTTGAGAACCACTGGGCTAAAGTGTACTGTTAATTAGGAAACAAGGTATTGGTTTTTAAAGTGACTGGTTATGCACGTGAGGAAAGTGTTTCCAGGAGGTGAGCAGTGTGTTCTGTTTGGAAGCTTTTGGTTTAAAAAAAATAAGTAAGTGACTATTTCAGAGTAGTCACATGGTGCTGTAGAATTTAAAAACACATTAGTACTGAGGTGAATCTTCACACAATTATTGCAATCCTTCGCTGTTACTTCAGATTTCCACAAGGCCCATCCTTAGCAGATGAAATCCACAAGAACGCGGCTTGAAGCTGGACAGTGGGACAGCTGGAGTCACATGGCAGAGGATTCCCACAGCTTCCAGTCCCATTATAAGTCTCTTGTCATTCATGTTGTATCTGCCGGCCTCTAAAAACCTGTAACTCAGGTCCTTATGATGGTCTGCTGTTGGAGTTCAGTGAAATTAGTGATGTGTCATTTCTCCAGCATCCAGCAAAATCAGAAGTCTTGTGTATCTGCTCTGGAGGACTCCAACAAAAAAATAAATAAATAAGTAAATAAAATATTTATAACCTGATGAGAGGTCTGCAAACCACGACTCTGTCATCCTTACGCTGGTGCTCCCTGTGGCTATGGAAAACAAGAAATGAGCATTCAATGTAAGTGTATTTATTCATGTTTATTGTTTTTATTATGATTATAATTATACATTAAAAGATTGTTGTGATCTTACAGCATTAAAGATACATCATCTTTCATTCTGTTTCACTCAAAATATGCATCACAATGGCTGACACCCAGTACGTGACTGCCAGTCTCACACATCAGCGAATCACACATTGTCACAATCGCTGTGCATTTATTGTCTTTTTTGACTTCAGGTAGACTAAGAATGGATGAATACAAGAAAAGAAAAGTGTGAGAAGAAAATCAAATATGTGATGACGCCCGGGTAGATTCATTCTCATTTACCTCTGAGGAGAGTGGCTTTCCAGTGTGATTATTATGCTGTGAGAAATTGGCAGACAATTTTCATTGCATACAGAAATAGAATTTCATTTTCTCTGTAACACTTCATTGATTTCATAAGCAACACACTATAGTTTTTATAGATACAGGCAGGGCCATACGTTTCCATACATAGAAAAATGTATAATGCACAGAGTGTCTATAAAGTCTCTTTACAACTCAAATATCACACTAAAAAAGGAATATGATGAGATATCTCAATCAGATTTGTTCCATGTACTCAATATTCAAGTTTTTAATCACATCACATTTGTGTATTACAGGTGCATGTTGATTAAAAAGATTCTGTTAAATGAATCTTAAAAAAAAAAAAGTCTATTCCTCAAGAAAAGGTTTAATGTGTTTCATGGAAAATTAAATAAACAGACTCACTGAAACTACAGAACTAAATATGGAAGATATACACTGTCACTTGTGTATGGCATAAGAAATGTTTGCATGTCTGTGTTTGATAAAGAGAGGACGACCAAAAACAGGAAAACATCATGTCAAAACAAGCCATCCAGCATTTTCCTACAAAATTAGTTTTCCTATTAAATTAATTAAAACAAAACTTCAGTATCAACTGATCATTTTGTAACCATTTATATTTGTCCGTCCATTTGCTTTTGTAATATATATTTTTTTAAATTGTAATGAGACTTTATGGATATCCTTATTTCCTTATGTTTTCAGATACCATAGAAGTGTTTGATTATCTTTGGGGGCACTCGAGGACGATGGTGTATCAATTGAAGAGATGAGACATAAATCATCTTATGGAACGTATCACCAACACCATTAAAAGTAGAACTTCAATTGTGCTAATGCAAATTCATCAACAGTGAAAAACATGCATTAATATGTGTTTTTGAAACAATGGTAATAATAAAGAGCACATTATATAAATAAAAACAGTAGTCAAAGATAAATTGTTTTTTATATGTATGGAAACTTTTGGCTCACCCTGTATTTATAGCATAATGGTAAAACAAAACAAAACATGAAAGATAAAAATCCAAACTGAGATATTCACTTTAAGTGTCCAGAAGATTTTGTGCCTCCCAGTGTTTCACTTTTGTGGAAACTGGATCTAAGTGTCTATTTGAGTGTCAAAGGTTGCCGACCCCTGACCTGAGTGAAAGCATTCACCACTTAATAAAATGAAAATACTTTGGAACTAACAAAGATCTTGCTTCTTTTCACTCAGAATTGCATAAAATCATATTGGTAATAAAAACCAAAACAGTCAGTGAGGTCAGTCAGAGTTAATATTTGAGAGCCAGATTGTTGACTAGTATGGAAACATTTTGGTATTCAGCTCAACAGCTATGTTCGTGGGTTGAGTTCATTTGTCCAAGCTTGATAGTATTCATTTCAAATTCATAAAAAAAAGGTTAGAATTATACATTAGTTTTGTTGGTGATCCAAAAAGAAAATCAGTTTTACTTTTAAAAAACACCCAGTAAAGCACATTATCTTCCAGATAATGGAGTAGTTACTGAGACATGTTTTCTCGGTTTAATCTCCACTAAGCTCCTGCTGAAGAGATGGATGGATTGTGTGTTGTGCTGCTCTCCTGAGGAGCAAACTTGGCTTAAAGTCTGCCAACGTGACCAAACACACATGGCCAGTCCGTCTCAGGAGCCCTCTAATGGATGATAGGAATAGATCGTCATTATATATAATACCGCCTCAACTCCCACATTACGTCTTAATAATGTGGCCCTCCTATTACAAACATAATACCAGGGTCCTGATATGAAAGCTGGAGCCCCGTCTCAAAATAGTCGTGTGCTCCGTGTATCACCTTCCGTGGAATTAGGCCTCAGGCAAATGGCTTAACAAGATTAGCTGGCCAACCAATTTAACAAAGGCACAGTAATTGTTTAATGAAGATATTGAATATTCAGGGCATATTGTGTTCCATAAGCAATGACTTAATAACTGTCTGCAGTCCAAATGAGAGTCATCACTTACAATACTAACTGCTGCTCGAGGAGGAAAAAAGCTCTGCTGCTGATAATAACAATTAAGATGTGTTTATCTATTTATTTTCTCTGAAACACTATTGTTAATACAGACACAAAGTGCTGCCCAGTCTCAGGGATGAAAATCTCCACAAGTGTCCTGCTTAGCTCATCAGTGTATGACAGGGATGTCCAAACTAAGGCCCAGGGGCCAAATGTGGCCCGCTGTCTATTATCATGCGGCCCCCAGCTTTCATTTTACCATGCATTAATATTGTCTCTTAAATTAATCATGCTCTAATTCTGTACATTTACAGTTTCTGTCAGGTTCTTGAAAAAAAAACCTTAATATATGTGGTAACATCTCACAAAGATTTGGGCTGCACACAGGCTGCTTTTATAAAGTTAAAGCTCGATGCAATCTGCAAAAACTCAACAACTCTTACAGCTGATGTGTTTAATTGCATTTGGCATGATGCAAAAATCTGCTCTGTGAAGGAAGGAACACACAAGTGAATTAATTCTATGAAATGGTGAAGAAAAGACAAAAGTTGATGGTTCAGAATGCAGGATCAATGGTATTTGTGGTTGAAGATGATTTTTTGATTGTCTTATTAACAAATGTTATTAAGTCCAGATCCTGATCCTGCCATGAAAAATTACAGCATTTTTTTCCCAGGTTAGTTTTTATCACATAGATCTAAAATAACAGCACAAGAATGTTTAATGGAACTAAAAGACAATTTTTTGTCTGAAATCATTTGAAAGAAATAATAGCAAATACAGCACTCATTTGTCACTTTCACTGTGAATAATCATGTCGGTAAGAGCCCACAGCCTTTGGTCATTTTCAAAGTATCAAATACAGCCCTAAGGGAAAAAGTTTGGACACCCCTGGTGTATGATGCGTTTACCATAAGATTTAAGTTCATTTTGTTAGATCTGCATCTCCACATGTGAGTCTAAGTACAGGAAAAAAATCAAGCACAAAGTTTCACACCCATTTTAAACCAGCCTGATTTACTATATTCTCTAATTGAAAGTTTCCCCCTGAATAATCAGACATGTTTTGAATAAGAATGCTAAAGGAAACTGCTATAGGAGTGTCCTTGAAAAGTCAGTCGATTTATTTCCTTACTTAATGCATTTAACTTTGAGACTTTGTGACTCAGAGTCCTATTTGTTATTTTTATGTTGTTAAGTATTCATGCAGGAACAAAGCAAGCTGTGTGCAACAACCTGGATGAAACCAACAGAGGTAAATAATATCAGTATAAAACACATAAAAGCAGTGTTTTCAGCTCTCTCAGTGCATCAGGAGACGACCTTGACTTTGAAAACACGAGGCGATCGCTGTGAAACCTCGAAAAACGTATCCCACTACAACACTTACCACTTCGTGGTTTTCTGGCAACATGATGAAACTTCCTCGAAATTTCCTGCAATGTTGCAATGTCACTCTTACTATCAGTGTGAGTAGGGGGCACTGAAGTGTGTTGTATGTGCATGTGTTTTTCCTGCTCTCAAATCAAATACACAAACTCCCTGCTGGGGAATCCAGAAGAGCTCCATGTTTTACTGGGTGAAACTCTGCATTCTTGTTACAGGTGCAACACAGAGAATGACGATACATCACAGTCACACGGAACTGCATTCATTTAGCTCGTATGATGCTTATACATGTAGAAAATACAGCGCTTAGAAGATAAAGTGGCCAAGAGAACGCATTAAAATGTAGAAACTAACAAACCATCCACAGTCTGAATAGTTTGAATGTAGTTTTATTATCACAGTCTTATTAAATACCCCCAAAATTCACTGTAAAGTAACGGTAAATGACTGAAAGCAGGGTTGCCAGTGTTTTACAATTATTTTACAGTCATGTAATGTACTCCAACATATAATACAGTAAAAACAGTCAAATATGTTAAAGGCAACAAAAATCAAACAGGGTAGTTTAGTGGCAGTACGTTTTATTCACTTGAACAAGACTTCTGTATATAACACAGTTCTCCTGGAATCTTTAACAGTCCCTAAATGCAGAGGAGTATAGATAGTGCCTGTTTCACAAATGTACCACACTCACGGTGACAGTGACTGTTTGGTTACAAATCAGAAAGGCATTCTGGGTACAACTTCAAAGCTGTAGCTTTGCTTAACAGCTGGGAGGGGCTGAAGTGTGCTGAAAATTAGGAAACAATATGTCGGAGGACAAAGTGAGGAAGCTTTACCGTTTTAAATGAAGCAGGCGTCGATCAAAGAAAAGTTTGTTTGTAAAAACAGGGAAATTATTGAAACTGTGAGTGAAAAGGAAACAGGCACAGCAGCACAATGCAACGTATGAATTGGAAAATGTATAATATTCCTGTTAAAAGGCTGTTTAAATGAATGTGTGATACCTTTTTATTATCAGGATGGAGTTGGGGAACTTCCAACTCCATTCTCCTTCCTTCCATGTGCTCCCACCTTCTTGTTCCCAAAATGCAATGCAAAATATACAAGTTATTAGTTTTTGTTCCTTGAAGCAATAATACAGTAAATATTGTTTTGAAGCATTATCATACAGAGTTTTCCTGTTTTTAAACTGAGCAGGATTTTGCTGTTAATATTTACACATAGATTCACATCCTTTGTTAAAGTGTACATAACTGATGTACACTTGATGAAAGAAAAAAACTGTGGAACAAAATGGCATTTTTCTATAGTTTCCTTACCTGTTGCTGTTTCCAGTAGGAATAAGTTTTCTGCTTCCTTTAACCGTCATTTAGTTATTAAATCGGTAAGCCAATAATATTTAATCCTTTTATTGGCTTCAGATTTATTCTGCATTGTCTGTTCTGACTGCTTATGAATTACATAATGTACAGTTTTCCCTATTTTTTCTGTTTCCCCCTTGTAATGAAGATGTTTCCAACACATTTGCATATATTTGACAATAACTTCTGCAATAAATGTTATGATAGACTTATTTACAAAAAAGTATACCTCTTTTGTGGTTGAAAAAGGTAGAAATTTGGAATTTTTGTCACTCAGGTTGTAATTAATGGTACAAATGATGGTGTTTAATCACAGACAGGTGTAGGTCACATCATATGTAGAATACTGTTTTGAAATCATTTCAGAGTATATATATTATATATATATATATATATTTTTTTTTTTTTTTGATAGGTAGTAAGATGCTGTATTTTTTGGTAAAACACATACTTTAACAGAAATAGTCACAGCTAATTTTACATGCAAATAACAAAGCCTGGAACTATCCATGTAATTTTCAAGCAATTCTATGACAGAAAACCAAAGTCATGACAAAATAACTTCTGAAATTGTGTTAAATTTGACCTGAAGACAACAGGAGGGTTAGACCTTGATTATTTTCTGTTTCTCTACGCTGAATGTCTAAAGATATAATTTTTCATACCATTGCTTATTTTTACCTTGAAACTTTTGGGCCCCCGTGTGCCTGGTAGAGTGCATTGTTAGTAAGTGTGTTCTATAGTTTCTATAAATACAGGGACAAAATAATCTCAGAAAATTTGTGTTGCATAGTGAGGATATTCTGGTTAAAAAAAAAAAAAGAAAAAAAAATGCATTTGTTCTGAATGACAAATACTTGTAATTGAAGAGCTGGGTTTTTGTGAGAAGTTAAATCAGCACAAGGTGAATTTTGTCATTAAATGGTACAAAAAAGTGCTTTCTACTCTATTTAAAGCTGACACTCTCAGAATGACCTGTTCTTGACAAATGTTGGGGGATCACTAGTTTGGACACACTTCAAATATGATTTCTGTGTCAGTAGATCTGCTACATGTAAACTCTTTAATCCAGAAATTACAGGGATCATTTCTAGTGTTTTGACTTTTATTCCTGTGGTTGTTATTTGAGAAGCACAGATAAAGCTGTTTCCCCTGACAAACACATGATGGTTTCTATAAATTCTTTCAGGCCTGAAACAGAAGCAGAGTTTATCTTTGAAGGTGAGTGAGGCCTCGGGACATGAAGTGCACCCCCCCTTGTTTCATGTTGACAGTGTCTTCAAGGCAGAGAATGTTTTTCTGTTGTTTTATCATCACCATCACATCATTTAGCATACTGTATATTCCCTGCAGAAGCACACGTAGTATCATCCAGTCCTGGTAGTAGGAGTGAGAGCTAGGTGTTAACAGGAAGGTCTACGAGCAGCAGCTGTCTTCTTCTTCACAGATTTCTCACGTTTCCAGCCTGTTTTACCCATGGGTGCTGGTCTACTCCAACTCCTCACACCTGCACAACATCACACTTTACAGAGAAAGGAGGAATTATGAGACGCACAAAACACAACAACCTGCCTCATTTTCACACATACGCTGAAAGGACAAATAACACATTTACTGCATTTGTTATACCTAAAGATAATATGCATGTTTTAATTATAGTGTTGATTGTTCAAGCATCATACCTGACACTGATCAACCCATAAAAGAAGCACAACTATCAAAGCATCATTATCAAAGCACTGTCAAACTTTATATATATATACTTCTTCTCTGTAAATGACCTGCCCTTCCCTCAGCCTGTTCACCAACTCCCAACACAAGCACTGTAAAAACAATGTCTGTAAAAATTCACGGTCTGTAAAATTACAACAGCAAAGTGTTAATAGAAAAACAACACAACCATGTTCAATTTACAGTTATATTTTGTAAAGCACCGAACCTAACCCAACTGTTCATGTCACAGAAAGAACATGGAAAAAAACAATAATACTTCTGCAATACTGTTTAACAAAGGGAAATACAATGAAGTTAAAATGACAACATGACAATCTAAAAATGATGATTTTGTAAATAATCTTTTTTTTCCCTCCGAACAGAAATAAATGGTATTACATTGCTAATTCATATGGTAAACTTTAAGAGTACATTTAAATACGGTTAAATTTTATTAATATTGAGGATTCGATTGCACACAGATATGAATGACAGTCTGTTGTTTTTGAAGGAAACAAGACTCAAAGGTCACTGGTGTGTTGTCTCTGCTCAGACTTTTTCTTTCTTACTGTTTTTTTTTTTTTTTAATAATTAAAATCATGTTGACAGATTAGATTAAGTTTGGTTCCAATTTTTTTACTTTGACTGTTGTCTTTTTCTTTTCTTTTCTTTTGTCATGTTGCATGATACATTAACTGCACTCAAGAAACTGATGTTGGAGTCCATATAACAATTATAGCAGCTCATTTGTAATTGGTGAATCCATCATTTGTAAAGTATGAACAAAGGGTTAGTTAACACATTATAGAGGCCCATATTCATCAATAATAAAACATTTTTAACTGTGTTTGTACATGATATATGGATGAGTATTTATGTATAATCAATGCTTTACAGAGGATGAGTTCAGTATTAATTGATACTAAACTAATGCTTTACTGATGCATGAGCAAAAAGCTTGAGCTTATCTAAACTTATACCCAAACTTCAGTTTTTTGCACTTCCACAGAGTCTTAAATTCTCATGTCTGAAAGCTGTAGCTTTGTTTCATGTGGAGTGAGTCTTTTCAAAATGGCCACTCCCACTATTGAGCTTCCCAACGTCTCCCCAGAATCCAATAAGTGACATGACAGAGACTATGGGGATGTCAAATACAGTTCACGATTTTCCCTTGGTGTGTTTCGTTATCTGTCTGCAAAGTTAGCCTCTTTACTTTTGCATAAGATCCCCTGACATCTGTTGACCTTCGGGGTCTAATTTGCCCACCCTCCTGATTAATGTGACACATTAGTGCAAACCCAAGCAAACATTTCCTCTGTAGAGTTTAAAAAATAGCTTTGCTACTGCAACTTAGCTCTTGTTTCAAGCAAGTTGCAGGTATTTTCATGTCTTCATACTGAATGAGGGCAGAACTTACAGATGCTTTGCAATGTTTCTCCTCCTAATGTCAAACAGAAAAGACTATAAGACCAGTTTTTATATCCTGTGTCAAGCTTTTCCTCAGTTGAATTAGCCATAGAAACAGTTTGTTCTTTCAAAGATACATATGTGTGATAGTGTATGATAAATGGATGTAGCCTCAGTGACTTCATCCATCAATTTCTGATACAGAGTCCTGCAGTATGTTGTCACTGCACTGATAAAAAAATTATGATAGATCTACTAGAGAAAATTAAGGCACCTTTTGCATTATTTATTTATGTTGCTGAGGCAAGACTATTTTTGTCTAGACTGCTTTTTTAAGCATGAAAAATAAAATCCAAGTAAAGTGAACATAATTTTGTCAAGTAGATTAAGCAAAACTAAACTTCATACAAATCTCTTCATTTTTTTCAATGTAATAAATGAATTTTGCCAGTCAAATGGAGTTTTGAGTAATGTCAGCTTACTTATATAATTTACATGAAGCATTAGGGGTTGCCGGTCTACACTGTTCGGCGTTGTCTATCTATGCCATGTAGCATAGACAGCAGGTCTACTCCGTGTAGTGTAGGCAGCCAGTCAACACCAGCATGAACAGCCAGCATAGACAGTTTGTGCAACCCGTGTGATTCATCCATGTACAGCAGGCTCTCATGTTCACTACGTGCCCTCCTCATTCATGGTAACAAGGTATGGTAAGGAATTAAGTTCAGTTTCCAGTTCCAGAAATACCAAATGGAACAGTGAAGAAAACAAGATCGTCTCTTGTTGTGTGGATGAACTCAAATTTACTTACCTCACATAACTTAAATTATTCATTTTCCAAAAAAAATCACCCTCTTCAATACTAGGTTTATTTCTGTGAAGACACTAACTTCAATTTGTATTGTTGATTTCAGGGATTCAACTAAGTTAAATTTACCCGTCCTCAGATTTATTTTTTCTCAGTGTGTGGGGGCCATGTTAGAGAGCAATATGTAACAATGACCTGAAATGTAACAACAAGAAATGTGAACTAAAAATGCAATAAAAAGCTGAATGTGTGACAGTTTGTCTCAGGGCTGGATAGGCTTTAGTAAAAGATGATGATTAAGGTGCAAATGAGTTTACACCTTATTTAAAAAAAACAACAAAAAAACAACAACATATGCATCCATATAAATGAAGGACATTGTTAGTTTAATTACTTATCTTTTATCTATTTATTTATGATTTTTTTGTCTTTTTCTGTCTGTTAGTATTACAAAAAGAGCAAAAGAAACACACTCTTCAATACTAGGTATATCTCTGTGAAGACGCTAACTTCAATTTGTATTGTTTATTTCTTGTACATAAAAAAGTGTTGGATCGTGATCATTTCCTAATTATTTTAATTTAACATTGGCATTGCCAATAAAGCTGGTTTTGAATTTTGAATTTAAATTTAAACTTTGGAAGTCCAAATACAAAGCTGTTAAAGGCTCATCTTGTTGTTATCATCCAAGAAAATTTCTAAAATAAATGTTTTATTTTACGAAAAAATTAAGTTGCTTGCTTTTTTAACTTGAAAAATAAAAAAATAGCGATAAATAAATAAAAAAAAAACAAAAAACAAACAACTATTGTCCTGCCTCAATGAAGTACCTGAGGGTCCAGGTTGCAAACTATTATCAGCAGGTTCAACCACCTTAATCCACTTGTTTGTTTGTCAACAAGCTTTGTTCTTTTTGATGACTTCAAATGTTTTATTCTTGTCTGGAAATGTTCACTTATTTATCTTAAACTGAAAAATGACCCTGTCTTTGTGACCTAACCTCACCCTTATGGAAATGTCTCTGGCTTTTATTTGTGTTTGGTAGATCTCATTAACCTGCTCCAGCAACAAAGCAGAGCAAGAATATAAAAATTACAGAAACCAAAGCAGAAAAAACCCATCGAAACTAAAGCAAAATGTCACAAAGCAACTTTTAATGAGAGCAGAGCCCAGTGAGAAGGATGTATTTTTCATGCTGGTTGGCAGGACTGTATGTTTGGCTGCTATATTCCCAGCTCTCCAAATGCAAGTGTTCTCCTTAATTGCAGGTCAGTGTGAATCTGATGCGTCAGCTGCCATAAGCCTTAATTAATTCTGCACTGAAAAGAAGCCTGCAACACCCACCCATCTGTTTGTCTTTAACCTGCAACTGAGAGAGGGAAAGAAACTGCAGGAGATAGAGAAACAAAAGGATGAGTGGAAGAAGGAAAGGCAGTTTGGATCAGTCAGCAGGGCCTTTGCCCCGAGCAGCCGTGACACACTGGGCTCATCACATTACAGCCGTCATGACCAGCAGCCTTTAGGGAGGAGGAACGCTGAGCTACATGATGAGTTATGGCTTTAACTCAGATACTCATGCCTCCCACTAACACCAGCCTTATTTGGCAACAGAGCAGTGAGGAAATCACAAATCACTGAGCTGATTTCACTGATCCCTTTGAGTCAAGACTCAGCCCTTCACTGTGCTGTGTTTCAGATATCTTTGTACGTTTACTGCTGAGCTTAGCTGGTACTTCATTCTTTTAAGACACTTCATGCAAATGTAAGTCAGTGCATCAGTGCTTTTATGGTCCTGAGGTCCAGGATTCATCAAACTGTCTCACAAACATGAACAAAGGAAGTGGTGCTGAGAAAAGCAGAGCTGCCTGAGTTCAGATAGTGTTCAGCTTCTATAGCTTTAGAGATTCTTCCATGTGAATTTTGTTTATGAACAAATCCTGCTTTAGTGTAACCAATGATATGATGCCTCCTCGTCCACAGCCACTTCATAGATGTGCAACAAAGAGACATGGGCTTTTTTGTGACCAAACAACACTGATGGCCTGATGACAGTCAGTTGGTGCTGTTCCATGAGTCTTTTGGGCAATGAGTACTGAGCCTTTTTATGATTATTATGTTGAAATGCAGCAGCATTAATGAACAGGACAAGTTCTGTCTATCACGGTTCAGCTCTGGTACCAGTGAGTTTAGCTCTGCCTGCTCCTGGTGCATGATCTCTTGGTTGGAGTTCAATCAGTGCACATCTGGCAGGTACTCCAGCCCTTCGATTGGACAGCCTCTGACTACGTCTAGAGCCTTTAGTTAAGGTTCGAAGACCCTCTCCTGCTGGACTTCATAAGTGATAAAGCCCTTCAGAGTCACTCAGTTCAGCTCTGCTCCAATAAAGCAATGGAGATGTTAGGGTTAAGGTTGTGACTTAGCATTACAACATTAAGAATTTGCTGCAAGAAAGTGCTTGATGTTATAATGGGGCTCAGCATTTCAACATTGAGCTTTTCCTGCAAATGCAAGAATACTGAGATGCATTCTGAGAATATTAACCCTTGCCTGTGGTCCTGATGGTCAAATGCTTGTGGTAATTGACTGTTTCCAGCTGAGGTTCATTGTCAGGGATCTTTTGCTGAGGCATTTTCCCTCCTCACTCATGGTTGCAATCGCTGTTATGTTGCTGTTAACAAGGGCATTCTGGGTAAAACTTGTGAGTAGAACCTCTTTGGTAATATCCAGATTGCCTTTGTGATTTGTACCCCAAAAGATATTGCAACCGTGAGTGAGGAGGAAACAGTAAATATGAGACCCTTCCCAGCTGAAGAATCTGTTGGTGTATAAAAATGTTTCAACACAAAGAACACCACAGTTCGTATTCTGTACACACTGGTATAACACAAGGTCCCATATGGTTTGTTGGATCATAAAGTACAGATCTAACACTGTTGTAGGTAAATACTGTTAATATACAACAGGGCGCTGGTGAACCTATTGAAAATATTCTGTATTTACATTTGTACAGTAATATACTGTAAACCCAATAATGGTTATTTCCTATATTCATTTTTTACAGTAAGACATTGTTAAAGTACAGGCATCAGTTTCACCAGTAAACTACTGTAATTGTACACCAGAAAGTTTTACAGTGTAGTGTGATTGCACATGCAGAGCATGACATCAGCGTTTCCACTGAAAAGTCAGGCTTGCTGTTTACACTGCGACAGTGAAACAGTGTTTCAGAAAAATTCCACTCTGGAGACCGTTTCCAAAAGTTTGTGTTTTAGGTTAGTTATTACACTGTTTCTCTGTCGAGAGGCTGAAACACGACAATGCTTTTGCATCTCACTTTAAGACCATTGTTGTGTAAACAGCCCCTGTGTTGGTAAGAGTAATGACACCGGTTGAAATACATGAGATAGAGCCAAGCAAGCAGTGATTTGAATCACTGGCAAAACATGTTCACTGTAAGGGTATCAGAAATCAGAAAGGGTATCTTCTTTGTCTCAGTTTTTGCCCTTTTTTTCAACAGTATGGAGGTATGCATTGCTAATTGGTTTCTTTTGAAGATCTCAAACATGGATTTAGATCCTACTGTCCAATCTTTCTTTTTTTTTTTTTGATATTTGAAAATAGTAATAATAAAAAAACAACTGAACATGGATTATCTGTACTTAATATGCACTTGTCTCCTGTTAAACACTGAGCTAACAGCAAAGGCCTATTAGAGGATAATTCTGTAAAACATGATGACAGCTGTAAAGAAAGTGTAAAATAAGATGAGAGGTGAGTGGTGACGGCTGATCACTCAGTGGGATGGGACTCAGTAGGAGCAGCAGAGCAGTTCTGGTTCTAAACTCCTCTCCACCCTCCTGAACTGGACAACAGCCTTCGTCTGCCCACTCATGAGCCCAGGCTTCAAGAGCTCACAGGCTTTAGACAGTTTTAAATGTAGGTCTTCAGCTTGAGATATATGTGTTGCAAAAGATAGAGAGAGAGAGAGCTTGAAGTCCCACTATAGATTGCATAGTGTCTGTGACATTACCCATTTCTGTCTGATCTTGCATCAGCTGAGGTGGTGTGAGGTAAAGTAGGGGACTTCCAGTCTCTTCACTAACATCTACAGAGTGCTCGTCTCTCAGTCAGGTGAGCTGTGCCTCTGATTGGGTGAACTCGTGACCATCAGTGTTTTCTTAAATCTTAAACTACAAAGTTTCTAAGCAATTGTCCCCCTGTACAGTGAAAAATGTGATTTTGCCCATTTTCTATTGTGGCATATTTTTCTGTGGATGTGACAATAGATTGCTGATGTTGTTGTGATAACACATTGCGACAGTGTCAACTACAAAATATGTTTCAACTTGCAAATCTGTGTACACATGAATTACTAATGCATGTTGGCAATGAAAGTGTTTGGGTGGGTGTGGGATTACAAATGTACTTTACAGCTGAGGTCACCATTAGGGGTCTGCTGCTGCCTTTTGTTTCCTAATTTTCTGCACACCATATCCCCTCCCAGCTGTGTAGTAAAGCTGCAGCTTTCAAGTTACACCCAGTATGCCTTGGTGAATTGTAGCCTAACAGTTATTGAAACCATAAGTGAGGGGGTAGTGAACATGGGACCCTGCTATACATTAGTGGTACACTTACAAGCTAAGACAAGAAATCTTTTTTAACCAAGGTAACTTTTGTTGGTGTTGGAACACTGAAAGTTATTTTTGACCCAATGTAGAATTTTTAGGTTGCCTTTTAGACTTACATGTACAAGAAAAATATTCATTTGTACAGGGAAACACTTTTTTTTTACTGTGCACATGACAATAAACTCTTTGAATCGTTAAAAGTCTCTCAGTCTTTACATTGAAATAAGAAGTTTCATTGAAAAGTTTACAGTCGCATCCAGAAATGAGCTATTCAGACTGAAATCACTTTTGTCCAGGCTGCAGACATCTTTCTGTATGCTGAAAAAGGCATTTTTAAAAACAATTGTGTGTATGTGGTCAAAGCAACTACTAGCAGCTTCTAGTGGACACTCAATGAACTGCAGCTTTTCACACTTTCACATCAGCTTCAATGATATGGGTGTTTTCTGTCAACAATAAAAGTGACCCTGATTAAGTCCATCTAGTATGGAAACACATTTCCACCAAATTAAAATTAATAATTACAATGAAAACTTTGCCTTAACTAGTTTTGTTTTTCCCACATTATTCATAATTGTATGATTAAAGAATTTAAATTTTGAGGGAAAAATAAATAAAAATTATATGAATTGTGTAATAAAAGACAAAAAATGGGAAAGCAAAAAGTTTTACATTAAAGACAACATTTTGTAATAAAGTCAAAATTTTCAGATAAAAAGTCAAAATTTTGACCTTTTATCTCATTTGTTTTACTCTTTATCTTTAAAAAAAATAGACTTAATATGGGTTAAAAATGTCAAAAATCCAGTTTTCTATTTCTATATTTTTAACAGGCAGAAATTGGCTTCCATAACCTAGACTTGTTACCTACTTTATACTGAAAAAATAATGTTTTTCCTGCAACGTTTGCTTGTGTAAATCTAGTGGTACAAAGTTATGGTCTAGGAGTTTTTTATGCTGCGAAGGTATCATTTGCTGAATAAATGTAGTGGTTACGAACTGGAATCCTGCTGAGTAGCAGAGCCACATATGGATCTTAACAATACATTAACAACTGTTTGCTTCATTCTTCAACAACAGCTTGAGGCGGTGAATTACTTCTTAGCTATAAAACACATAACCAGCTACCTAGCATGCCTAAATTACTGGCGGCGAGCTGCTAATCCACCTTTAATGACCTTAGCGCACATAAATCATGCTAACCTGGTAACAGTTTGTTAAACTAGTCACCCGCCTGATCCAAATGACTAAAAGAATGAAGTGAAACCAGGAAGCGTGTTCCCTGAGTCACCACCTTCAGTAGCTTTCTTCACCTTAGCATTCACAGCACAGCTCTGCTAGCAACACCATCAGCATGCTAGTCAATCAACAAACAAACCAATAAACATTCTGCCTGCAGCTCCAGTGAACATTACACATTTATGAATCTGCAGCTTCCTCTTAGCCCCAATCATTCAGCTTTCATCTGACCCACAGCCAGTCACAGGAACCACTTGTTTTCTGCTCCGCTCCTTATTTCAGACTGCTAATAAGGCCTCTCGTAGCTTTTTTTTTTTTTTTACACAGGTAGCAAAGCTTTTTGTAACTTCACAGAGAGAGACCTGTTGAATCCCATGGGTAATGAATGATGGCCAGGCTGCTTTCATCTCAGGCCTGGTGGGGGGGGGGGGTCGGGTAACCTCTTCCTAGAAAGACTCCACCGACAAGTCATAACCAGCTCCCTGATCGACGGAAACCGTTGTGTCGTGTGTCCCAGTTTCCCGTGCAAAGATGTAAGTGGTGGAATTCAACCCCTAAAAACACTCCTTAGGTTCTTTCGTTCGCTGTGTTTTCTAAAAATTCAACTTTCTGTTTGGATACGTTAGTGAGATACTGAGTAGGAAATGGATTTTCAATTATTTTATTTAAAGAGGGGTATTTATTTATTTCTTTATTCCGTCCCTCTTCTCTGTGGGGTCTGTTCATGATTTGCAGCTCAGAAATATCTTCATTGTTCTCTCCCTGTTATTTTAGAAAACACTTCTTTCAACCTTTGTTTGGAATACTTCATTTTGGGAGCTCTCTTTTTAAGGCTCCCCACTCCACAAACCCCCCTTCGTTCTGATTGGCTCGCCTCTTGGAGCCATGGGTAAACCTTGGTGTTTGAGGCCCATCCTTCAAGCATGTCCTGAACCAGTCTGGAGATTCTTATGTGGCGACCTCACCATCTCAGCAAGCCTTGAACAGATCTCGTTCTACTTTTAGAACCAAGTGTTTTGATCAGTTTGCAGACGGAGTCAGAGATTTTACAACATATGTATATGTAGAGGTTTAAAAATTCAGCGTAGTTATTTCATATCCATGTTTAACTCATTGGGTGACAATATCTATGCCTCCCAAAACACACAAGTACACTGTAAACAGAAAATAAATTAGCATGTTCAACTTTAAACAGTTTGTAACCTGGGTGTGTTCAAAATTTAAGTTCAGCAAACTAGGAAGTGTGACTTGTTTTGTGTTACTTTTGTCTTAGTTCCTTAAACGTACCTTTATTAGTTGGGGTGACAAAGACAAAGCTAATAAGTCAGTTTCAACAACTTCATACCTGAATTTTCTTCAAAAAGGCTTTTTAATTAGACCAACAAGTAATTTTAAGATTCACAACCATAAATCTACGTAAAAACAACATGAAAATAGAGCTTCCCTGAACTAAGCATCTTGGTGGATCAATTTAAAATGTTATACTTGTGCGAAAATGACTAAAAGTTAAGTTCAACTTAACTTTTTAAGGTTCATTAATTGTTGAGCACGTCAACAAACAGCATCTGTGCCACAACACCTGCTGCCTCCTGAGGCTCAATGTGAAGCAGGGTCTCATTCCACTGTGCTCCCCTTCACTCACAGTGACAAAACCATGAACCTTGAGTTGGCAGAGATTTATAAACAAGGAAATCGATGTCACCTGAACTACTCTGGATGGACTGATCGGTTGGACACTATTATACTCGATATTTTTAGTTAAAATGACTTTTAAGTTGAACTGACTTGGGGAAGTAGGCTGAGGTACACTGAAAAAAAAATCTGGGGAGAAGTAACTTTAACATAATTGAATCCCTGACATCAACAAAAATAAATAAATGATAATAATTAGTGTCTTCACACAAATATATCTAGTATTGAAGGCAAAAATATTTGTTCAAAATACAGGCCAGTGACAGTGACTTTTTTTTTTTTTTTGGAGCATGAATAATTTAAGTAATGTGAGGCAATATTTTTCAGTTCATCCACACAAGAAGAAGTGATCTTGTTATCTTTACTGTTTCAATTGGTAGTTTTGGAACAGGAAACTGAACTTAATTCCTTACCATACCTTGTTACCACAAGGGATGAGGGCACACAGTGGACATGAGAGCCTGCTGTACATGGATGAATCACACGGGTGGTACAAGCAATCGGTGCTGGCATTTCATGCCAGTGTGGATTAGCTTTCTGTGCTCTACGGCGTTGACTGGCTGCCTTTCCACTTCAGTGTGGACCAGCTGCCTATGCACACTACATAGAGTAGACCTGCTGTCTATGCTACATGGAGAAGCTGTACACCACAACAGTATAGGCCAGCAACCCCTCATGCTTTATGTAAATGATGTTATTAAGCTGATATTATTCAAAGCTTCATTAAAACATCAAAAGATTCAGTGATTCATACAAAAACTAGTTTGGAGTGATTTATACAAAGTTTAGTTTTGCTTTATCTACTTGACAAAATTAAGTTCGCTTTAGTTGCATTTTATTTTTCATGTAAAAAATAAACAATGTTTTAGACAAAAATCTATCCTGCTTCATCAACATAAAATAGTTAATAGTTGCCTTAATGTTCTTAAGTAGCTCTACCAGAAAAAAATATATATATACATATCAGTGTAGCTAAAACCTATAATTCCTTTCTTCAGTGCATATGAGGAGTAGTAAAGGGTCCCACTAATTTAGCTTTTCTTCAACATTGAAAAAAATGGATTAAAAGTCAAGTCAAAGAAGACAATTTTTTCCATCTGTGTACCATGAACCACAAATTTACAATTCATACTCTGTAGTAAGTGAGAGCAGAACAAGACTGGATTAGGAAATCACAGCCACAGGAGAAATAACGGCCACGTGAGAAGTATAAAGACATGGGAAATGATGGTCAGAGCAGGAGTAGCTAACCAGAGCTATGACTGATGTCCAGGACACAGGTTGTTTGTTTACAAAAGACGATGAAGATAGTTTATACTTAGAGAAGTAGAACAGATGCAACTAGGGGTGTAACAGTGCACAAAAATTTAGGTTCGGTACATTTTTGGTACAGTAAGGGGCACGAATGTAAAACTTTTCTTATCTTTATTATAAACTAGTAGAATTTATTCATTTTCCTTCAAAGTGCAACAGCAGGTTTCTTGTTTTGAAACACAATTTTTTTTTTTTTTTAAGATATATTTTTGGGCTTTTTCTGCCTTTAATCAGATAGGTGAGGAGGACAGTGGATAGAGTTGGAAAGGGGGTAGAGAGTGGGGAATGACATGCGGGAAACAGGCCACAGGCGGGAATCGAACCCGGGCCACCCGCTCGAGGGCAAGCCTCATGGTGCGCAGCCATATCCACTAGGCCATCTGCGCCCCTGAAACACAATTTTTGAATTAAAAATTGTGTTTAAAAAAGAAAGATATAATGTATGCTAATAATGCTGCAATCTTACACAAGTCTCCAATGAGGAATTGAAATGCATTAAAGCCTTTCAGAATAAAATCTTATTCATTTATGTTGAAGGACAAAAGTAATGGTAATTTTCTTAATCTCTTGTTTTAATCAAATACAGAAGAGTCTGAAGAGCAAAATTAGGAGTTCAAGCTCATTAATCAATAAAGTGAGGACGCAGTCATTTTGTACCAGTCTGTTTATCAGGGACTCTTGTCTACGTTAACCCTTAGTTTTCACTTTCAGGTCTGTTGTTGATGTATTCAGTGGTGTGTAAAGTGTGTCATGTATAGAGCACTAAAAATGATCATGGCACGATGGTGACAGATGGTCTCTTTACGTGTGGAGAGCTGTTTGCCTGTAGAAGGGGTGTATGTGTTGTTCTTCATCCTGTGAAAACAGGTCCACCGAGTCTCACAGGCTGTAGATGTGTTCCTTTGTTTATAAAAACGCTGTATAGATTGTGCACATATGTCAGTGTTCAAAATGGCAAACACTGAGCCGCTAACGTCTCACCCCTCCTCTCTGACGTGGCTCAGTTTCAGCTCAGAGTTTACAAGCATTTACAGAAGAAGACGAGGGTTTCACTCCTCCACATTGACTGATTTCAGTACCTTTAAAGCGAATGATAATGTTATTTGTTACAACACTCAAAGGTTTGAAATTATTCAGTATTATTCAGTCTGATACAGGGAAATGTGTTTGGCCCATTTAGTTTTACAAAAACACAATTGGCTGTGATTAAGAAGTCTTTAACACTGAGGAAGATTCTTTTAAGTAAACTAAAAGCACACCAGTTGTCAGAGTAGATAGTCAGGACACTGACAGGTGAGACACTTATACACAGATGAGTCAAATTGACTTAGATCACACCATTTTGTTTGACATTTCTTGCTGTCTGGTAAAATAAACCCTGACTGCTCAGTTCAGGCCTTGGGGTGTTTCCAAATAAGTTTGAACGTGTTATCCTCCCCGTGTTTGCTCAGCCTGACCGGGTTCTCCTCCCCAGAGAGGGATCCCAGAGAATTCCCAGTCAGAAGCTGAAATACAAAGATGATGTCTGTGAGCAGCCTTGTGTGCAGTCACGTGTGCAGTGAGCTCCTGTTGGATACGGTGTGTTTGGGTTTTTTTATGTTAAGGCCTATTTCCTTTCTTTGTTGAAATTATTTTTCAGACATCTTTTGAGTATTCAAAATAAACTTAGACTTATCCTTTAACAGGTTGCATGTGAGAGGTTGTCCATTGCAGCCCCTCAAGCTTCCACCTGCAGCTGCTATGATCGCAGCAGATGGACACTGACGTGACTGTAACTTTATTTATTTATTTGATACATGGTTGTGTTTACTACAAGTAGCAATCTCCAGTCTGAAAATATGAAACAATGCTAGAGTGCTAAAACTGCTGCTCTGCTGTTGTGTGTCCACTTGAGGCTGGCTCCAGAAATCACATACACACGAAGCCAAAAAAAAAAATAAAAAAAAAGTTCAGGTCAGAAATTAACATGTTTACAACCCTGTTCAAATATTGTCTCATGTCTGAATCGTTAACTTTGCCAATGGATTTTTTGCACTCAGCAGGTTAGAAGAAACTAAGATCATGAGCTCAGCCAATCAGAGGCACAGTTCAGATCATGTGACTGACAAGCGTCCAATAGCTGTTAGTTTGGGCACTTTTCTTCCCTCCTATTTCCAACATGACCAGACATTTTGCTTCAAAACTCAGCTTTACCATCTTGGTGAAAAATTAATGACACTGGATGGAAATAAATCTTGTGACATTGCAGAAGCTTATTGAAACAATGCCACAGTGAATGTGTGCTGTAATTAAAGCTTAAGGTGGTTCAACCAAATATTAGTGTGTGACCTTTTTGTTTTGGTGGCAACTTTTCTTTTGACCAGGCAGTGTATTTTGATAAAAATGAAAACACTTAAATTAGTATAGGGAATGAAGATATCTCCAAGTAAAGCAGAAGAAGGTTTGCATCGTTCTGTGGTTTGCTAAGTACAGGGAGAGCAAGGAAACATTCAGAGCCAGCTCGACTGTTGCGTGATGTTCAAAGAGAGATGATGATGATCTCTCTTCCCTCTGTTCATTCACTCTTTTTGGAATGAATCATTATTCATTCAATCCCCACGCTCTGCCTGCTTGAATCACTAGATCAGAGATCCATTCTCATATCAGATGATGTCAGCTGAAGCGGCTCCACGAACAGCTGACTCACCCTCTTTGCTGATGAAGACCGTGAGATGGGTGGAGGTGAGTTTGAAAACTGCCTTGCTGNCAGATACTCATGCCTCCCACTAACACCAGCCTTATTTGGCAACAGAGCAGTGAGGAAATCACAAATCACTGAGCTGATTTCACTGATCCCTTTGAGTCAAGACTCAGCCCTTCACTGTGCTGTGTTTCAGATATCTTTGTACGTTTACTGCTGAGCTTAGCTGGTACTTCATTCTTTTAAGACACTTCATGCAAATGTAAGTCAGTGCATCAGTGCTTTTATGGTCCTGAGGTCCAGGATTCATCAAACTGTCTCACAAACATGAACAAAGGAAGTGGTGCTGAGAAAAGCAGGGCTGCCTGAGTTCAGATAGTGTTCAGCTTCTATAGCTTTAGAGATTCTTCCATGTGAATTTTGTTTATGAACAAATCCTGCTTTAGTGTAACCAATGATATGATGCCTCCTCGTCCACAGCCACTTCATAGATGTGCAACAAAGAGACATGGGCTTTTTTGTGACCAAACAACACTGATGGCCTGATGACAGTCACCTGGTGCAGTTCCATGAGTCTTTTGGGCAATGAGTACTGAGTCTTTTTATGATTATTATGTTGAAATGCAGCAGCATTAATGAACAGGACAAGTTCTATCTATCACGGTTCAGCTCTGGTACCAGTGAGTTTAGCTCTGCCTGCTCCTGGTGCATGATCTCTTGGTTGGAGTTCGATCTGTGCACATCTGGCAGGTACTCAAGCCCTTCGATTGGACAGCCTCTGACTACGTCTAGAGCCTTTAGTTAATGTTCGAAGACCCTCTCCTGCTGGACTTCATAAGTGATAAAGCCCTTCAGAGTCACTCAGTTCAGCTCTGCTCCAATAAAGCAATGGAGATGTTAGGGTTAAGGTTGTGGCTTAGCATTACAACATTAAGAATTTGCTGCAAGAAAGTGCTTGATGTTATGATGGGGCTCAGCATTTCAACATTGAGCTTTTCTTGCAAGGAAATGCAAGAATGCTGAGATGCATTCTGAGAATATTAACCCTTGCCTGTGGTCGTGACGGTCAAATGCTTGTGGTAAGTGACTGTTTCCAGCTGAGGTTCATTGTCAGGGATCTGTTGCTGAGGCATTTTCCCTCCTCACTCATGGTTGCAATCATTGTTATGTTGCTGTTAACAAGGGCATTCTGGGTAAAACTTGTGAGTAGAACCTCTTTGGTAATATCCAGATTGCCTTTGTGATTTGTACCCCAAAAGATATTGCAACCGTGAGTGAGGAGGAAACAGTAAATATGAGACCCTTCCCAGCTGAAGAATCTGTTGGTGTATAAAAATGTTGCGACACAAAGAACACCACAGTTCGTATTCTGTACACACTGGTATAACACAAGGTCCCATATGGTTTGTTGGATCATAAAGTACAGATGTAACACTGTTGTAGGTAAATACTGTTAATATACAACAGGGCACTGGTGAACCTATTGAAAATATTCTGTATTTACATTTGTACAGTAATATACTGTAAACCCAATTATGGTTATTTCCTATATCCATTTTTTTACAGTAAGACATTGTTAAAGTACAGGCATCAGTTTCACCAGTAAACTACTGTAATTGTACACCAGAAAGTTTTACAGTGTAGTGTGATTGCACATGCAGAGCATGACATCAGCGATTCCACTGAAAAGTCAGGCTTGCTGTTTACACTGCGACAGTGAAACAGTGTTTCAGAAAAATTCCACTCTGGAGACCGTTTCCAAAAGTTTGTGTTTTAGGTTAGTTATTACACTGTTTCTCTGTCGAGAGGCTGAAACACGACAATGCTTTGGCATCTCACTTTAAGACCATTGTTGTGTAAACAGCCCCTGTGTTGGTAAGAGTAATGACACCGGTTGAAATACATGAGATAGAGCCAAGCAAGCAGTGATTTGAATCACTAGCAAAACATGTTCACTGTAAGGGTATCAGAAATCAGAAAGGGTATCTTCTTTGTCTCAGTTTTTGCCCTTTTTTTCAACCGTATGGAGGTATGCATTGCTAATTGGTTTCTTTTGAAGATCTCAAACATGGATTTAGATTCTACTGTCCAATCTTTTTTTTTTTTTTTTTTTTTTTTTTTTTTTTTTTTTTTGATATTTGAAAATAGTAATAATAAAAAAACAACTGAACATGGATTATCCGTACTTAATATGCACTTGTCTCCTGTTAAACACTGAGCTAACAGCAAAGGCCTATTAGAGGATAATTCTGTAAAACATGATGACAGCTGTAAAGAAAGTGTAAAATAAGCTGAAAGGTGAGTGGTGACGGCTGATCACTCAGTGGGATGGGACTCAGTAGGAGCAGCAGAGCAGTTCTGGTTCTAAACTCCTCTCCACCCTCCTGAACTGGACAACAGCCTTCGTCTGCCCACTCATGAGCCCAGGCTTCAAGAGCTCACAGGCTTTAGACAGTTTTAAATGTAGGTCTTAAGCTTGAGATATATGTGTTGCAAAAGATAGAGAGAGAGAGAGAGAGAGAGCTTGGAGTCCCACTATAGATTGCATAGTGTCTGTGACATTACCCATTTCTGTCTGATCTTGCATCAGCTGAGGTAGTGTGAGGTAAAGTAGGGGACTTCCAGTCTCTTCACTAACATCTACAGAGTGCTCGTCTGTCAGTCAGGTGAGCTGTGCCTCTGATTGGGTGAACTCGTGACCATCAGTGATTTCTTAAATCTTAAACTACAAGGTTTCTAAGCAATTCTCCCCCTGTACAGTGAAAAATGTGATTTTGCCCATTTTCTATTGTGGCATATTTTTCTGTGGATGTGACAATAGATTGCTGATGTTGTTGTGATAACACATTGCCATAGTGTCAACTACAAAATATGTTTCAACTTGCAAATCTGTGTACAAATGAATCACTAATGCATGTTGGCAATGAAAGTGTTTGGGTGGGTGTGGGATTACAAATGTACTTTACAGCTGAGGTCACCATTAGGGGTCTGCTGCTGCCTTTTGTTTCCTAATTTTCTGCACACCATATCCCCTCCCAGCTGTGTAGTAAAGCTGCAGCTTTCAAGTTACACCCAGTATGCCTTGGTGAATTGTAGCCTAACAGTTATTGAAACCATAAGTGAGGGGGTAGTGAACATGGGACCCTGCTATACATTAGTGGTACACTTACAAGCTAAGACAAGAAATCTTTTTTAACCAAGGTAACTTTTGTTGGTGTTGGAACACTGAAAGTTATTTTTGACCCAATGTAGAATTTTTAGGTTGCCTTTTATACTTACATGTACAAGAAAAATATTCATTTGTACAGGGAAACCCTTTTTTTTTTAAAGGGTTTTACTGTGCACATGACAATAAATTCTTTGAATCATTAAAAGTCTCTCAGTCTTTACATTGAAATAAGAAGTTTCATTGAAAAGTTTACAGTCGCATCCAGAAATGAGCTATTCAGACTGAAATCACTTTTGTACCAGGCTGCAGACATCTTTCTGTATGCTGAAAAAGGCATTTTTTTAAAAAAAATTGTGTGTATGTGGTCAAAGCAACTACAAGCAGCCTCTAGTGGACACTCAATGAACTGCAGCTTTTCACACTTTCACATCAGCTTCAATGATATGGGTGTTTTCTGTCAACAATAAAAGTGACCCTGATTAAGTCCATCTAGTATGGCAATACATTTCCACTAGATTAAAATTAATAATTACAATGAAAACTTTGCCTTAACTAGTTTTGTTTTTCCCACATTTATTCAAAATTGTATGATTAAAGAATTGAAATTTTGAGGGAAAAAAAATTATATGAATTGTGTAATAAAAGAAAAAAATTGGGAAAGCAAAAAAGTTTGACATTAAAGACAACATTTTGTAATAAAGTCAAAATTTTCAGATAAAAAGTCAAAATTTTGACCTTTTATCTCATTTGTTTTATTCTTTATCTTAAAAAAATAGACTTAATATGGGTTTAAAATGTCAAAAATCCAGTTTTCTATTTCTATATTTTTAACAGGCAGAAATTGGCTTCCACAACCTAAACTTGTTACCTACTTTATACTGAAAAAATAATGTTTTTCCTGCAAAGTTTGCTTGTGTAAATCTAGTGGTACAAAGTTATGGTCTAGGAGTTTTTTATGCTGTGAAGGTATCATTTGCTGAATAAATGTAGTGGTTACTAACTGGAATCCTGCTGAGTAGCAGAGCCACATATGGATCTTAATACATTAACAACTGTTTGCTTCATTCTTCAACAACAGCTTGAGGCGGTGAATTACTTCTTAGCTATAAAACACATAACCAGCTACCTAGCATGCCTAAATTACTGGCGGCGAGCTGCTAATCCACCTTTAATGACCTTAGCGCACATAAATCATGCTAACGTGGTAACAGTTTGTTAAACTAGTCACCTGCCTGATCCAAATGACTAAAAGAATGAAGTGAAACCAGGAAGCGTGTTCCCTGAGTCACCACCTTCAGTAGCTTTCTTCACCTTAGCATTCAAAGCACAGCTCTGCTAGCAACACCATCAGCATGCTAGTCAATCAACAAACAAACCGATAAACATTCTGCCTGCAGCTCCAGTGAACATTACACATTTATGAATCTGCAGCTTCCTCTTAGCCCCAATCACTCAGCTTTCATCTGACCCACAGCCAGTCACAGGAACCACTTGTTTTCAGCTCCGCTCCTTATTTTCAGACTGCTAATAAGGCCTCTTGTAGCTTTTTTTTTTTTTTTAACACAGGTAGCAAAGCTTTTTGTAGCTTCACACCCTCTCTGGACAACTTAGGGTACCCATTAATTACTACCGGTCCGACGAAAGTAGAGTCCGGACCAGGGGGGGGGGGGCAGCCCATTGGAGAAGGATCTTTCTGAGGTGGCTGTTCAGTATTGGTCGAGGGACTAGCTGCCTTTGGCAACACAGCACACAGGGTCAAAGGGCACGTTTCTACATTCACCACCTTAAGTTTGGGATTTTTGTGAGGAATCCAAGAAAGCAAGGCTGTGTTTTCTAAAAACTCAACTTTCTGTATGGATACCTTAGTGAGATACTGAGTAGGAAATGGATTTTCAATTATTTTATTTAAAGAGGGGGTATTTATTTATTTCTTTATTCCGTCCCTCTTCTCTGTGGGGTCTGTTCATGATTTGCAGCTCAGAAATATCTTCATTTTTCTCTCCCTGTTATTTTAGAAAACACTTCTTTCAACCTTTGTTTGGAATACTTCATTTTGGCAGCTCTCTTTTTAAGGCTCCCCACTCCCCAAACCCCCCTTCGTTCTGATTGGCTCGCCTCTTGGAGCCATGGGTAAACCTTGGTGTTTGAGGCCCATCCTTCAAGCATGTCCTGAACCAGTCTGGAGATTCTTATGTGGCGACCTCACCATCTCAGCAAGCCTTGAACAGATCTCGTTCTACTTTTAGAACCAAGTGTTTTGATCAGTTTGCAGACGGAGTCAGAGATTTCACAACATATGTATATATAGAGGTTTAAAAATTCAGCGTAGTTATTTCATATCCATAGTTAACTCATTGGGTGACGATATCTATGCCTCCCAAAACACACAAGTACACTGTAAACAGAAAAAAATAGCAAGTTCAACTTTAAACAGTTTGTAACCTGGGTGTGTTCAAAATTTAAGTTCAACAAACTAGGAAGTGTGACTTCTTTTGTGTCACTTTTGTCTTCGTTCCTTAAACATACCTTTATTAGTTGGGGTGACAAAGACAAAGCGAATAAGTCAGTTTCAACAACTTCATACCTGAATTTTATTCAAAAAGGCTTTTTAATTAAACCAACAAGTAATTCTAAGATTCACAAACATAAATCTACGTAAAAACAACATGAAAACAGAACTTCCCTGAACTAAGCATCTTGCTGGATCAATTTAAAATGTTATACTTGTGCAAAAATGACTAAAATTTAAGTTCAACTCAACTTTCTAAGGTTCATTAATTGTTGAGCACGTCGACAAACAGCATCTGTGCCACAACACCTGCTGCCTCCTGAGGCTCAATGTGAAGCAGGGTCTCATTTCCACTGTGCTCCCCTTCACTCACACTGACAAAACCATGAACCTTGAGTTGGCAGAGATTTATAAACAAGGAACTGTATGTCACCTGAACTACTCTGGATGGACTGATCGGTTGGACACTATTATACTCGATATTTTAAGTTAAAATGACTTTTAAGTTGAACTGACTTGGGGAAGTAGGCTGAGGTACACTGAAAAAAAAATCTGGGGAGAAGTAACTTTAACTTAATTGAATCCCTGACATCAACAAAAATAAATAAATAATAATAATTAGTGTCTTCATACAAATATATCTAGTATTGAAGGCAAAAATATTTGTTCAAAATACAGGCCAGTGACAGTGACTTTTTTTTTTTTTTTTTTTTTTTTGGAGCATGAATAATTTAAGTAATGTGAGGCAATCTTTTTCAGTTCATCCACACAAGAAGAAGTGATCTTGTTATCTTTACTGTTTCAATTGGTAGTTTTGGAACAGGAAACTGAACTTAATTCCTTACCATACCTTGTTACCACAAGGGANAGTTAAAATGACTTTTAAGTTGAACTGACTTGGGGAAGTAGGCTGAGGTACACTGAAAAAAAAATCTGGGGAGAAGTAACTTTAACATAATTGAATCCCTGACATCAACAAAAATAAATAAATGATAATAATTAGTGTCTTCACACAAATATATCTAGTATTGAAGGCAAAAATATTTGTTCAAAATACAGGCCAGTGACAGTGACTTTTTTTTTTTTTTTGGAGCATGAATAATTTAAGTAATGTGAGGCAATATTTTTCAGTTCATCCACACAAGAAGAAGTGATCTTGTTATCTTTACTGTTTCAATTGGTAGTTTTGGAACAGGAAACTGAACTTAATTCCTTACCATACCTTGTTACCACAAGGGAAGAGGGCACACAGTGGACATGAGAGCCTGCTGTACATGGATGAATCACACTGGTGGTACAAGCAATCTGTGCTGGCAATTCATGCCAGTGTGGATTAGCTTTCTGTGCTCTACGGCGTTGACTGGCTGCCTTTCCACTTCAGTGTGGACCAGCTGCCTATGCACACTACATAGAGTAGACCTGCTGTCTATGCTACATGGAGAAGCTGTACACCACCACAGTATAGGCCAGCAACCCCTCATGCTTTATGTAAATGATGTTATTAAGCTGATATTATTCAAAACTTCATTAAAAACATCAAAAGATTCATTGATTCATACAAAAACTAGTTAGGAGTGATTTATACAAAGTTTAGTTTTACTTTATCTACTTGACAAAATTAAGTTCGCTTTAGTTGCATTTTATTTTTCATGTAAAAAATAAACAATGTTTTACACAAAAATCTATCCTGCTTCATCAACATAAAATAGTTAATAGTTGCCTTAATGTTCTTAAGTAGCTCTACCAGAAATAATATATATACATATCAGTGTAGCTAAAACGTAAAATTCCTTTCTTCAGTGCATATGAGGAGTAGTAAAGGGTCCCACTAATTTAGCTTTTCTTCAACATTGAAAAAAATGGATTAAAAGTCAAGTCAAAGAAGACAATTTTTTCCATCTGTGTACCATGAACCACAAATTTACAATTCATACTCTGTAGTAAGTGAGAGCAGAACAAGACTGGATTAGGAAATCACAGCCACAGGAGAAATAACGGCCACATGAGAAGTATAAAGACATGAGGAATGATGGTCAGAGCAGGAGTAGCTAACCAGAGCTATAACTGATGTCCAGGACACAGGTTGTTTGTTTACAAAAGACAATGAAGATAGTTTATCCTTAGAGGAGTAGAACAGATACAACTAGGGGTGTAACGGTGCACGAAAATTTAGGTTCGGTACATTTTTGGTACAGTAAGGGGCACGAATGTAAAACTTTTCTTTTCTTTATTATAAACAAGTAGAATTTATTCATTTTCCTTCAAAGTGCAACAGCAGGTTTTCTTTTTAAACACAATTTTTGAATTAAAAATTGTGTTTAAAAAAGAAAGATAGAATGTATGTATTATATTAATGCTGCAATCTTACACAAGTCTCCAATGAAGAATTGAAATGCATTAAAGACTTTCAGAATAAAATCTTATTCATTTATGTTGAAGGACAAAAATAATGGTAATTTTCTTAATCTCTTGTTTTAATCAAATACAGAAGAGTGAAATTAGGAGTTCAAGCTCATTAATCAATAAAGTGAGGACACAGTCATTTTATACCGGTCTGTTTATCAGAGACTCTTGTCTACATTAACCCTTAGTTTTCACTTTCAGGTCTGTTGTTGATGTATTCAGTGGTGTGTAAAGTGTGTCATCTATAGAGCACTAAAAATGATCATGGCACGATGGTGACAGATGGTCTCTTTACGTGTGGAGAGCTGTTTGCCTGTAGAAGGGGTGTATGTGTTGTTCTTCATCCTGTGAAAACAGGTCCACCGAGTCTCACAGGCTGTAGATGTGTTCCTTTGTTTATAAAAACGCTGTATAGATTGTGCACATATGTCAGTGTTCAAAATGGCAAACACTGAGCCGCTAACGTCTCACCCCTCCTCTCTGACGTGGCTCAGTTTCAGCTCAGAGTTTACAAGCATTTACAGAAGAAGACGAGGGTTTTTCCTCCACATTGACTGATTTCAGTACCTTTAAAGCGAATGATAATGTTATTTGTTACAACACTCAAAGGTTTGAAATTATTCAGTATTATTCAGTCTGATACAGGGAAATGTGTTTGGCCCATTTAGTTTTACAAAAACACAATCTACACCAGACAGTAAAGGCATCTTCAAATTATAATTGGCTGTGATTGAGAAGTCTTTAACACTGAGGAAGATTCTTTTAAGTAAACTAAAAGCACACCAGTGTCAGAGTAGATAGTCAGGACACTGACAGGTGAGACACTTATACACAGATGAGTCAAATTGACTTAGATCACACCATTTTGTTTGACATTTCTTGCTGTCTGGTAAAATAAACCCTGACTGCTCAGTTCAGGCCTTGGGGTGTTTCCAAATAAGTTTGAACGTGTTATCCTCCCCGTGTTTGCTCAGCCTGACCGGGTTCTCCTCCCCAGAGATGGATCCCAGAGAATTCCCAGTCAGAAGCTGAAATACAAAGATGATGTCTGTGAGCAGCCACGTGTGCAGTGAGCTCCTGTTGGATACGGTGTGTTTGTGTGTTTTTATGTTAAGGCCTATTTCCTTTCTTTGTTGAAATTATTTTTCAGACATGTTTTAAGTTTTCAAAATAAACTTAGACTTATCCTTTAACAGGTTGCATGTGAGAGGTTGTCCATTGCAGCCCCTCATGCTTCCACCTGCAGCTGCTATGATCGCAGCAGATGGACACTGACATGACTGTAACTTTATTAATTTATTACATGGTTGTGTTTTGTACAAGTAGCAATCTCCAGTCTGAAAATATGAAACAATGCTAGAGTGCTAAAACTGCTGCTCTGCTGTTGTGTCCACTTGAGGCTGGCTCTAGAAATCACATACACACTAAGCCAAAAAATAAAAATTATAAAAAATATTCAGGTCAGAAATTAACATGTTTACAGCCTGGTTCAAATATTGTCTCATGTCTGAATCGTTAACTTTGCCAATGGATTTTTTTGCACTCAGCAGGTTAGAAGAAACTAAGATCATGAGCTCAGCCAATCAGAGGCATGGCTCAGATCATGTGACTGACAGGCGTCCAATAGCTGTTAGTTTGGGCACTTTTCTTCCCTCCTATTTCCAACATGACCAGACATTTTGCTTCAAAACTCGGCTTTACCATCTTGGTGAAACATTAATGACACACTGGATGGAAATAAATCTTGTGACATTGCAGAAGCTTATTGAAACAATGCTACAATGAATGTGTGTTGTAATTAAAGCTTAAGGTGGTTCAACCAAATATTGGTGTGTGACCTTTTTGTTTTGGTGGCAACTTTTTTGGCCAGGCAGTGTATTTTGATAAAAATGAAAACACCTAAATTAGTATAGGGTATGAAGATATCTCCAAGGAAAGCAGAAGAAAGTTTGCATCGTCTGTTGTTTTCATTGTGGTTTGCTAAGTACAGGGAGAGCAAGGAAACATTCAGAGCCAGCTCGACTGTTGCGTGATGTTCAAAGAGAGATGATGATGATCTCTCTTCCCTCTGTTCATTCACTCTTTTTGGAATGAATCATTATTCATTCAATCCCCACGCTCTGCCTGCTTGAATCACTAGATCAGAGATCCATTCTCATATCAGATGATGTCAGCTGAAGCGGCTCCACGAACAGCTGACTCACCCTCTTTGCTGATGAAGACCGTGAGATGGGTGGAGGTGAGTTTGAAAACTGCCTTGCTGTTAACTTCTGTGTGTATTTATGCATGATGTGGGTGTTCATTTTCTCTGCGTGCAGGGTGGAGGAGGTGAATGAGGGGGTGAACGGCATGAAGCAGTGGCTGCTTTACAATATTATAAGGCAGTTTTTTTCTCCCTATCTGTGCCTGGGATGATCATTTTGTGTTTAATTTAGAAAGAGTATTGGATTATCTCTGTACAATCACCCAACCGTCCAAAACCAAAGTGACAAATCCATCATTTGGAAATCATTTCCTTGGTGCGCAGGAAGATGAGAGTTACATAAGATCCTTATTAAACTCTGACCCTCTGGACTTGCTCTAAACAGGAGAACAATAACAGGTATATCTATCTCACGGATTGACTTTCTATTTCTCAGACTGAGTATATTAGGCTGTAATTATGAGCTCACTGCATCAATACACTAATGATTAATTATACAGATTCAACCGCATCATTTTTAAGGGAATAATTGGATTGAGATTGGCTTCAGCACCAAGCAATATAGGATGCTTTGATCTAAACTAATTACCATTATTTTAACAAAGATTTAATATTTCGCTAACAAGCTCATCAGAAACTCGATCATCAGGGCGTTTTTCTTAGTGGAGATCTAATCGTACTTGAATTGAATCAGGGAAACAAACAGAGGAACGAGGACGAGCAGAAATGTCCAAGAGATTAAACGATAAGATTGGAGTAAAGGGAGAGCAGAGACTTTTAAAACAGAACTGTAGTTTAGAAAGCTTCTCCACTGACTCTGTATACATTGTTATCATGTCAGAACACAAGCTCTACACAAATCTCCTGCTTCCATTTACCACGACTTCCACTTAACATGACCAACAGCTTGAACTCTGGCATTTACATATTGAAAATGACTGCTATGAATGTTGATGGGGGGGTCCATGCACGTACAGCAGACCTTTGCATTACTCCTGACCCAATGGTAATTCCTGTCACCAGATATGATAGAAAAAAATGTTGTATCCTACTTGTTGAAAACCATTAAAATGGAGGTCCTGAGTGATATTAACCCTGGTATTTCTACATATCATCCCAGGTGACATTTGAACAGTAAATTATAGGCTATGACTGTGAAACAAAACACCAACAGATGAAGGTGCTCACATGGACCAGTCATTAAAACAAAACAAAATTTGCACAATGTACTTTCAGCAGCTCTGAAACTCCCAAGAATTACATTTAAATATGTTTTGTATCTACTTCCATGTAGACTTTGGTGGTTTTGTGGAAATGCTGAGCGGTAAAATGTGGCTCTTAAAGTTTTTACCTTTGAGTAAAACATCATTTTAAACTTATGCCTTTCTTGTTTTCAGTATTCAAGTTACAGCGCTGATTTGTGAACCTAGTCCAATGAGCTCATTTTTTTTTTACTGTCCCTGACTGGATATCGATTCAGAGAAGATTCATCACACACCCTCAGTTCTGGAGCCAGAGTCTGGGCACTGTGGGGAAAGTCTGCAGAGGTCATGGAGCTCCTCAGTGGCAAAATGCCAGATGTGGGAAAAATCTGTATCATGCTCAAGGTTCTGTATATATATATATATATATATATATATATATATATATATATATATTTTTTTTTTTTTTTTAAAGAAGCCTGTGTAAGTTTTGGGGCAGTTAACACTCTTGCATCTTGTTTTGCAATGTGTCTAAGAGTTCATTTAAGAACACTTTAGAAAAGAAGTTGACCAGTTGTTGGACTTAAATGTCTGATTGAGGGCTCGTAAAAGTTACTAGTCCACATGAGGTAATGACTGCATATATGAACTCAGAGTGTTTGTGGGGAAGCACTTAACACGGAGAAAAATAAATCTGGAGATAAGTAAATTTAACTTAATTAAATCCATGAAATCGACAATAAAAATTCAAGTTTGTGTTTTCACATGTGACGAAGTGTGTTAACTGACAATGGTTTTCTGAAATGTTCCCCAAGCCCACACTGTAAGATTCTTGTCAGATCCTTTCCACAATGATGTTTGGTTTTAATGCAGAGTCGCCTGAGGGGTCAAAGGCCACAGGATGATGGTTTTGGGCCTTGTGGCTTACATGCAGAGATTTCTCCAGATTCTCTGAATTTTTTTTTTTTTGTTAAATATTCTGTTCTTATTTACATTTTACACAATGTCCCACCGCATTGGAATTGGGGTTGTACATGCAGGTCACAAATGAAGGTGAAGTTTAGAAGAGCCTGCGCTGGTGGTGAAGTTGCTTAAGAGCAGCAAAAGCACCAGACACTAAGACTGATCTTCTTTGGAGGCCGACTTTAATGTTCGAAGTGTGGGGGAGGATTTGTGAACAGTTTTTATTCCTCTTTGATGTAAACTGCACAAATTGGTGACTGGGACTACTTTTGGAACAGAATAAAATCAATGGTTCCTCTCCTCCACTTTCTGATTACCCCTCTGCCCTGGTCAGTTTCTGGAATGACACACTCTCCTCCTCCATCCATCCATCCATTTTCTTAACCGTCTATGCTGCTATTCAGGGTTGCAGGTGGCTGGAGCCTATCCCAGCTGTCATTGGGCGAGAGGCAGGGTACACCCTGGATTGGTCGCCAGTCAATCGCAGGGCTGACATAGAGACAAACAACCATTCACGCACAATTTAGGTCAATTTAGAATAATGAATTAACCTAATGTGGGCATGTTTTTGAATGTAGGAGGAAGCTGGAGTACCTGAAGAGAACCCACGCATGCACGGGGAGAACATGCAAACTCCACACAGAAAGGCCAACCATGCCCGAACGAGGAATCAAACCAGCGACCTTATTGCTGTGATGCTGCAGTGCTACCCGCTGAGCCACCGTGCAGCCCACACTCTCCTGTCTAAACAAACTTGCACTCACAAAACCCGGAAAAGTCTCCTTCAATAACTCCGCCCCCTGGTTCACCCTGATCTCCACCACATGAAATCACACGAATGGCAACTGGAACGACTCTGTGATAAAACTGGTTTATCAGAACATCATCAAGCCTACATCGACCACGTCCAGTAACGCAAAGATACATTGAACTCAGCCTGGTCAACGTACTACTCCAATCTAATACACTCTCAAACCCCAAAACTTTATTCACCACAATAAACACCCTCCTCAAACCACCTGACAACATCCCATTTTCATTCACTGCAGAAAAATGTCAATCTTTCCTCCTATTCTTTCAAACCAGAATTAATAGCGTCTATGGTAACTTCTAGTATTCCAGCACCTTCCCCACCTCCGAACCTGGTTCCCCACATGGTTCCCTACCCACCACCACTCAGCCCCTATCCAAGTTTTCCCGAGTGTCTCCTGCAGATCTACATATTCTTATGAGCAGTATGAAAACCTCCACCTCCACCCTGGATCCCATCCATCCAAATTCATCACGCACTGCTTCCCTGCCACCTCATCCCTAATCACCGCTATTGTCAACTTCTCCCTCAGCCCCGATTATGTCCCCCAACCCCTCAAACTAGCAGCAGTCATCCCCATAATTAAAAAACCAGGACTCACCAGGACTCACCCAGATAACCCAATAAATTTGTTCCATTTCCAACCTTTCCTTGGTTAAAATCATACTCACTGACAGACACCAGTTCCTCCACATCAACATTGCACCTCCATCACAGCTTCCCTGTCCCATGGTGTCCCCCAGGGTTTGGTGCTTGGTCCCCTCCTCTTCATTATCTACATTCTCCCCCATCGGCAAAACCATCGTCACGGTCTCCGTTTTCACTGTTACGCTGACGACATTCAACTTTACATCTCCACCACCTCCATCACTGTTCTAACCCTTTCCACCCTCACTGACTGCTTAACTGAAATAAAATCAATGAAGCAAACAAACTACCTCCAACTAAACTGTGAAAAATCAAATCTCCTGATCACTCGTCCAAAATCACTCACCACAGCAACCTCAGCATCATCTTCGACTCCCATCTCACTCAGGAAAATCACATCAATCTCATCACCAAAACCGTCTTCTTTCACCCCCAAAACATTTTCCATCTCTTCCGTTCTCCACCGCCTAGACCCTGATTCATGTATTTTTCACTTCACCAGACTCGACTACTGCAGAAGTATTTTCTACGGCCTCCCTTCAAAATGACTCAAAAAACTACAAAACATCCAGAACTCTGCCTACCGCCTTCTTACCCACACCTGCTCCCCGAGACCACATCACCCCTGTCCCCCAAAACTTCCACTGACCTCCATTAAATAGCGTATCCAGATCAAAATTCTCCCCTTCACCCACAAAGGCCTCCATAACCAGGCCCCCTCCTACCTCTCCAACCTGCTCCACCATTCAAAACCCTCATCAAAACACATCTTTTTAAAAGTGCTTTTATTGTCTAACTGCACTTTAATGTATTCCATAGTTTAGATTTGTCTTGTTTTTGGAATTGGTTTCATTATTATAATTATAATTATTATTATTATTATTATTATTATTATTATTATTATTATTATTACTATTATTATTTATTGGTTGAATGTCTTGTTAGTACAGCAGAACCCCTGATCTGTGACAGACTGTGGCTGAGGTGGTTTGATATCCATTAAAACGTTTAAGGAGAAAATCTGATTAAATGAAGAAACAAGGTTGACTGTTCTCAGTTCCTCCACCTCTCTGAAACCATATAAAAGTATTTAAGGTTGATATGTTGGAACCTGTCTTGATTTGATACCATGTTCTTGGGAGACTTCTCAAATGAATCCGAATGAACTCAATTACACTTAGCAACTCTTAAAACCTCTCGTATTCTGATGGAAAACTCACCATCTCTATTGTTTACTTCTCTTACTTCCTTGTTGGTGAGTTGAAAAACACATCATACATACAAAAAATATAAACCTACACTGACAGTGTCAGTGGTCATGAGTTCTGGGTTGGCTGAAAGAATAAGATGTTGAATTGAAGAGGCTGAACGTAGGTTTGTTAGGAATGATTTGATCAAATATTTAAATAAGATCTATTTCCATCCTTAAACCATCTGAAGTGCTTTAGGATCTACATTTGATTAGTCACCACTGCTTTTCTCATGTCATAGTGTGATCATGTTATTACTATAAATAATAAAAATGCACAAATTTGTTTCCATGGGTTACAGTAATAGAAAACAAGAAATTTTAATTTTAAAGGAACCCCGCTGGTAAAATTAAAAAGCATGTTTTTCTCCATATTTCCACTCATCCATTCATTTGTACTTGTCTTCTCCTCAGTATTTTTTTTCCGGGGCCTTCTTAGGAATCCTGGGGCCTGACAGGATAAATATCCCTCCAGTGAGCTCTGGGTCTAACCCCGGGCTTCCCCCCCAGGAAAGTCATACCTGGAACACTTTTAAAGGGAGATGTCCCTGAGGCATCTGTATTAAACACCTCAACTGTTTCCCCTGGATACAAAGGTGTCCAAGCTCCTGACCTCATCTTTAAAACTGAGTCAGCCTTTCAATCCTTACAGCTGTGACCTCGTTTTCCCAGAAACTAAACACCGCTCATGACCACAGATGAGGGTTGGAGATCAACTGGAAAATTAAATCAAGATCATTGTCACAATAAAGGGCCAGTAAAACACTCTCATTGAATATGTGTCTTTTTAAAAACAATAAAAAAAACCTGATATTTTGGCTTTCGACATAAGAAAACAAACACTAGGCTCTTGTGAAAAAGAAAGAATGATGGCTACAGTCATGTCAGAACCATGATTCAAAAAGTATTGTTTCAGTGAGCATATATTCACAGCTCTGATTTGCATGTAGAGCGGAGTAATGTGTTTGTTAATGTGTTTAATTGAGCTTTTTGTTGGTTCTGTTTTATGGAGCTGGTTGGCCTGTTAAAGCATTTCACTGCAGCGCTTTTGTCTCTGAAACACAGACAGAGGAGCTTTGTTATCAATGCTCTTATCGTTGGAGTTTATTTGTTTTAATTGGATGCATTCGGAGGAGAAAATGTCATATTCCTGGGTTTTTCTGATCCCTTTTTCTCTTCTTTGTCAGCAGCTTAGGGTAGAGGAGTTGGAGAGGAGCTGTGAGATAAAAGACGAGTGGAGGGTGGGATCGAGAGGGCCGTCCGCTGAGGATCGGACTCCCCCATTCAATCTGTGCAATCTCCACGACAGCGAGAAATAGATTGCTTTTTAAATAGATTGCTTAGCTCCCTATCTTGGAGCCACTGATGTGGATACATTTCATAGCAGCCCATGTTTAAATGAGTGCCAGCGTATTTGATAGCAGAGCCACTTACCCCGCTGTTATTAAGGCCACAATACTGTTAGTACAGCCCTCATAGGCTGTTTGGGTTTTAAAGACAAACGGGGAAAGAGAATGAAAGACAAACATTAGGGGAGGTGGGGAGGGCACCTTTCAGAGGGTGAGAAAGATATATTATATTGATATTAATTGTGAGCTATGTATATAAGCTCCACTGAGTGCTTCATTAGAGTTAAAATTATGCAAAAGAAATAAAGAGGTGATGAGGGGAGGAGAGGAAGAGGGGGAACAGAGGGAGACGTCTGTGTGCTTTTGTCTCAGGAAGAGAGAAATGCAGCACATTTCCAATTGATTAATACTGCAGACAGAGCTTGTTGGCGGAAACCACATTATGCTGCTGGTTGTTGAGTGGGTTGGGCAGTCGGGAAAGGAGGAGGAGGAGGAGGAGGAGGAGGAGGAGGAGGAAGAGATCCAGGATTGTTATCACGATTCTTTGCAGGCTCAGGAGAGACTCTAAAGCTGCGTCTCCCTCAGTGTTGGGATGTCGCTGCCTGTCCTGAACCTGGTCCCATCACAGCATCAAGGAAACATGTTTATTACCATGAAACAGTGACTAATAATTCGATGGAACAGTAATGACTGCAGAGATGAAGGCTGGGAGAGTGGATGTGAGGGGTCTGCATTAAGCAGGAGCATCAACATCTTTCTAACACATCATCACAACATTAACACAGCCACAGAAGAAAGTATTTAATATACTTACAATAATACTCATTTATTTCTGATCCCCCTTTGATATAGCATTAGAACTATTGGACAATGCTTTTTTTAAATGGTATATTTGCAGAACTGAAGCCCTAAACCCTTGGGGTCATCAGGCCTAGAGGTTGTGTTACCTCTATCTTACCTCACTCATGGAGTTTTTGTAAATATGAAAAGAATAATCATGTTTTAGCTCACCTTTTGACTTCACCAATAACCAGGGATGGGTACTAAACACAGTACTTTTATAAAAATCCAACCAAATTCTGTCAACACACTGTAAAAAATAGTTCATTTAAAGATACAGTAAAATCTGGTCAAAAGGCAACAGTCAAGGCCAATAATACTAAACATTAAGATTTATCATAATGTACTGAAAATACAATGAATAACTGTTATATGTAGGACCAAAGGTAACTTTGGATTTTACTGTTAAAACTGTTGAAATGATAAAAATCTACCTTAAAAACATATAAGTAGCCATGAATTTGAGAAGGAAAAACTATGATATTAAAATGTCTCATAACGTTAAATTCAAAGGTGTTATTTGAGCAAACCTACAGTCATTGAGGTTGTTCACATTGAAATTGACTGTATAAATCTGTTAAGCAACACAAATTTATATTTCTACAGGACTAGGATCCTAAAAATATGGTGTACTGTAAACCTATTAACAGTACAGTGTAAAAGAAAATCCTGTTGTCTTCATGGGAAAACAACAGGGAGCATAAAAAAATGATTCACAAGTAATAGTCAGTAAAACTCTTTCGGGTGTGACCTAAACAAATAGCATAAGTAGCAGTTTGATCATGCTGATTCAGCATAAATTAGTTGCTGATTGCACCTGTTTAAAATGTATTATTTAGTTATAATAACAGTTTTAAACATTTAAACTGTATATTTCATAAAATTCTCCTGGTAACTACAGCTGCCCTCTTTTACCCTAAAAGTAACAGGACATTTTTTTTTTTTAACAGTGTAGTACCAAGTACCAATCCACATAAAATCAAACAGTACCATGTTTCAGTACCTAAACACATCCTTGTGACTGCTGGAAATGCTGGGGTTTTAAAATGTGCATTATGAAGAGAAAAAAAACAATGTCTTGTTCTAATTAATTTTAGTCAAGGGTTTTCATGTTGAAGACGTGTGAAACAACTGTGATGTTGCAGTACAAACAGTCAAATGCTTTTTTTGATAAAGTTTATAGAAATTAATTTGTTGAATTTAAACATTTTTAGTTTTTATTTTTAAACTGATTAACATTAATCACAACATAAACACATAGAAAAGTATTGAAAATTGGTACCACTGAGTATTGATACTGATTCCCCGGTACCAAGCATCAGTACTGTATCGTTTTAAATGTGAAAGGTACACATCCTGACTTATAACAGACCTGTACTCAGATGTGTGAGGTGTTTTGAATTTCTGAAAGACAACTGAGTTCTGTTTGTTGGTCAAAAGCAGAAGTAGAGGAACAGAAGTTTATATTTTTGGTGTGAAATATTCTATTAAGTTTCTAAAAATAATTTCCAAGACAGAAACTGCCTCCGACCACATTCTCAATTTTCAGATACAGTTTTGCTGGTTCCTCTTAGCCACAAGCTCAATGGGTCACAATACACAGCTCTGGAAAAAATAAGAGACCACTGCAAATTTTCAGAAATCCGCATCTCTACATGTATGACAGTCATTCCATTGCAGTGTCTGTTGAATTCCAACACAAGCACAACTGTTTCTACCTGTTTCTACCTAAGAAGGTACTGATGAGGTGATCACCTGAAACAAATCTTATTTAACTAGGAAATGTATAAAAACCATTGATGTGGTCATCACTCTCCTCTGTGAAAAACTGGTGGAGAACATGACAAGATACATGAGAGATGTTATTGTAAATCAGGGTTATTCTACCAAATATTGATTTCTGATTACTTCCAAGGTTAAAAAATTAGTAATGTGTTGTTTAAAATTGAGTATGATTTTTCTTTTTTCTTTTTTGTGCATTATCTGAAGTCTGAAACCAGTGGGCTTTTTGGTATTTTGACCATTTTTCATTTTCTGCAATAAATGCTCTAAATGACAATATTTGGGAGTAATATTGTCGGTAGTTTATATAATAAAACAAAAATGTTCATTTTACTCAAAACAAATACCTATAAATAGCAAAATCAGAGAAACTGAAAAGTTTGCAGTGGTCTCTTAATTTTTTCCAGAGCTGTAAATGTAAACTTGTCAAATGAGCTCTCACACTGAGGGGGAGGGAGGTTCTAGATCACAGCTGCAGATCTCACACAAGTCGGTCAAACTGAAAGAACACAGTGATTTTTTTTTCAGCTTTATATTAATCAAACGGCTTAATTTCAATTGTGTCAATGGCGTAATGAAGTTGGGATTGAGTTATTATAAACGATAGTATGAGTTTATACCAAGGGATTAACTTGCCATCCAAAGCAGCAGTATTTATTTATTTTTTTATTTTTTTACATTTGCAAAACTGCAAAGATTATATGTTTGAAATCTCACATTTTAAAAAGATTTTAGATGAACCAAACAAATTGAGAGATTTAAAAAACCATCATTTTCACATCATGAAGTCTATTCATCACAAATCTATGTGATTAATATTGGAATATTTGTTTGTTTGTTTTTCTATTCTTTTTGCATATTCTTATCTGTGATTCTATGGAAATATGACAAAAGATGACAGAAGTTGTTGTGATAACATTTAATCATAAGTTGTAATTGTGTCAACTACAAGATATATTCTAACTTGAAAATCTATGTCCAAATAAATCAGTGTTGCATGTCCACTTGACAAATACCATGGCCCCTCCTCGCTGTTCAGCAAAGCCACAGCTTTGAAGTTATACCCAGAATGCCTTTATGAATTGTAACCAAACAGTTACACCTTGAGTGAAGAGGAAACCAGGTGGATATGAGACCCTGCCGTTCTTCACTTAGTTATATGTGGTAGACAGAGATGACTGAAAAATTTAACAGAGTTGGAAAAGATTTATTATTTCAAACAACTACGTGAGAAAGTGAAGTGAACTAACAAGTTCAAATCAACCAAACAGAGACGAGGGTTGGCACAAGTGACCTTATGTAATTAAGATAACTCCTGTTGGTGTTAGAAAAACAACATTTATTTTTTGACAGAAGATAAAATTTGAAGGCAGCCCTTTATATTCTATTTTTACATTGAAACACAAAGTTATACTAAACGGTGTATTGATTTTTATTTACTCTCTTGTGTAGGTATGTACTGCATGATTTTTTCAGATTCTTGCATTTGTATGGTCTGGTTGTAAGTCCCTCCTTTTATCTTTTTTTTTCTATTATGTTGCTATGGAATCCATCTGCCTTATGTATTTCATCAATCTGCACTCATTAGCTATTATTTTTTATACGGACCAAATGCATTCAGTCACAACAGTTAACATATATATATGTGTGTGTGTGTGTATGTGTATATATTTATATTTTTCTTTTTTTCAAATCAGAAAAGCGATTGGTTGGAGTCACACAGTCATTCTTATTTCAGATGGCTTTTTTTTGTTTGTGCAAACATTTTGGTAAAAAGAGTCCATGATTGAAACATCACGATGACTTGTTTTCTGGAAGTATGTCAGTGTGTTGTATGTCAATGTTTGAATCTTACATTGAGAAAGATTTCAGATGATCTTGTAATACTAAGAGGTTAAAAATACACCCAAAATAAACATTTAGAGAATAACCACTGAGCTTAGAACTGAGATTCTTCCTCCACTCATGCTCGTACAATCACTTTCATTTAATTCTGACTGTTTTTTATTTCAGCTCACATCTTTTTCAATTATTATCTACGTCTTATGTTCGTCACTCATGAGGATTTTTTTCTGCTTTTCAGCTCCTCATACAATCTCTGTAATGTTACACCCAGCCCGGTCCACAGAGAGAGCAAAGTAAAGATGATGCATAATTAATTGGTACAAAAGCTGAATATTTCCTGTGGCGTTTCTGCCAAATGAGCCTGGGTTCTATCTCCCCCATCATTACCGTCAATTTTCCTTAATAGTGTGCTTAATAAGTAATGAGTGGCCTGAAAACAGAGCAAACCTATAGCTGCAGAGCATGAATAAGTATTTTAACTCCTCATGGCAGCACCACAGTGTTAGTTTTAATAAGAGTGGAAGAGAAAGAGGCCAAATCATGATGTCTTATTACGCTTCTGGGAAATACACTATCATATGTTAGACTTTCATCTGAAGAACAAATTTAAACAGGAAAAACCCAATACTTTTATACATTCTGCTTCTTTGAATACATTCTTTTTCAATGAAAAACAGTGTATAGTAAGGCTGCAGTGTGTGAGTGTGTGTGTGAGTGTGTGTTTTCGGTCCAGCAGGGCTGGTTTTGGGATTCTAATTACTGCGGTTTTAACAGGATTACAAGAGATAAAATGCACTAAGACGCTCGGGGTGTTTGCAGGCTAAATTAAATAGGATGTAATATTGTAGTCTGCTGCACGGTGATAAGAGGATGTAAATAGGCACCGACAATAGATCAGTTATCTGGTGTGAATATCAGCCGCTTGAAGCTTAGGGATCCCTCTTGGAATTTGTGGTCGTTGGTCATGGAAGGCGTGTACCTTTGTAAAGTCAGAGTTGAAATATTGAATTCTGATTTAAGATGGTTAAAAAATCTACATTTGCTTCTTTAGAGTGAGCAATGAGGGATACACTATCACTATAATGATGATCACCCTCTTTAGTGAGGCTGAAGGAGTTATTTCACCGACCCATAATTCACCTGAGTGGGTTAAAGTTAGGAGACAATTAGAATTAACATTAAATATTGATCCATGTTCACCTCAGATGCTGGGTATTCAATTTACAGGCTCAATGAAGAGTTGAAGATACAAACTCAGTCTGACAATTGTTTTTCCTCCAACTGTTTGGTTGAACTCTCCGTTAGGAGTCAGAGCATAGGAAGAGATGGGTTTAAGTTTTTAATCTCTGGGTTTGTCCGTGGGATCACTGGAGGGGCCTCTGGAGTGAGATCCAGAAGGTTTTTAAAGTGCAGAGACAGAGAAATGTTTAGGCAGCAGTCCATAGCTGATCCTCCTGCTGAAGAGGACGTGGTTAGGGTTTTAACTTTTATACCCACAGACTGGACCGTGTGTGTGTGTGTGTTTGAGAGAAAATGGCTCCATCTCACAGTTTGGTCCAGGTACTGATTTCAAAATGTCCTGAATTAAAAATGCCTTAAGAGTCAGGACATATGTTTAGTTTTAAATGGATATTTGGTTTGGTTAAGTAAAGCCTCGTGTCACATTTCAATTAAATAAAATATATTTATTCATGTCCACATGTAAAAACAGAAGAAAGAAGGAAACACTTACAAGGAGCAATGACAGTCCAGTTACTGCTTTTGTTGAAATGATTCAAAAGCATGCAGCATTTGTCCCTGGATAGCTTCAGAAATGTCATCATCATCATCATCATCATCATCATCATAATCATCATCGTCGTCATCACAGTAGCATGCCATTAGTACAGAGCAACATTAGTGCACAACCACAATGCTCTCAGAGTGCAGACAAAGACATGAGGATTGGCATTCACGTGAAGACATCCCAGTGCCTCCAGCAGCAGCAGTGAAAGATACACTGCAACATTCATAAAGTCATCATCAAATCATATTATGCGTCAAACAATGTGTTTTACAGCATGGCAGCTCTTTACAACAGTTTGGAAACAAGCAGAGACAGTCCAAATACAGGCTTAGACACACACAGAGTCAAACTAAGACATCACTTTATAGCACCTCATTGTCACTGACAAGCCTTTTGTGAGTCTGCTGTTATTAGAGCATCAGGGTGTCTTTCAAATGTAGATGTGCTCTAAGTCCATGAACGTGGCAGGGACGTGTTTTAGAAAGCTCCTTTAAAGTCTTCACTTATGAAAGTGTTCCTTGTGTTCTACGTGTTTATCCAGCAGATTCAGTCACATGAAATTGAATGTGGACGTCTGTCTTGAATGGTTGGAGGCTTACAGTGTAATGGTGGTGAGTAAAGTGTTCATGTAATGCAGAACAACTGGATCACGTGGCAGCGGTGATGTCAGCCAGCACAGGCCCTGCAGCAGCAACAACAAGCAACCCAGAGACACAGAGACGCACAGGGAACGAGAGGCAAGAGGACGTCCACAGCACACCATCTCCAACAATCAACACCAAAATGCAGGGGAGGAAATGTGTGTATGCGTGTGTGTGTTATTTATTCATCTGCGATTACGCCACAATCGCTCTATTTTACATCCTCCTACACACATTTAAGCATGGCGCTTTGTTTGTTTCTATAAGAGAAGGAGCAGTAATTATCAGCTGAGCCGAGCGTTCAACATGTAATTGTACTATTTGAATAATCTGCAATTGTAATGACTGGGATGATTCGTAGAATTACAATCGCGAGCATATCTGAGAGCGTCTACTTTAAATACACTCCTGCGCGCTGATATCCTACATGACAATGACACAGGCACGAGAATAGCGCCATCTGATATTCCTACCAGCTATAGGAGCCATACGTGTTAAGGATGATTTACACTGGCTGTGCGGGAGGAGGAAATCTCCAGCATATGATCGCGGGGGTGACATGGTTGTATGAGTCAAGTTGATCCTATTAGGTGTTTAAATGGATTTTACATGGGTGTTAAGGTTCAGAGTGTGCCATCAGACGTGCGGAGGGAATCCATATTCATGGAGCAACCCACCCCTCCTTCCTTTTCCAGCCAGCAACACGGAAAAAGCTGCTTAAAGAGCGTTTGAGCGCGGAGTAATTGCTTATGTTGACGCCTCTCTCTTCTGGATGCATAAGTTGAGCCGGCGACTGCTCGTGGTGGACATTTTGTTTCCTCGGCCAAATGTTTGTAAGTGTGTGTGTGTGTGTGTGTGTGTGTAAGCCGAGCGTCTGTAGTGGTGTTTCGTGTGATGTAAATCTCGCTGTGATAAATGTCATTTCAGCAGCGATTTGCATAAAAAAGGAGCATGACAGGGGGAAAGTGAGAGGTGCAGTTCAGCCGCACAGTAACTCCACATAAAGGAGTTAGACAGGATTCAGATTCAGATTCACGCTGTGTGTGTGTGTGTGTGTGTGTGTGTGTGCGCTCATCATGAATATCACAGGCCTGCTCTCACTATTCACAGCAATTCTCATATTCTCTTTTTTAAATTAATGCTCCACACTTAGTGCTTTATGATTTATTATATCCTAAATTGAGCCCTCTCTTAGGAGTGTGATTACTTTTTTTTTTTAATTGCAGACATTTTCACGGGGTGCCTCTTAGCTTTCTGATGATCAGAAGCTTCAAACACTACCAGTGTGCTATCGAGTCCAAAAAGGCCTTTAATTGATTTTTAATGGAGCCTTTTTCTGAAATGATGCACCAAAATGAACCGATTCAAGGATCCTCAAATTCAAACAGATTTAGAAAGCAGTCAGCTGATTGGAAGAGAAACGATTAGGTCAAATGGTTTAACAGTAATCAGAAAAGAAAAGTGAGTCATTTTTTTTTTGCTCGTTGTTTGACTTCTTTATGTCTTAAAATGAACCAAATCATCCATAACAGAAATCACAGGACAACATCCTCAGTGAATTCACCTCTTCTTTTTGGAGAATGATTTAAAGCAGGGGTCCCCAAACTATGGTCCCTCCCCACATTTGGTACAACCTTCAGAACAATTCCAAAATTGCATTTCAAAAATGAAAACATTTTTTGGCTTCTTTTTCTACTCTAAGCCTATAAAAGTCTGCCTTTTAACTCTCCTGTTGTCTTTGGGTCAATTTGACTCAATTGCAAAAGTTATTTTGTCTTAACTTTGGTTTTCTTTCATCTACTTGATTGAAAACTACATGGATGGTTCTATGCTCTGCTATTTGCATAAATTAGTTATGACCATTTTTATTAAATTATGTATGTAGAATAAAAATGTAAAGCATATTACTGCCATTAAAAATTGAAATAATGTCAAATCATTATCATGCCTACACTTTTGGGCGCAGGAGTGTAAACACATATACCTGTCAGTGATAATACAACAACATATTTACTTCTGATGGGAACCTTAGTGAAAAACACTAACTGCCTTTTTTTATTCCCAAAAAAGAGGTACACTTTTATCTACATGAGATCCAGTATTTGTTGGAAACATATTTACTAAAATAGAGAAACAAATTTTTGGAGAAAATTTCACAAATTGTACTTTAAAGCAGTCAGACCAAACAGTGCAGAGTAAATCTAAAGCCAATACAAGGGTTAAATAAAATATTCCTGCGCTTTTGAATACTTTCTGTGTTATTTTTTGGTGAAATAATGAGTTAGCTACTTTTTCACAAACACACAGAATGTGACATTCAACATCGTGTGACGTTCTATGCTGATAGTGCAATCAGGAGCAGTGAGAAACCTCAACAACACAGAAAATGGCAATAAGGTCAAGGAAGAGAAAAACTGATCCTGAGAAAGAAAAAGCCCACTTTTCAGACTTAAATTGCAAAATTAGTTTGGAAGAAAAATGTAATTACATAGCAAATCATGCTCTGGTGAAGTAATGGCTATGTATTGATGAAAATAGCAACATTATCTAGCACTAGGCATGATAAACAAATACTCTGAAACTAATCTAGCATCAGTAGGCAAAGCAAACGTATAATCATAATAAAATATCCTGGGACAAAATCCAACTCCACATTTGTACTGTTAGTCACTCCAGCGTGTTATTCTCTGTCACAGACAGACCCTGGCCCTCAAAGAAAAAAAGTTTGGGGACCCCTGATTTAAAGAGGAGCTACATTTACCAAGCAAAGCTTTCTTTTTGTTTCATTAACTTCATGTGTATTTCAGTTGATCTACTTCAAGTTGGAAACACAGGTAAGTATTTCTTTTCTAAAATTCCTCTTTGGTTAAAATGCAGCATCTCCTCATGATGAGGGCCTGAGAGGTGCTGCCTCCTTTTTCCAGAGGCCCTACTTTAAACAGAGTCTCCACAATATCACACATTTGAAGATAAGTATTCTAAAAAGGTAGATTCTTTTTAAAAAGGTTGTGTATCCAGAATATTGTTTGCATTTGCAGTTTCTTTCTGCCTTTTATAGGTGAAAAGACAGATGATGTGTAAAACGACATGTTCATAATGTGCCTTTGTAGGTTTAACACTTGTGCTAAAAAGCTGGATTTTGAGGCTGAGCTGTTGTTCTTTCTTTTTCAATTTAAGATATTCAGCCTAAGTTGTTTCTTGTCCTCATGGCAGGTTTGAAGCTGATATTGAACACTAGTGTGTTGAGGCCCAGCCCTGTGAGTGATTGACCACAGTCTCAGTGCTGCAGGCTCATGCTGGTCCTGTGTTATGGGAACGGACACTGTTCATGCAGAGAGTCAAAAGACCCCAAAGTTGTTTTCAGACGAGACACAGAGACACTTTTTCTCCTGGACTCAACAATCTCAAAGCAACATGTCCGACAGACAGACAGAAAGAGGAAACACACACCAGCTAAGCTTTTCATCGCCCCCAGAGACAAAGACAGACTGACAGATGCACAGAAGGACAAACGTGAGAAGATTAGTGACCTCAAACCATTGCTCAGCAAACAGGAAGTGGGCGGGAAGAACATCCCAATCCAGTACAGTTAAAAAAGGAAAAGAAGGGAGTTTCTCTTTCCAAGGGTGGAGAGTGGGGGTGTGGCTTCACCCATCCTGACAGTCCTTTGTGGGTGGGTGGGTAGTTGGGGTGAGGTGAGGTGAGGTGGGTGGGTGTCGGGGGATGGGGGTGTTGCTGGTATTGGGCGAAGAGAGGACTCTCCTCGACTACGCGTATTCTTAAGCAATAACAACGTGATCCGTATTATCCACCCAAGAATACCCGTCACCGAAGAGAGTCTTTCAGTAAACACAGGGAGCTAAGCCAGAAACCACGTGAGCAGCGCCACTGCCATCGCATCATCATCACCACCACCATCACCACCATGGCCATCACCGCCGCCGCCATCAGCAGCCCCCCTTCAGGCTCCAGTGGCAAACAGAAACATGCACATATAGAGAAAGAGGGGCAGGTGCATTGATTGAAGACGCCTCGCTGCAGCGTGAGGCAAGGCTCCATCAATGGCTCTTCTGCAAAGGAGAAAATTGACAACGGTGGCATTTTCAATCCCAGCCAGGAGCATGTGTGGAGGGTGAAAACAGAAAAACAAAATAAAAGGATGTGTAAAAGCTGAGGTGAGCTCCATTCACACTCTCTTAGTTTCTGGAGGTAACTGGGGGGAAAGGGAGCGTAGTGTAGCCCCGACCCCCACCGCAAGCCTCTTACCTGGGTCATAGCGTGGCAGCAGAGCCCCTCTTTCCTGGAGGTCCTCATCCAGCGCTGACAGTCGCTTTCCCCGCTGCCGTCGGTGGACCTGCTCGGCCCTACGCCGGCATAATGAGATCTGGGAGGAGGGAAGGGGGTTGGGTTTTAGGGAGGTGGGGGTGCACACACAGGGGAGACGTGGGGTTAGGGAGGTCAGGCAGGGAGCAGCCACGGTGTGACAATAGCCCCGTACACTCCATTACCAGCAGCACCCCGCGCCCTGCCCACCCCTGCAACACAAGGCGAGAAATCAACACATGGATTTAACCACAGGAGGGAAGCTGCTGCACATGCACCCAACTAATCTGTTTGATTTTATAAAAGAGGGCTGCTTTTTCCTCCAGCATGCTCCCTGGCTCCCTGTTGATGAGGATACGTCGGAAAATATACGTTAACTAACATTTCAAATTCCCAAAGACAGCCGAAGGACTTTTTCAGATTTTAAATGTTGAAAAGCCTTTTAAATGAATTCCTAAATGTTAATTTGGCAATCATTATTATGATTTCCCCTCTTCTTTATTTTCAAATTAAAGCAATGAGTTTAAATGCAGGAGCGAGGCCATGAATAATGTATGAAAAGTTCAAGCAAATTTATTCCATTCTATTCTAATTGAACCAGCCGGCTGAATACAAAGAGCAAGCTCCAGCTAAGCCGATCCAAAATCATTCCATTGATTTGTTGTCTCTAATCAATATTTACAATTACTCTCCGGATGGTTTGGTAAAAGGAATAGGCTCATCGGTGTGTGTGTGTGTGTGTGTGTGTATACATACGTGTGTGTGTGTGTGTGAGAGTGTGCATCCCCAGCGCCGGGGGCTGACACAAGATGGACTGTTTCTAAATCTGAATTACATCACGCACATTTATCAAAGTGAGGAATAAAACCAGAGTTTGCTGCAGAGCAGAGACGGACAGGTACAGAGAAGACGCGTCAGATAATTAACATTAACATAAAAGAGGGAATTTACAACACAGGCTCCTTCTTCCTGGAGGAAAAATGTAAAGTCTGCAGCGAGCCTGGAGCACAAACCGACAAATTGATGGACAGAACCAACAACTGAGCGAGGTGAAGGGTTTGAAACGGAGAAATAAAGGAGGCACGGGAGGAAAAGGGTAAGAGTGGGAATAGAGAAGAAAACAAAGAAAGGATACGTGATGACGGAGGGAGAGAAAAGCATATGAGATGCAAATCCACAAGTTTTTTTTTTTTCTTTTTCCCTCCATGCATCTCTCAGCCGGCCGGCCTGGACCTCTCAGCCCAGGAGACACAAACACACACATCCTCATCCAGAAGCAGGAAGACCCCCACCCATCCACCCATCCACCCATCCACCCGTCCAAGCATCCCTGAGCTGCAGAGAGCTGGGATTTACCACCCGCAGCCAAACACACACACACACACATTCACATTTACACACATTTACACACTCGCATACACAAATCCACGGCTAGCCTGGCCCAACCCAGGCCATCTGTATGAGGGAGAGAAAAGAGAACCTGAGGGCTCCTGCCAGAGATCACTGCACACACACACGTATACACACAATCACACACACACACACACACACATTGAGGTCGGCTAGCCAAAGTATCATTGATTGTTCAGTGGAAGCACCCTGGAGACTCATCAGATTACTCTGACAGCAGGGGCAACAGCTAAAATCAAACACTGAGACTCTTCTCTTCCCTTTGCTTTCATTCAAACTTCACCACACACACTCACAGATCTAACACTCCAAACACAGAGCACCACAGGTTGTCACCACAAAACCAAAAAAACACACATGTCTAAAGAACGGAGTTAACGCCGTCTCAGGTGAAAACTTTCCTCTTTTTTTATTCCCCTCCTCACTAAAGAATTTCTCCATCCATCCTCCTCTCCTCTTAACTTCTGGGACCCTACTTTCACACACCGACATCCACATCCTCATTCTCCGCTCTTATTAACCCACGGATATACGGCATAAGTGGACACGGCGTATAGGAGAGAAAAGGAATGAAATAGTCAAAGAAATTAATTCAAAAGACAAATGTTGCACATTGAAGGGAGGAAAATTTCAAAATACAGAAATAAAAATCTCTGATCAGAGAGTGAAAGGTGAAAAAATGTCAAAATTGCTTGAGAAAATTTCCACAAAAGGAGGAAAGAGTTGAAAAATCAAAAGAACAGGGTGAAACTGCGACAACAGGTCCACTCTGCTGGCCTCTTACCCTCTTTTCTTCTTCTCCTCTCTCCCATAAACCAGGGTGTTGCCTCTCCTCTACACTCCTCTCGGCCTCTTCTAAAATCCCCTGCTCCTCCTTCTCTCCCTCTCCCCCGATGCCTTGCCGAGGGTCCGCGGCAAGCTGGGAGGTGCTGATCTCCCTCCCCCTCCCAGTTCCAGGAAGAGCTCCCTGAGGAGAAGGAGGAGGCAGATCCCGGCAGGAGACGGAGGATCCAGCAGCGGCAGAGAGAAAGAGAGAGAGAGAGAGAGAGAGAGAGAGAGCGGCGCTGCTGATGGAGGCAGCGGTGCTGGTGCTGATGCTGCCAAAGAGAGAAGAGGGGAGGGAAGGATGCTTAACAAAAGATCTCCTCCTCCTCCTCTTCCTTTTCTCCTTTCCTTCTTGTCCTCCTTCACTTTTTTCTTTTTCCACTCATCCCACAGCTCTCGCCTTCCTTCCTTCCTCTCTCAGCCTCCAGCTCTGAAAGAAGCCAGTTGTTGCTCTGCCGCGGCAAATGAACTGACAGCCGGCGGTGAGCCCGGCACAGCGAATGAGAGAGCAGAGAGCAGACGGATGGGAGAGAGAGAGGGAGAGAGAGAGAGAGAGGGAGAGAGAGAGAAAAGGGGAGAGCGTGCGGTATGATGTGGCATCTGTGAGAGAGTGATAGAGGGGAGAGAGAGGGATACGGAGGTAGAGATGGACAGGGGGCGGGAGGATGGACGAAGGAGGAGGAGGAAGAGAGAGAAAGGTGGGGTGAGGCAGGATGCAGGGAAGGATGAGAGAGAGAGCGAGAGAGAGAAAGAGAGAGAGCAGACAGGAGGAAATAAAGAGAGAGATGTAAAGAAAGAGTGAGGGGGGGTATTGCAGCAATGAAAACCTTCAGCCACCAGCAGTCTGTCTAACGGACTCTGTCCCTGCTCCGAGGAGAGGCAGAGAATAATTAGATTTGAGCTTAACACATGCACACACACACACACACACACACACACACACACACACACACACAGAAAGAGAGCGCACAGCCCATACATGTTGTCTTCTCTCCCCCCCTCTCTCTCGCACACACACTCACACACACCCTGGCACCTAGTAATTGTGCATTAATTGATGTGCTGTGTGTTTCACGGCCCTCAGCCAACACCTCATCCAGCAGTCACTGAAACCAGCTCTCTGCGTCAAATACAACAAAAAAAGAAGAAGAAGACCAGCCATGATGATGATGATGATGATGATGATGGTGATAAAAATTTGGGGGCTAAGGAGGAGAAACGAGTATACCCAGTGGGCTGATGGGAACACACAAAGAGGACGGAGCGGTGAAAGAAAGTAGCTGTAAATCATACGCGTTGACTCAACACAAACTCTACATCACAGACTGATCAGCACTCAGCTGACAGAGGCTCCTCCACACACACACACACACACACACACACACACACACACACACACACACACACATGAGCATCATTCAGGAGAATGATACACAAAAACAGAGTGTGTTTTTACGTGTGTGTGTGTGTGTGTGTGGATTAGTGCTGAAGTGTGACATTGTTTAATTTTATTCCTCTTAGTTAAAAAAAAGACAGAATACGAGGGAAAATGAAAATTCATCATCATGCTCTCTGTTTTCATTTTCTCTCTGTGGACCGACAGGAAGTAAGAAAGGACACGTCCACAAGTGTGAGGCCTGTTTGTAAAGCTGAGCATGTCACTCTCTTTGAAATAAGTCATATTTGCTATTTTAATTAATTCACTGAGAGCCAAAAACAATGAATGCCAGTGAGTCTTTAATGCTTTAAAGCATCAAAACCTCACGATGATGCTCCAGGATTTATTTGAAAGTGTGTGTTGCTGTGGACAGCCAAAAAAACTAAAAACATGGAGAGCAAGTCCCTGGGATGAAATTCATCACCTGAGACAATACATTTCATCTGCTTTTATCATAAATCAAAATGAATATCTGTCTGTTTTCAAAGAGTACATCACAGGTGGACCGGGGACATTTTTAATCAAAAGCAAGAATCATATTGTTCTGAACCTTTGCAGGAGGAGCATGCTGCTGCCTGCCTACCGCCTGCTCACATCACTGAAACAAAAAAGCAAAGCGATAAGGAGGGAAGAAGGGAGATGGGAAAGAAAGAAAAAAAAAGCACTGGAGAAGAAAAGCAGAGGGAAAAATGAAACCAATTTCCTCAGGGCTGATTTAAGGTCTTCTTAATGCCAACTGGTCTCTTAACTCCCTGCAACAGGCCTTGACTTTTGAAGCTGACATTTTCAATTAGCACAGCTTTGAATTAGCCGAGAAGAAAGAATGAGAGTCTGTTTTTAACCGTGGAAAATGGTCAGATAAAATGAGATTCCCTGTAGGTGTCCAGAGGAGAAAAAGCACATCCTGAAACGCTGACATACACGTAGAAAGGCGGCGAGAAATGCTGCAAAGATCAGTGATAGTCGTCGCCGTCCTTTCTCAAAGCAGAAATGGACGTGAAATGCACACAAACATCAAGAAAGCTTTCATGTTCTGCTTTCTTTACATTAGCTGCAGCGAGAGGCCATGAGGCAGCAGAGCCACACTGGAAATCTCTCTCAGTGTGGACTGATAAATTGAGGATCCAATCGATACAACTGGTTTGTCTGTGATAATGATTCTATTTAACTCCTTTGTATCCTCATATCAACCCTTTTTTTTTTTTTCTTTTGGTATTCTGAGGGAAAGTCAAGCACAGCAGACAAAAACACTGCCACACAAACGATTCATTTCAGCAGCATCTTCATTTCACTGGAACAACAGAGCAATTACATTTACATTTCTGCTTCTGCCTCTGACACGCGTGAATCTCCAGTCACAGGAAATTAAAAATCTCTCAAGGATTCCTCAGCGATCGTCGCCGCCGCCTTTGAGGGCGACTGGGGAAGTAAAATAATCATACACGGTTTTATCTTGGATGGAGACGCTTCCTTAATGTATAGAAGACAAAGGAGCTGAGGCGAGAGAGCAGCTGTGTTTCGTGGCAGTGTAGTGCCCCCTAGTGTCCCTTTGAGGTACGACAGCAGATGCTGTTGGCTCATTGTTCAGCCACAGCAGGTGCTTTTAGAGGTAAAACAGCAAGAGGAATACAAAAAGATGGAGGAGAGACAAAGGCACTATGTTTAACTACACATCATTGATCAGTGGGAGTGTGTGCAGGGAAAAAGGAGAGGATGCAGCGCTCGCTGAATACAGAGGGCGTTTGTCAGTGACCTGACTGCAAAGTTTAAAGACATATTTTTCATTATTTCCTCCTTTAACAATGAATCACATCAACTTATTTAAAGGAGACTTTCATTTTCATGGGGGGGAAAAAAATCATTATTTCCTTGTTACTACTGTTTTTTACCAGTTTACACATTTAAATATATGAGTGTAAATAAGCAAAATAAGAGCAGATTGAAAGAAACTGCATCAAAGAATCCAAATCAAAGGCTCTAAAGGAGATCAGCATTGTCTTATGAAGGATTTTCTGGAGCTGTTTTTTTTATTATTGGTTGGAAGTGGAATATTTGTTCAGCTCAAAAACAAAGAACAGGCAAAAAAATATCACACACAAAATATAAAAAATAAATAACACTGCTCAGCTCATATTCATTACACATACATATACAAACCGACAGTTGCTGAGTTTTGATTTTTCTGTATTGAGATGTTTTGACAACAGCATTCATCCAACATTCATGCTCAAAAATTAGATTGGACTGAAAATCCAATTGCATTGATAGATTCAGAGAGAGATGCAGGGAGAGAGAGAGAGAGAGAGAGAGAGGGAGAGAGAGAGAGAGAGAGAGAGATACACAGCCACTGGGGTGCAATGAGGCCGTGGGCAGCTTTTCTTCAGCAGGAAGGTCTCGTCTTTTCAAAGCAGCCAGCCTCACAAAAGGCAGTGAATTGGGTTTGAAGCGCTACAAGGCCAAATATCTGCACAGCAACACGTACGACACAGCCGTAACAGAGAGAGACAGTGAAAGGAAAAAAGAAAAATCCATAAACTATTAACAGCCAATTAATCCCATGAAGCGGTTCACAAAGGAGGCATGGAGGAAGGTTGTAAGCTGCTACTGCCTTCAACAAACCAATTCTCTGCTGCTTAAAGTGACTTCCAGAAAAACAAGTCACTCGTCCTTAATTAAAGAAAATATGATTGTAGACCACTTAAAAAATATTCTGAGTTTAATTGGGGTCCTGATGTCATGGTTGAAGCCAAAATAAGTTCAGGTTTTATGATTCACAGACAAATCAAAGCTCAGTCAAACGGAGAACTGTCTTTATCCTTCACTGCTGTTTGTTGGCACGCTGTGCTCATCTGCCTCTCTCTCTCTCTCTCTCTCTCTCTCTCTCACTCTCTCTCTCTCTGCCTGCACACACTTCTGCCTTTTTTCCAACACTTTACCCTTCTTCTCATAGATTTTATTTTACCTTTTTTATTTTTTGGCAAATGGAGCTGTCCCAGATCACTCTGGCCCAGAGCAGCAGTTTCCAAACCTTTTTGGGCTCTGACCCCATTTTGAAATCACACATTTCTGGTGACCCCAGAGACATTTTATTTCCAGAATTAATTTTTGGCCACTTTTTTTTTTTTTTTTTTTTTTTTTTTTTTTTTTTTTTTTTTTTTTTTTTTTTTTTTTTTTTTTTTTTTTTTTTTTTTTTTTTTTTTTTTTTTTTTTTTTTTTTTTTTTTTTTTTTTTTTTTTTTTTTTTTTACTGTGTTGCAAATGCAGAGCCACTGGGATTAGTGCACAAAGTGACAATTTTATTTTCCTCGATCAGGATGCAGGCTTTATTCACAAGGCTCAAAATTAATAACAAACAATCTCTCATAAAAGGACTTCTGGGGAAAAAAAGCTCTTCCAGTGTCTGAAACTGACCAAGGGAAAGATTTGAAAGGACTTTCTCAGTGTTGGTGTTCATACAGGTTGAAGCAAAGAACTGGAGTAGCGATAACTGTGCAGATTGTGACAGTCTACTAAGAAGCTACAGCTCAGATATTTATATGTTTACCAAAAAATGAATCTTTGAGTATATGTGTTATGTCAGCTGGTTCCATGTAAGTCTGTTCGGCTGGTCGAAAGCAACAATTTCAGGGTCAACTAAGCTGAAATAGAAATTATTGCTTTCAAATTTCTCAATGCACTTGCATTACAAAGACATACAGTTTAATTAAAAGGCAGAAATAATTTTTAGAGCGTAACTGAAACAAAGAGTACAAATAGCATTGTGGTCATGCTAATTCAGCAAAATAAAATAGTTAATAATTACAGTTTTAAACATTTTAATTGTATATTTTGCAAAATTTTCTTGGCAACCAAAGCTGCCAGTTTTTTTTTTTTTTTTTTTTAAAACAATATCTTTTTTGTTTGTTTGTTGTTTTTTTTATAGTGGACTGTCAGTAGTTTTACAGTGCACCATATCTTTAACATCCTGCTCCTTTAAAAATTTAGGTTTGTGTTGCCCAACATATAATACCATTATTTTTTAATGTACAACGACTGCAGCTTTGCCCAAATCAGAAATTCCTTCTAAATTGTATGACTTCTCATTTGTTTTCACTGTAGATCGTTATCACTTCAACAGTTTTTACTGTAAAAGTCACAGTTTTCTCCAGTCTCACAATTAAGTGTCATTCAATGTATTTCATACGGTAAAAGAAAATATTTCTTTTAATTGTTCTCAATTGAAGCCTTTTGACTGTTTTGCTGTATTTTCTACTGATTTTTTTTAAAGTGTAGATGGAACCAGTTGACAATATATTTAATCAGTCGATGACAAGTCAATTTTTAGTGTAGATATATATTTGTGAAAATGGACATATAGAATACAGTTGTTCAAGATTATGTGTGCTGTTTTACTTGTAAAAAGAATAAAAAGAGGTAAAAAATACACATTTTAAAAAGTGATAACTTTTATCATTTTGACATTTCAGGTGACCCCTTTAGACCCCACTGTGAGAAACACTGACCTGGAGTAAAGTTTACAAAGTTCGACACGTTGTCTTATGCTGTGGATTACATGATTGATTTCTGCTTCATTAAAAACAAACCATTTAGTATTGTTAGCCCCTAACACTGCAGCAGTTTATGTTTGAATCCACTTTTTGTTTAATGACGAATTATGAAAATCAAAATAGTAAACCAGCTCTTAAGATGTAAAATACATACAATAACTGTGAGGTTTCATCTTTGATTTTGAAGATTTAAGGAAAGAAACATAAATGGTCTGGTGTAATGATTTATTATTACCTAATTTAAAAAGCACTTTAATAAAATCTCATTAATTCCTACAAATTATGAGATCCCTCAGAATTTTTGTTTTTTACTGACAGTGATAATTTTTAATGTATCTGCATTCATTTCTGTGCATCAATACACAAAAACTTATGTAGAGAGCAGGAGGATTTCAGCTGTCCATCATCCTGTCAATAAAAGCTCTTATCCTGACATTTATCCTGTGTCTAACAAGTTTACCTTCACAGCTCCTGACACTCTGGTTTACTCCAGTCAAAATATCAGGATTTGGTCTCATCTGTCTTTAGTCTGCAGGTACGGGACATCCAGCCAAACAAAACACGACAAATAAAAGCATTGATGTGATTAATCCTTACCTGTGTTAATGAAAACATTATTTATAGGCTTTATATTTACATGTTCAGATACTGGATTGAAGCTCTTTTGCTTTATCCCCTTCTGTGAAGAGATGGAGGCATTTGAGGACAAGAAGCTCCCATGATGCTTTGCAGGTGTTACCCCCCATGTCAAGTTTTTACCACCAAACATGTCAACTAAAACATCTTTATACTTTACACATGTGCTCTATCCTTCTTTGTCTTTCATGCGTTTTGGTCGGGCAATCATTTCATGCTAAAAATTCAGACAACAATTTATTATTATTATTTTTGTGTGTTTGTGTGTGTGTGTGTGTGTGTGTGTGTAGAATGAGGGGTGAGGAGGTCCAAACTGATTTTCTGTTTTTATTCCCAAATTTGAGCCAATCAGAGCAAACTGGAACTCTGTGAGAAGTCAGAAATTAATCAAGAATAACAAAAAAGCAAACAAAAAAACACAAAAACACATTTTTCTGTTCAAGAATAAAAGTAAATAACTGTGATTTGTCAATCTAAAAAAAACATAATGATTTACTTTAATTGTTCCAGCTTTTTGTCCTCCAGGCCTTTTGAGATTTCATGGATAACAATAAATATACTTAAGTATTGTATTATTTTGATTGAATAGCTCGCACATACTGGCAGGTTAATTATTACAGGAACATACTAATTATATTTTGGTAATTATCGTGAGTGTACTGTTGATTAAGGGCAGCTGTGGGATAACACCCTACACTAGGTAGTGGTCTAAAAGAACTGTTAATAAATCAAAAAATTATAAACATCATCACTGACCAATAATAATAATATTAATAAAATATTATTATTATTATTATAATATCACCTCACTTCATGAAGGAACAGATAAGTAACACTGAAGCAACAACAAGTTCTTTTTTTTTTATATGATGTCACCGTGCTGACCCTCCCCCACCTGGACAGCTAAAGGGTCATGATACTGATTGGATGCTGGCTCTAAAGGAATACTCTTGTACATAAATTCTCCACGGCAAACTATTATCTACATCCTCAACCCCAGCAGATATTTCCAGTCCTGAAGCATGAAGCCTAAGGTGAAATGTTAAAAACTGCAGTTCATCCAGTGTCCACTTGGGGCTGAGTACAGGAGCACTGAGAACCAAATACACACACATTAGACAAAAAAGAAAGAAAAAAAACCTCTAGATATCATAAAATAGATGTTTACAGCCTGTTTTTTTTTTTTTTTTTTTTTTTTTAAGAGTAAAATTCTCTATCACAACTTACTTGCAGACTTTTTTTATTTTAAGGGCCTTTCAATCACAGCTGCAACTAAGGCTCTCTTGAAACCTAAATGGTTATAACCCCCCATCTTTCTCCATCTTTTTCTTTTCTTCTTTTTCAATTGTTATTTTTGAAGACACTTTCAAGTTTGGTCAATTTAAGGGTAGGACTGATTTGTCGGACCAGCAGCGTCATCTGCAAAAAGCTTTGAAACTGAAACTGTATGTGAATTACATGGGTGATGTCACGGAGATGATGTCTATATATTACACAGTCCACCGTTCAACCCCTATGATTCTCTGCTTGGTTGTGAGGTGAAAAAACATGCAGGACAACGCTAACATAGCTTCTGTTCTATATTGAAACTGTGGATAAAAAGCAGATGTGGATCACAGGCAGAAGCAGAAACTTTTGCAGGTTGCACTTTTCATGTTGCCAGTTCCTCTGCAAATATCTCCCCAAAACAAGCAAATGTAGTGTTCAGCCAACAGGATGGATGCTGTTAAAAGATTCCTCTATCATTCACTTGCTCATTATGCAGTTCTCAAGTCACATAAATCTGTTAAAGGAAAACTGATCGTATAGTTAAAGATTCAACTTTGTCACTTATATATATATATATATATATGTAAAGGAATTGTTCAAATGAAGTTTTAGCAGTTTAGTGGAGTTGAATTTTATCTCATATCATCAAACCTTTGACTAAAGCTACAAGTGACATTATTCTGATGCACCAACCTGTCAAGATGTTGAGCAGGAAAACATGAAACTCTGACTGTTTGTGCTGTTCTCTCAGACAGAAAATGCTGAGGTGGAAATGCACTTTTTCAGACCAACTGCAGATATACAGTAGTCCCCCTCTTTTCCTCGTGATCCTGATCAGTGGGAGGCACCGTGTACTGTCTGCAAAGCTGGCACCTTTGTCTCAGCAACATTCAAACATCTCAAAGTCTAAATTAAACTTTGAAAAAGATTTTGAGCCATTATCTATATTTTCGAATAAGCAAAATGTATATAATTTTCTTTGATTGAAGCATATGGTGAAACATTATTATTGAAGCCTATTTCCATCAGATGAATAAATAGAAATGAAAACTCAGCTCAGTTGAACTTTTTTTTTGGCCCATATTGAGTACAAATTTTGAGATAAAAATCAAAAATGTTAGATATAGTCAAAATTTCAACATGAAAAAATCCAACTTTGAAACAAAAAGTCAAAATGTCAGAAAAAGAGTTTAAAATTTTGAGATAAAAAGTTGAAATTTTGACTTTCTATTCCATTATTTTGACTCATGTCATCTATTTAATTTAATGGCGTAAAGACATCAAAAATAAAGAAATTTTTAAAAAGCCAGTTTTTCTTTTCCTTCATATGTCTAACTGGTATAAACTGGCATTCAACGTTATTTATGTTTCCATCATTGAAAATGTTCATTTTAGATAAAACAGGAGTGTTTTAAATCAATGTATGGGTAATGCATGTAGTTTTTTTGAGGATCTTTGGGTATTTTTGCAGGATCTCCAAGAGGCTAGTTTGGGGGTCCTCTTTTTGGGGTTTTTAGAAAATGGTCGCCCTAATATAAACTCAGCACCTGCTGGATCATAAAAAAAAAGATCACATTACTTCTCCTGATTCAAGGCTCTGGATACACCTCAAGATTAAGAACTAACATGAGCAGAGAAACCTGATGTTAAAGCTGCTCATCCCAACGTCCATCATTGTAGAAACTTAACTGCAATGAGAATTATTGATGATGACTGAGCATCTTTACAAAGATATCTACTGGACTGACAATCTGAAGTATTTAAAACACTTGAGACTGAGTGAAACACCAATGATGAAGAGTATCAGCAGTCTTTGAAAGCCTCTATTCCATTTGGTTTATCAGAGTTTGTTTTGTTATCTATGATGGAGCAAAGTGACGATACATGAAAAGATTATTTCTGCTTCTTTGTGCTTCTGTTTGTTAGACTGTTCTTTTAGAACCAATTAAATGCAGTTTTGTCCTCAGATTTGCTCACACTTTCATTGGTTTCTTGTGCCCATATTAAATATGTCTGTTGACTAGTACAAATGAAACAGTATTGGCATTATCTTATTCCAGCATTAGTGTTGTGCTGAGCCTCTGTGGAGCCTCTGTTAATAAGTAGCAGTGGTCTGTCCTGTAATACCAAGGAGCTCAGATGTTACACTAACAAGCCACTGCCTCCACGTCGAGGCAGAGCTTCTCCACTGTGGGTTGTCAATCGGTGACCTCTGGTCTTGATTCATGGAGCTTTGCATAACTAGACCCCCACCTGGGTTCCTGATGCTACTTGTGGTTCAGGAGGTCAGCAGGATGAAGGAGGAGGTTATCATGTGCTGGGCCTGAGAGGACGGGGATCAAGAGAGACGGGGCTGCTGGAGGCTGGAGGCAGGGCGGTGTCTGTGGAAGCTTAATGCCAACAAGGTTTGTTATATATGATTAAAATGTGCAGATCTGAACACATGTACTTCAAAAAGAGCAAGAATTGTGATGTTTGTTCTAATAGATTGGACCCCACCAGGTGAGCAGAGTCTTATTGTAGCATAAACCTTACTTTGCTTACTACACAGATATTTCATTAACAGTTAATACACTAACACCCAGTAATGATTGGACTATTCTGAAACATTTCAAAATGATTGTTCTCATTAAAAGAGACCTGTTGCTGTTAGAACTCACAGTAAACTCAACATTTCCACAAATGATTCTGTACAAATGAGCTTAACAGGACTACATAAACCAAAACCACACCTTCAGTTTCCTGCTACATCCCTGTCAGTTTTGACACCTCCTTTCCTTTTCATCATCTTGAACAGCGGCCTGCTGAGGAAAATAACAGGCAGATGTTTGATAACTAGAATTAAGAAATTGAACAATTTTAAAGAGAAAAGAAAACTTGAGAGGTTGCATTTCCTTGCAGCAAATGCGTAGAAATGCTGAACCTGAAGAAATAAGTAAAATAAAATTCCAAAAAGCGAAACGCATCTGAAAATGTCAAATGTGAAATACAATTGCTAAAAGCAGCAAAATAAAGCTGAAAATTTGAAACATAAAGATAAAATTGATAAACAAAGCTGAAAATGTGAAAAATGCAAAATCAAATTTCTTGAAGTAGTTAAAAAAGAAGGAAATGCATATTAATATATTAAACTATGGCAACAGTAATGTAGATCTAATTAAAAAGAACAATAAAAGAAAGGCAACTGTTTTGTTTATGTTTTTATGTGGAGGATGAGGCAGGTATCATAGTTCGTTTCAGTCACATTTGCATTAGTGTGATTATTCATATTTTTTTGAATATTTATTTGTGTATTAAATGATTCAACATTATCTAATTATTAAATGAAGAAAAAAAAAGAAAAAAGATCTTTCTTCACTCTGCTAATAATGTTTAGGACACTTAAAAGTCCATGGATGAGGTCGGGTTGATGTTGCTATCACTGCAGACAATGTGAAACCGAACTCAAACTGTGTGTTTGGAATAAAAATCAGGAAGCTGACCAGGATATTGTAGATTAATTGTCATAGACAAAGGATGTGATGAATATGTTTTTCCTCATTCTCATTCTTTTTGATACCTAAAAGAAGTCAAAAAATGATTTTACATCGAGTTGTGTTGTTGAAAAATTGTAATATTTTCTCTGGACTGACTTTCTGACTTTCTTGTCTTTTGCATGTTTGAATAAACATTTTCAGTTCAAAAATTCAAATGGAAAAGACTCTGGTGGAAAACAAGCTGGTATTAGAAAGGATTCAAAGAATTTTTAATGAATTCAAAAAACTATTTCTTGATACAAAGAAGTTTAGGCAGCTGCTCGTGCACCAAGGCAGTAGAATTTTCATTCGCCAACCTAAGGGTCAAGTTAACATCAAATAACTATGGATGAATCAATACATTTGATGCAGTGATTAAAAAAAGCTCCTTCCACTTCTTCTGTTAGCATTTTCCTCCCTCATACCCAATGTCTTTCAGTGCTGAAGCTACATTAGCTGACACATCAGAGCCCTGCACTGTTTCCCTTCTGCTTGTCCTCTTTTACCTGCCAGAGACTGATCAGCCGTCAAACAGCTTCTAAAATCTCCAAATGAATTCAGAGTGATACTGAAAGCAGTTTTGATGTTGTCTGGTGTCAGAGATTTTTTTTTTCTTTTTGTCAAGTTGTAATCAGGAGATTGAGTCTTAAACACAACTCTATTATTGCCGCAACCTCTTTTTCATTACACAGATAGATTTGATCTAGGCAACATGTTTCTCATGTGCTCTCTAGTGTTGCTTTCTCAATTCAAAGTTCTTAAATGTTCTCTACAGGTTTTGACTAACTAGAATCATATGTTCCGCACAGCTAAAAAAATTAGTGCACTGAAAAAGTGAAGTGCAGATGAACTGTGTCACCTGTAAATTGTAGTCATGTACAGCAGGCTCTTATTTCCACTGCGTGCCCTCCTTACTCGTGGTGCTACATGGTTTGATAAGGGATTGCTTGGGGAAAATAGTATTTTGAAAGGAAATTACTGGAAATAGATTTGACTGTTTCCTTAAAAAAATATTTTATACCATGAAATTACAGAGATTAACCTGCAAAAAATGAAAAATAAATAAATAAATAAACTGTTTAAAAAAAAAAAAAAAACAGTAAAAGCACCAAACGGATCCTGTAAGTCAGACAGTCAAACACTGCTATACCAAGGTACGGAAAACTGTAATTTTACGGTTTCCGCTTGGAAACTTTGCTGCCAGTACTTTTACCCTTTTTTTGACAGTTTTCCTTTATACAGTGTGATTATTAACATCTCAGATGAAGGATGCTACTTCTACAGTCAAGAACAGAAAGTACATTATTCAGCTATGAGTACAAAGAGAGTGCTGTGAGGCATTTCTTCTCGAGAAACTTTTATTTATTATTTACACCTAAAAGAAAGATATAAAGTCCTTTTGATATCTTACACAACACTTGTGTAGAATACAATAGAATAGAGTATGATAAATTGATCAGGAAATGTTGTGTTCTGCCATTAGCAAAACAATGTACAAAATGCAGCAACAAAAACATCATAATAATAATGATAATAACAATAATAATGATAATAATAGCCAAAATGAAAATGTAGAATTTAGAAAAACTCACACTTGGTCCACTAGTATAAAATAAGTAGAAGAATAAAACAATAAATGATAGATGGAGCTGAAGACAGAAACATTGAAAATGGACGGTAAAAGACCTTTCTTTGGCAGCTCTGTGAGCCCATGGAAGGTAGATATTATTTCTTTGTGCTGCTACAATAACCAAACTTCCCAACAGGTCATTAAAGTTTAATTTAAATCGGTTTTACCCTGAGCAGGAGAAAGCGGTCCATTAACAGCTGAGCTCTGAGCTAGCTCTGAGAGCATTTTCCCCTTTTGCAGTAAAAGTCTTCATTTGAAAGGATGCACAGTCTAGACCACTAACAGTTAAGGAGAGAGCTAACAGAGGTGTACAAAGAAAACAGAATCAGCAACCTGTGACTGCAGCACTCAGTGGAACTGTAAAGTCGTTTCCAGTTGACAGTGAAAGCTTGTAACAAAGCTTGTACATCACTGAGACACTGTAAAACATTCCTAATGATGCTTGGACGAATGCAGCTATCCAATTTATAGAACAGTGGCTTAGTCCCATTCTGCCTTTTCACTTTAGCGTGCCTAATGCAACATAACTGGTTTAGCTAGCCACTCAATGCTCATCCAGGATTGATTGTCAGCTCCAAATGTTCTCCAGCAGACTTGTTTTTGACACCTGTCAGGTGGATCTCACCACTGGATATATCTGAAAAGTCTACCAGAAGTTTCAAAAGTGAGACGTGGGGGCTGAAATCATTGCTGGGAATTGGAATTTGTACTCATATTCTTATGCAATGTATGTTTGGACCTTCCTCCTGCAAATGCATCCAGAAGAGATTTACTGTGCAACCACTAGTATTTACTGCCTGAAGGTAGATGAGCTTCAGAGAGTGGGCGGACAGCCGGGGATTGTTCAGTGCTTATTTGTGTCCAAACTGTCCATATATTGACCAAGAAGATTGACCTCTACCAGCTGCCGTAGGTCCTGCATTCCTCAGCACCTCTCTCTCTCTTCCCTCAAATGACCCTCAGCTCTCGCACTGTTTGGTGGGTCAGGGTCAGTCATTAGTAGAGTTGCCAGCGTGTGTGTGTTTGCGTGTGTGTTTGTGTGTAATGGCTGTAAACCAAAAAGCAAATGAAGGGCTGTGACTGGGGGCAATCCTTGGGAGAGGCAGCCAGGCCTGCAGCAAGCAGCAGGCACTTTTTAAACTGAATCAGAGCTGCCTAATTATCCAGCCAGCCTGCCTGCGCTGTATGACTAATGCAGCATTATGCAGGACATTAATGGGACAAACAAGGGGAAAGATTACGCGTACATGGAATCAGATTGTTTGAAAAGCAAAATTGTACCTGAGTGTACCTCAACAAGAGCACATGAACTGTCTTAAAAGCAGAACCATTTCAAGGAAAGCTGAATTATTCTATGAATAAGACTTATTTTTACTGCAGTGTAACAGGACAGTATGACATTGTGAGTTCTCATCTCTTTTAACAAATAATCATAATTTGATCATTTCAGGGCACTGGGGGCACCTGTCGTTTGTCCTTCCTTGGATAGATTATAGAAAATAGTTTGTTTTCCACATCCTTTTTGTCTCTTTTTTAATTGTTGTTCTATAAGGTAGTTCTCATTACAAAATAGTAGGAGCCACAGGAGATGCAGGACAGTTGCCCTCTTTGGTCAAAAAGTAGTGATGTGCAAATTGATACGAAAAAAACAATAGCTCTGAAACCAGATCTTTATGCTGCAAAATCAATTCTCAATTTACAGTATTGACACTTTTGACATTTCAGTCATTTGAGCTAATGTAAATCATTAACAGGAACACAAGAAAGAAACTAAATTATTGAAATCTTATCTAAATGATGTTGGGTTGGTGGGAAGAAGAGACAAACTCTGCTATGAAAATATGAGACAATGCTGAAATGCTAAAAAGCTGCTGTTCCTCGAGTGACCACTTGAGGCTGGTTCTGGAAGTACCAGAAGTCATGTACACACCAAGACAAAAAAAAAAAAAAAAATTCTCAGAGCCAAAATGATCATATTTACAGCCTGCTACAGAAACGATCTCCAGCCTGGATCGCTAATTTCGCACACACTGTAGGGGGGTGAAGTTTTGTCTGACGTGTCTATTTGGAAGATGTTAAGATTAACCGTTAACCCAAGGGACAGTTCAGATCATATGACTGATGGTGTCCAATAGCTGTGAGTTTGGTCGCTTGTCACCTATCCCAGTTCCAATATGGCCGCAGCAGCCATATTGCTTCAAAACTGGGCTTTAGAAACAGACGGGTGACGTCATTTAGACTACGTCCATCTATCATACAGTCTATGGGTGGAAGCTACTTTTTCCTCCATCTGCTTAAATACAGAGTGGGCAAGTACAAAATGTGTAAGCGGAGATTGCATAAGCCTAAGAATGTGTGAGCACAGAATGTGTGAGTGTGTAAGCGCAGTGGCATGCTAACTGGTCAGTCAGTTACTCAGTCTCAGTCTGTAGACACAACAATAGAGTGTAAACCAAGTCATACATGGAGCTATTTCAGCTCCACAAACCGTTGAGATGTGGTTTGTGATGTTTGTGGAAAAAAGATAAGGAGTTATATCGTATATCGAGTTATATCGGTCTGCTTTATTACGCCATATAGCTAAGTATAAGGAACTCCAACCCAAACACTAATGTCAAAGTAAGTGTGCATCCTACTTGGTATTTTTAATAGTGTTTGATACCGCTTTTAGAAAAAAAAGGAAAGATGTGTTTTAAAAAGCTGGAGCACAGTGCTCAGGTGCCTGTTTTAATTTTGCTCTTCATCTGTTTGCAATTGCGACTCAGTCTGGGTAATGGCAAGGTGGACACATTTAAAGCCAAAACACTTATGCACAATGCTAAAGCAACCACTGAGGTGTCTGCGAAAGGTAGCACTAAGCCAATGCTTTGCCATTGAATCTAGAACAAGTAGAGGACTATAGCAGGCAGTAGCTGAATGCTAGTATCACCATTTGTCCGTATTATACAAAACATTAACACCAAAAAAAGAGAGGAAAAAATAGGTTTGTGTTTGTATTTAACCCTCTGAAACCCTAAACCTTTAAAGCAAAATAAATAAATAAATAAATAAATAAATAAATAAATAATACATAAATTAAATAAATTAACTTAAATAAAAAAAAAACTTAGCTTAAATTGACTTTACAAACAATTTGTTCAATCCAAATTAAAAAAAAGATTCAATCAAAAAAGCGTGGGGGGCTAGGAGGTAAATGTCAGATTCTCAAGTTTCTGATAGTACCTGAATATATCTCAAGTAATATTAGCAACAAGTCCAAGTTGAGTGGAAATTTAATCAGTATAGCCTTGATTCTCATGTCTTCTTTGGAAATTTGCAGAAAATAAAATGTTTCATTTTTCTGAATTCCTTGAAAAACTAGTAAATTCACACTTCTTTCTGCTTTCAAGAAGCCCTGAAATATGGACAAACAACATGAAGACTCTAAACTGTGTCAATATTTGTAACAGCATAGACTGTAAATAGTTTATAAAGAGTCAGTAACTTGTAATAATGGTGTCATAAATGTTACAGTTTGATGATGTTTTACTGCCCAGGAGACATTATTGAGTTAAATCTGGCTTTAGCCATGGTTGTATTCCAAACAACAAAATTGTAGTTTCCTTGAATGAAGCACCCGCACCAATATTTTTCTTGTGTCTTGGGCTTTAGGGAACCTGAGAAAAAATGTGTTTCTCTTAATCTGGAGAGGAGCAGGACTTCACTTTGTAGAGAAGAATGAGACCACAGTCAGTCAAAATGTGACAGAAGGGAAAAGAAACACTAACAGAAACTGCTTGGGTTTCAAAGGGTTAACATCAGCAGCAAGTACTTCATGTTACGAAGAATCTTTTTGTTTGCTTGACCTTGCTGACCAGTATTCTCGTAGGTAATACCACCTTATAATGCCACAATACAATTAATGACATAACTGTCCATTAAGTTTTAAAGAGTGTGTGGGCTTAGGTATACAGACAAAAGACAAAAGCTCAAAACAGCTCTGTGTAAAAAGCAGACCCCTGCTAAAAACTGGTCCATGAACATAATGAAACAATGGAGCAGCTTCAGAGTGAAACACCTGTTTCAGAAGCTGGTGTAAAACCAAAAGCATGAATCTCTTCTGACCCTCATCTTAACAAACCTTTATGCTGCTACAACATGCGTGGATGATAAATGTGACTCCAGGCAACAGTAGGTAATTTTTTTGTCAAGGTGAATAATCAGAGAAAGGAATGCTTCAGGAGTGGACACAGCTGAGCAAAGAGGAGCTGAGAGGCCTTCAGTCTTCAGCAGATTGTCTGTCGAATGAATTCGACGACACGTCCCCAAGGACCAAATAACAGAGAGGCGCTTAGAAACACTCATTGCTGCTCTGATTGCCATATTCTCCAGATAATTAACTGTCAAGGTTCTTGTCACCCCCCCTTCCCCCGACTCTTCTCCTCTTTCTTTCTCCACCACCATCTCTCTCTCTCTCTCTCTTCACTCTCTCTCTCTCTTCTTCTCTTGGTGTAGGAGAACTCTATTGGCCCCTCATTACTTACTGGAGAATATTAGTGGTGTTTATCAGAGGGTGATTGGCTATCTCAGAGAGCAGGGGAAGGAGGTGGGCGTAGGGTGGGTTAGTGGGAGGAAGAGGAGGAGGGTGGGTGAATTGAGGTGGAACTAATTTTTTGACAGGTCCTTGATATGGTTGGGGGCTGTAACAAAACAGGGACTCAGCCTCTGAAATCCTCTGGGTTGTTGGTTTTTTCTCTCTTTTTTTAAGTTACTTCAACAAATCACACTGTTGTCTTTTTTTGAGATCCTTAGGGGGTGGAGGGGTCAAAACATAGAATTTTGGACAAATGCAATGAAAGTTAGTAAAACACAAAGCCAAAAAGTAGAGAAGCAAGAGGGAGTGTGTCACATATTTTACAGGCAGATATTTGATCCCACTGTTTAAGATATTCACTCTTTTACACCATCAAACACACTTGATTTCCCACTCTAGGTCCTTTTTCTCAGTAAAGCATTTCATGTTATTGCAGTTAATGACTTTTTTTATTTATTTATTTTTTTTATCACAAGTGAACCCTTTAACCTTTTATCAATATTTAAAATGAAGCAGGTATCTATGTCAAAATCAAGCTGCTGAGTGGGTCAGGATGTTCCTTTTTTTCTCTCTCTTTATTATTATATAGTTAGCTATTATTAGTTCCCTTTCTGTCAGCTGCACTCCTAAATGACTTAAATCTGTGACCACATTTCTGCTCCTCACAGGGAAAACATCAACCTGTTAGAAAACTATTGAATGTGTCATATTTAGAAACTCAATTTCTCATATGGAACAGTGATGAGCTTGTGATGGCTATAAAGGCTAAAATGGTATTTATTGACACATGACTCTTAAAATGGCTATATCTTTCTTGTCAAATGATAGACCTGTAAACACAGTCACTACCACTTGAGCATGCAGTAACACAGCACACTGCTTCACCCCGTCAAGTCCCCGTCTCCATCAGAAATCAGTAACAAACTTCGATCAACACTGGTACAAGTACAGTATCAATATGCTGACACCTGGTGCACCAACATATGGTGACCACAAAGGAACATTCATTCCTAATGCACACAAATCTATATCACATTGGCAAAAAAAAAAAAAAAAAGGGCAGAGAGTTTTGGCGGCCCTGCTCAAGTGCACCCCAACTCTCCAAATCTCAGGCATTTCATTAGTTGGGGGCACAGGCCAATCAGTATCACCTGTACAGTGTGTGGATAGAGAAATGATCTATGCAGAACTGCAGTTTATGAACCAGCCTTGTTAGAACCTGATTTGTTCCACTGACCCGAAGTGTACTTCTTTAATGTATTATTAATTTATATTACACAACAATCAATGTGCACATCTCACACTGCAATATTGCCTGAGCCATCACGTTAAAGAGCAGTCTCATTTGCATCCTCTCTCTAGACACGTTTCATTAAAATGATCACATTCTCCCATAGCAGCTTTACTCCTTTGTTTTAATCTCTCAAAGTTCTCTCCATATTTGACCTCAACCGACTGCAACTATATTTTCTTTTTTTGTTGTTTTTGTCCCCCCCCCCCCCAGTCTGTTAACGACTTACTGCCTGTCTATTTCTGAAATTATGTTTAATTCCCAAATCCATCATTAAAATACCAGGTCAGTCAATAACCTCCATCCAGTGTTTTTCAGAACGTTTTCTCAGTGCTCGATAACATTTCGAGGACCTCACTGTTGGAATAAGTTATAGAGTCACATCAGAACCAGCCCCAGCTTAGAGTCACTAAAAAAAAAACCATACAGCTTTTATTGGAACAAATAAACAGAGCAGAGTCTTAAACCTTCTCTTCTTTCATTCACTCAACTTTACTCCTCTTTCCTTTGCTGACACTGTACTGATTTTTTTTTCCCGCTTTTTGACTATATTGTACCTTTTTGAACTGCTGCTATTTGTGTATACTTGTATATGTATGAACGTATGTGTGTGCATGTATATTTCATTATTACATTTTGCTCTTGTCTTTAGGAGGGTCTCTTGATAAGCCTTTATGAGGTTCTTTGGCCCCTCCTGCACATCTCCTGTTGTAACTTTTAGTTGCTTTACCCAGTTTTAACCCAGATATTATGTATTGTTCATTTTGCATTTAATTTTTATATGCAATAAAAATAAATGGCAACAACCTGAAATGTAATTTTTGAAAAAATGTAATGAAACCCAAAATGAAACAACTGGTGATAATGTAAGAAGAGTGCTGAGTCTGAAATGTATTAAGACATGTATCAATACCCAAAATGTTATAATTGATCCAAAATATAACAGGAAACTAATTATGTTTATGACTCAGCATCAGTTACACTATCAACCAATTATGACAGTCTGTTTTTTTTTTGTTCCAGATCATTGTAATATTTAGGGTCATTGTTACAAATCAGTCTGTAAAAAGGCTGTGTACATGCCATTTTTCTGCTTTCTTAAAGGGTGAGTATGTGGTTTCTGCTGAATCTGCAGTCCCCCTTATGTAGACGCTTGATGAACTACAGTTTTTAACACCTTAACAAAAGCTTTCTCTCAAGACTCAGTTCACTGGCCTTCATTATTGGGGGCTGAGCATCTGTGGCTTTAAATGACGAGGCTTGTTACCTTTGCATGTGTTGGTAGACTAGTGCATAAGGATCCAGATTCAGTGCAGAGAACCACTAATCAAAAACAGTGAATATCAAACTCAAGGCTGTTCTTCTCCAAGACCAGGGCCTGGGTCTTAATGTAGATACAACTCCATCCACGCCATCACATCAATCTTTACATGTCTGAGCACATGATAAGTTCACTAAATGGAGTAGACCAGCAACTGACTGCCTCTAGATTCACTAGACAAGTGTTCAGTCCTTCTCCACTCACCACAAGGAAATAGGTTTCTAATCTAGAAAATGAGTTTTCTTCCATTGACTCCATTCTGCAGCACTCTGCTCTGTAGAAGCCCTCTGCAGCAGATTAACAAGTACTTCTGTTCCAGTTGGTTGTTGTTGCCATTCGGGCTGAAAGATATATTGTTATCAAGATATGACAATTCAAGATATTAATATCCCAGTATTGATCATATCAAAGATATCAATGTTGTAGATTTTCCCAGCCTACACTGTATGTAAAGCTCAGACAGTCACATGATTATTGGTGACTTTCTGTTAATGTTGATGACTGACAGTGAGCTCTAATCAATAAACCACACTTTCCACATCCTGTTATATTATATTGCTTTCATTTTTCTGAAAAGTGCTTCGTTTTCTCTAATCTCAGAGTCATATTGTAACGTATCGATATCTAGATATCTGGGATTAATATTGAGATTTGAAATTTTGTCCATATCGTTCAGCCCTAATTACCATGCACCTCAATCACCACTGAGGCAGATCAAGCCGGACAGGAAGTCATTCATATAATTTCCACAACATCATACTCCACGATGATATCACATCACATTTTGCTGAATCAAATCAATAAATGGTTTTATCAAGCAATACTCAGTTTGGAGTCAACAGGATCAAGGTTTTCAGAGGTTTTTCAGAATTTTACAGGGGGTTTTACAGGGGAATTTTACAGAGACCATCGACAGCAACATGTTTGGAGAAGAGCTCATCATGCAGACAGAAATCCATTGATTGAGGGATTACTGCAGGAAAAGTGGGTGCTGATGGATGACAGAGCAACAAGCAACATCACAAAGGAGACACGCACTGGACACAGATCTGAGACCAAGACCTTTTTCTATAGCATTGAGTGGTGTGGCTCATATGGACTGGTGATGTGGTGATGTTACAAATCCAGTCATGAACCCTCTGGCTCACTCCCTCACTCATTGGGATCTACTGAGGTGGTCACATCAGTTCTTCCCTATTAGTACCTGAATAGCTGGTGAGAAAATAAGTCATTCTCACAAATCAGCTTCTCTTTTTTCCATTGTCTGCTTATCTGTGAGGTGTTACATCATCACCTCAAGCTATAATAGATCTTAGATAGCAAACCTCTTGAATATCTGTGCCACAAAGTATGATATGATTCATTTGCATCTTCAGTAATCATCAAACAGTAACAAAGGCATTAAAATACATGACCTCACAAAGACAGAAGATAGTTGTAGGACTGTCTTTAAGACAACCAAGAATGTAGAGAGAATCAGAGTGTGAATGCATAGTGTGATTAAAGTGCAAAAGGCGAGCGGTAAAGTGCTGGTGTATTGTACATAATTGTAAAGGTGCTGGTTAAATTGCTTATTTCCCTTATACATGGTAATTTAATGTGCTAATGTGTTTGCACACGGTTTCTATTGCATAGAAAAAGCACGTGTATTTATGTATGCAGTATTTCACCAGAGTTGTAAGCATGAAGACATATGTATGTTTGGTTTGATGATTTGATTTGTTTTTGCATACACACAAATAGTTGAAATGTCGGGGATCAGGTTTGATCTGAGCTGCACATTCAAAAAGCTCTTTTAAGTTCTAGAACTGGAGCTGTGTAAAGCTGTGAGGGTCCACTTTAGGAATTCTGACATAAAGTTATTCTAAAATAAGTTTTATTAATGTTAAAAACTATTGATACCAATAAACATGGAGATGGGATTGAAATATTTCAGCATTTAGGGAATTTTTTTATTTTTTTATTTTTTTTTTAATTAAACCTTGGGGTCGGGACTCAATGTAGGGTCACCTGGAATGTCTAGTATTTGATAAATAAAAGGCTGTACTAAGTATTATTCTTTGTAAAATTAAAACACTACACACAATCTTAAACACCTGTATTCTAAACTTTCATTTTCTGCATTATAAATCTAATTGAAATAAAGTGCAGTATATAAAACTATCTGAGCTGGGGGCGCAAATGGCCTAGTGGATATGGCCGCGCACCATGAGGTTCGCCCTCGAGCGGGTGGCCCGGGTTTGATTCCCACCTGTGGCCTATTTCCCGCATGTCATTCCCCACTCTCTACCCCCTTTTGTACTCTATCCACTGTCCTCCACTATCCAATTAAAGGCAGAAAAGCCCAAAAATATCTTTAAAAAAAAACAACTATCTGAGCTGGAGCATCTTGAGTGACAGCCATGACCACGTGAGAGTACAGACCACATCAGTTCTCTGACTTCAACCTGTATGAACACAAACTTGCAGTCAATAAACTGAAAAAACCATTGAAAGATTTCTTTGCTTACCTGGCATCGTAGAGACAGTCCAAGAGGAACTCAAACAACACTATGACGGCATCTTATGGCCACACTGATACCACAAAAATCAAGTCTGAAACCAGTGGTGTACTCAGAGTGCAGGCAGGTTTTGGACTCTTAGGTGTCTTTTGTGGAGAAAAAATGTGCACTAAACTGCCTTCCTGGAAGCCAAAACTTGCTTAAGTGCCTTTGCTGATTGGTGAACCAAACTAATCTGCTCCTTTGGCTGTTAACCTATCATAAACTGACCTCTTAGGAGCCAAAGTGGGCACTGTATTAGCCTTTTTTTCTTTCACCCCTGCCCTTTAAAATGTCTGAGACCACCACCGGTTAGCCCTCAGTGTCTGTGCTGTGACACCTTCCCTCCCCAACACCCTTCCTCCTCCCACATATGCAAGTCTGTAAGTTTATTGTAATAGTTTATTATGTTGCTTATATGCTGAGTGTTTTTTCCTAAACCCACACTGTGCCCCACGTACGGGAGCCTATAGTCTGGTATTTGCTTTTTTCCCTCTTCCTCCTTTTTGTACTCTCTTTCTCATCAAATAAAACAGGGTGCTAAGCATGCTGGCTGTCCCACAGTCCTCCTGTTCCTGTCCTCCCCGTTATATGTCTCTGTCTTTTTTATGTCTCTTGGACGGGATGAAACTAAAAAGTTATTTTGTTTCTCTGCATGTGCAATAACAAATAAAGCATCTTGTATCTTGTATATTGTATGACAGTGCCCATACTATTGCTGAGACATTTATTCTGGAATGAAAATGAATGGGTTGCCTGAAAATAGTGATGTAAAAATGCCACTGCTTTAGGGTAAGGTTTGAGACAGAGCAATTATCAATCCATCCATTATTTTAACCCCTTTTCCTCTTTAGTGATGCAGGAGGAAGTAGAACCTATCCCAGCTGTCATTAGATGCACATGATCAGTGACATAAGTGTCTGTGTCCCTACATCACTGAACATACCCAGAGTGACCCCCCAGGTTTTTTTTTACTGAATTTCTGTCATAGCTGTTGCTTCCTCTGAATGAAGTGTTTCACTTAAAACCTGAATGAAAAGTAAATTGAGGCTGTGCAGTGGCTCGCTGAGTGAAACTGTACCTGCCATGTTTGTTTTTGTTGATAATGCCACATTTTCACCTACTCACCCGCTTTGCATAGAGCGCAGGAGAAATGAGATCAGATCACACAGAGGAGGAAATGCCAGGTGTAAATGCAAAGGCCGTGATCAGACTGTTCATTAAGCATGGTGTACCACTCTGAGTCAGACTGGAGAGGTTTGCTGTCTGAATGAGAGGTCTTTTCTTCATGAACTCAGAGGGAGGAAAATAAAACTCATTTGAAGTCCTTCAGTCCAGGAGCAGTCCAGCAGCCCTCAAGAAACCGTATCGACTGAGCCCTCGTGGTCACGCTGATCAATCTCCTTTTTCACTCTTATTGGAAACATTCAGAGCCACATGCTTACCTATTCTTTGAAGCAATTTTCTCTAAATGCCAAATTGGTTTAGTCCAAAAATCTTTTTTTATTGGCTCTAAAGGCACAGGCTGACACACTGGTCCAAGCCCTTACAGGGACAGGGTTTGGCAGATCCAGCCATGCCTGGCCTGAAAAGTACTCTGAGAAAGAGTAGAATTAAGCTTTTTAAAGAGGAGGAGGACTAAGGGAATGAATTATAATGGGCTTGTGGGAAACAAATGCATGAACTCCAACAGCCTATTTATGAAAGTGTTCTACACATGGAGTGTTTGCATACATAAATACTGAAGGTGCCTCATTTAAAGTCCACTCATCAAACCTAGAATTCTGGGTGTTTGAGTCTGAGTCCTGTGATAATTTGATCAGTTTTGCTGATGTCCATGCCATATAGATATAATAAGAATATTCACATTGGCCTGTAATGATCTCGCTGTATAATGCTTGTACAAGTTGTACAAAAAGTGTGTTAACTGAAGATTGTGCTGAGGTCATGTCAACCAAGTACTCTGTGTCATGTTTATAAGATAATTAGAAACTCTGAGTGCCAGGCACAAACACTCACACATGCACTCACTATAGTTATGTTTCTTACTGAATAGTCTGCCTGGAGACATGTGTCAGGTGGTGCACGTGTTGAATTTAGAGCCAAAAGGAGATGGTTGCATATAAAAACCCAACACTATATACAAGGAGACATTCTTCCCAACAAGATGTTTTAAAAGATTAGGAGCTCTGTCAATTTGATACCAACGTGCTGCATGTAAACTTTACACGTGATCAAAATAAATGCTTTCGAGACCTGAACTAAATCTCCAATATTTATTCTTGGACTGTCAACTAAATAAGTGGAGGCTTTCAGTTTTTTGTACAGGCTAACAGTCCAGTCTAGGTCAACAAAAAAGAAGAGCCTAAGTGGAATCTGAGCCAAATGAACACACAGTGAACACACTGCAAAAACGGAAATCTAAGCAAGCCATTCTGTCTTATTTGTTGTAAAAATTGTCTTATTGTTCTTAATTTGAGCCACATTCACCAGACCAGGTCACAAAAATGTCTTATTTCAAGTTTTTTTAAAGACAAAAATCAGGTGTAAATTGCTTGTAGCAAGTCAAAAAAATCTGCCAATGGGATAAGACGAATTCACTCGGGAAGTTTCTTGAAATTAGAAAGATGTCTTAAAACAAGAAGCTTTTATCTTATTCCATTGGCAGATTTTTTTTTTACTTGTTACAAGCAATTGATGCCTCATTTTTGTCTTTAAAAAAGTTGAAATGAGACATTTTTATGTCCTTGTCTAGTAAATGTGGCTCAAATCAAGAATAGTCAGACAAATTTGACTAAAAATAAGACATTATGACTTGCTTAGATTTCAGTTTTTGCAGTGCAGCAATTATACAATATTTTTGGCCTTTGAGAAACGCTGAGAAACATGTGGCTGTTTTTTAGGGTTAACCCTGTAAAGCCCGACCTATCAAAGAGTCGTCAGAAAATTCAAATTCTTATTGAAAAAGAAAATAACTATTCTGGTGTCATTATTCCTGCAACCTCTTGAAAATCATCAATAATTTTCCTGAAAATATGATGAAAAAGGTCAAAATAAAACTTCAGCTGACTGTAGTGATATGACAATCCTCAAGGTGGTAGAATGTTTTTAAAAATATTTTTAACAGGATTTTAAAGAAAGTATTTATCATGTTGATGAGATAGAGGTCTTTGAACTCATGTATCAAATATGATACATCTGGCTATTGGGATAACCTATTTCAAGCCTTTCCTCATCAGAGAAGCCTTAAAAATCATTGCGATAATGTTGAAATTTGGTTGTATTTTGAAGGAACTGTTAATTGTATTTAATTTATTTACCTGTTTTTTTCTTTGTTTTTTTTTCTGAATCTGCTTCATAGCTTTACACCAAGGATTGCTGCATGGTTGTGAATGACCCTAAGTTATAACCTCCTCCCCAAATTGCAAGAACTATTTTGCTGTTGTTGTTGTTGTTGCTTCTTACCTACGTGATCGCTCAGTTAGTATGCACACAGTGTTCTTTGTTGGTGTTAGGCATTGTTGAAACATGGATTTGATAATTATGGACGTGGTCTCACTGGCCAATCTTGCCGTACACTTCAGCCCTAAAGTCCGGCTCGTTTGGCCAGTGTGACCATAAGTAAACTGTGCTCAGGGACAATTCACTTCTGTACTTTAGCCATAAACTGTATAATACATGGACATGGTCTCTCTTCCGTTTCTGAAGCAAGTTTTGTAGCAAAACAGCTGGCACCGCAATGAGACAGGTGACGCGTCTCCCTAATAACAGCCATTGGGCACCCATCAATCCCATAAGCTGAGGCATGTTCTCTGATGGGGCTCAAAATCTTAATATCGTCAAACTGCAGAGTCAAAAAATAAATTCACGCCCCATGCAGTGCTTTCTGTTGGCGAAATTTGTGATCCAGACTGGAGGCAGTTTTTATACCAGTCTTTAAACATGTTCAGTTCTGCCCTGAAAATGGAATTTTACTTTTTGCCTTGGTGTGTATTTGACTTAACCTTACAGAGCAGATGGGCCTGCCCGATTCATTTTCTAAAATCCTGCAGATCCTTCTTGCTAAGATCCAATCACAGCCTATTTCATCCGGCAGAGATATTGTCGACCCAATCAGAGAAGAGAGGCGGAGGCTGCAGACGTGACCTCAGCGGGAAGTGTCTGAATGTTTAAAAACAATGGCGGAGTGTGAAGCGATTTCCAAGGACGCCGCAATATCTGCACTTTTATCAGAAATAGACTCAATTTCTTCTTTAAAAGAAGAACAGAGAACTTCACTTAAAGCCTTTCTGACAGGAAATGATGTTGTGAGCAACAACAGACGAGTGTAATATCTCTGAAGCGGATATATGAACTGTCTGTCTGGGATGTCAGGTTACACATCTGCTACGTTATATGTGGATTGGTCTGTGATGAGTCTGTCAGGCAGAACTGTCATCCAATCACCAGTTGCTATATTTCTCGTAAGGCCCCGCCTCTGAAAACACTCACTAGCACCCCTTACCCATATGGACTAGTGAAATATTTCTGTGACGGATATATGAAACTGTGTGTCTAGCGTGGTGGGTTATGTGACTTCCAGTATTTCTGGAGTCAGCGTCAAGCAGACTGTTTTAACACTCCAGCATTGATTTATATTTTTAGCTCGGCGGTTGCTGCCTGGCTATAGCATATGATTGCTGTGACTGCTCCTCAATTTAATCAATGGTGAGGGTGTTAGAGGACTGCTTCTGTCCAGAACGACTTAACATATTCCAAAAAGAGAGGAAAGTCCTCTGCTGTGCTGATTCTGATGAGACAACATCTTGTAAACAGTTGCTTCATAATGGCGTCTGTAGGTTGGGTCATGCATGTGTTGACAATCATGCTTAAGTCTGGTTTATGTTGGAGTAGTGTGGCCTGCTGGGGGAACAGCACACTGGAGGGGTGCACTCATGCTTGAGTACAGCACGGTTCAAATGGCCAGTGTGACCACGCCCAAACCAGGTTATGGGTTTGTGTTGGAGTTTAGGTTTTCCTGTTTTCTGGTGTGTTGGTCTCTTATGTCACACTTGATCACAACATGTCTAGTTCCCATTCTGAGATCAAAACTGTGCCATTCTTTATAAAAAAGGACATAATGTTGTGGGGTGGTCCTTCTTTAGAGAAGCTACCACAGCTACATCTGACTGATTGAGCTTCATTGCCACCTACTGGTCTGTCGTGCGTAGGGACCTCGAACTATTAGGCATCACTATCATGAAAGAGAAATGGACAAATGCTCCTGGTGTAGTTTCTTTTTTTAATGGAGGAAAGAAAAATTCTGTTTTCAAATAAATCTGTTTAATTTTTATGTCTCTTCCCATGTGTGATTCCAGTCTGCAGACAGTGAGTGAGTACATTTCTATCTGCTTGGCATAAAGGATGGGAAAGTAAACAAACAATGATGATTCAGGTTTTATTTGGCATAAAGGGGCAGTGTGTGTGTGTGTGTGTGTGCCATAGCTCATACTCTACAGGATTTCTTTTGCTTAAACTCGCTGCCTCGTAACATTAACAAGACAAATCCTTGAATGGAATGGAAAGGATGGGAAATGGCCACCTGATTGAATATACTGGATTCTTAACAACGTTACAGCAGTGTGTGTAGGGCGGAGCGATCAATCAACCTCCAGCTTGATAGTACAGAACTCAGAGATTTCTACAAGAAGCAGAAAGGAAATGGCACAGGTCGAGGGAAAAGATCTCATTCAAGTGTTCAAGGCCTCGCATAGCGCCTGCTACTCTGACCCCCGGCTGGTATAAAAATACAACTAGTGCGTGTGTATGTATGTGTGTGTGTGTGTGTGTGTGTGAGAGAGAGAGAGAGAGAGAGAGAAAGGAGAACCAGACAGACAGAGAGAACTGATTACAAAAACTGATGGGGGTTTTAGTAAAAGGATATTATGGTGTATTTTTTTTTTACCAAACTCTCAAAAATCTTTCATAAATGCAAAGAAAAGCATTCTTCTATCATTGTTGTAGCTACTTATAATCGGGTTCATGATATAATTTTACCAGATTTTTGTGGAGAGTATCACAACTACACATTTTTACATTTTAGGATAAGGAATCAGAGAAACAATGTTTCCATTCACCTTGATCCCTGTACGGCTGCCATCTTGGACTTAATCACATGAAATATCTTGTCTTCGTCATAATTTCCATTGGTTGAACAGAATTTGCAAATCATTGTATACTGTTTAAATTTACATTTTACACAACTTCCCAACTTCATTGGGATTGGTTTGCACACAAAATTGGTCAATGACGATAATGAGACCACAAGATGAAAAATGACATATTTGTCTCATGAAACTAGTATTTGCAACAACCACTGTAACAAATGTCTCAACACATATGTAACTGGGAGCATTGAAGACCTGAAAATGGTGGTTTACCTGTAAAAATAAAGGCTCCATGTTATTCAGAAGCTGAGGTATTGATGAAAACATTTCTCATGGCAGCCATTTTGCCAAATCCAAGTTGGCTGCCATATAGGACTTCAGGTAAATGGAATCATTGTTTTTCTGATTGCTTTTACTATACGATTTCCAAAACTGTGTAATTTTCACACTTTCCACCAAAAACCCACCAAAGGTATGACCCAAACATCATGAAAGGGCTCAGAGAGGTTTGTTGAAGATCTGCAGGCGGTTGTGGCTTTTCTCTGGGTTTGTTTGTGTTTTGCATTTGCATCTTTGTGTATTTTGCTGCCCTGTTTCAGATTTCCCTGTTTCTAAATTTCCTGGCTTTGCTGCCTGTTTCTTGTAAAGTTCTTGAGCCTGCTTCAGTGCTTTGGACCTTAATGGCCAGTGTAAAGTGCAGTGGGACTTCAGGTCCCCACAGTCTGTGTTTGAGATGAAACTTGATTAATTATTGGATGAGTAAGGGTTAAGTCATTCTGACACCGCAGCTGTGCCGCAAAACAACAGCTCGGCAGCTATTGGCTCTCAGAGATTGAAGCAAAATTTGATCATTTGTCTCAAACTGTGCATGCCCCTGTCAGCTGCGTGAATTTAAATCATTTAAAAGTTTTTTTGATTTTTTTTTTCAACTGGTAGTCATCTATTTGTCCTGCTTTATGGTAAAATGTTCCAACAATTCTTTTATTTCCTCTCATGCCTCTAACTTTGTCTTCAGAAATCTCACCTAATTTGAGAGCTTTGTGACTGAACACCATATTCTTTGGTTTCTGTTCAGTCCAGTCATTACTGAAAGCTCAGACTGATTTTTGCCCTTACTGGTCAATAGGCAAATAGCCAGAGAGGTAATTGACACTTCTTTTAGGGGCCGTTTACATGACAACGGTTTAAGGGTGAAACATGCAAAAGCATAGTTGCGTTTCGGCCTCCCGATTACACAGAGACTGCGTTTTAGCCAATGTAAAATGCTAAGTCTTGAAAACAGCCTCCAGGTTGGAAGTTTTCCAAAACACCGTTTCCACTGTTGCTGTGTAAAATGGCAAGCTGGTGCTTTCAGTGGGAACACTGACATCACACTCAGCTTTGCCTGTGCGCATTATATCTTTACTGCGCCATGAGCAAACCGTACAACAACAATAGCCACCTGTTGTTTCATGCTTGTGCTGCTTCCAACCATAGACTGTAAAATGAGTAGAAGTAACGACGTTGCGCTCAAACTGAAGCCTCCGGCAGATGCCCCGCCCCCTGGTGTCTGGCTGCAGTATAGGTCATAAGCCCCGCCCCCTGGTGTCTGGCTGCAGTATAGGTCAATAGGTCTTCCTGTCCCACTCAGTTGTCCCTGCTCTAAATTTATTCATCACAGCAGCGTCATCCAGCAGAAATAGGACTGCTGCCTATCACTTGCGTGTTGTTGGCGTCTGCACGCAGCCAGAGTGCAACTGGACAGATACAGTGTGGATTGACACATTCACTTAAATGAATCTTATTTGATTTTTTGCTGTGATGCTGCAGAGACAGAATGCAGATGAATGCAGTGTATTTTAGCCATTACGGTGTCGCTTATGTGGCAGCTGGGATGGTGCTGGCACCCTGGTGGGATTTGGGCTCTGCTTTTCTGTGGATACTAGCCCCATAAAGTGAGACTTTATACACTATATGCTTCTGGTGTCAAGCTTGTTCCATACGACCCTGTTCCTGAATTCGGCTGTGAAAGGACACCTGCTTTGAGTGGGCTTTATTTGAAGATACTGTAGGGGATTTCTAAGTGATCTTGAAAAAGTCTTATACACTGCCTGGAAAAAAAAGTAACAACTCTAAAAAGTAAGGTCACACATGCTAATATTTGGTTTGAGCACCTTTAGCTCTGATTACAGCAACATTCACTGTGGTATTGTTTCCATAAGCTTCTGCAATGTCACTACATTTATTTCCAGCCAGTGTTGCATTAATTTTTCACCAAGATCTTGTATTGATGATGGTAGAATCTGACCACTGCACAAAGTCTTCTCCAGAACATCCCAAAGATTCTCAATGGGGTTAAGGTCTGGACTCTATGGGGGCCAATCCATGTGTGAAAAAGATGTCTCATGCTCCCTGAACCACTCTTTTACTATTTGAGCCCCATGAATCCTGGCATTGTCATCTTGGAATATGCCCGTGCCATTACGGAAGAAAAAATCCATTGGTGGAATAACCTGGTCATTCAGTATATTCAGGTAGTCGGCTGACCTCATTCTTTGGGAACATAATGTTGCTGAGCATAGACCTGAGCAACTGCAGCAACCCCAGATCATAGCACTGCCCCCACAGGCTTGTACAGTAGGCACTTGGTATGATGACTTGTTCCTATATGCTTAGATAAATCCAAGTGGCAGTGTATTCATATAAGTGCATTTTGATATTGGAAAAAAAAAAACTTATATTGAGCAAAATCAAGTTCACTGTATTATTGGTGTTGCCCTCTGACACAAAAAAGGTTTCTCATGTGTTCCCTCATCACAATTAATTGCCCAACCCTGTCTTGGTACCACTCCCTAGGAGGACTCAGGGGTCTTCCTAGGGAGTGGTCTCTCACATATTGGCCACACCCCCAATTCAAATGTGGTATTTAATCTGTGATTAGGGAAAAGAACCAAGTTTCCTGAGACATCCTTGTCATTAATCCTGGACATGCTTGTGTCCAGACAGTTTGAAGTCATAAGGGGTCAGAGTAGCTCCAACTTAGAATCTGGATACTGATTCCCATGACATTGTTGCACACATTGATTGTGATGAATGTCCTGCTCCTTTCTTCATCAGCAGCTTCAATCAGTATTTGCAGATCAGTCTAATCATCAGGCCAGGTCTGGTTACTGTATTTACCTCCAGTCGTCCACTGGCTCACATGCTTTCAGCTGCAGCCTGTAACATGTTGTTTCAGTCTGCAGGTCCACGGCTAAGAGACAGCCGTATCCATCTCAATCTTTTCCAGTGCGCTGCCATAATGGCCCTGATTATTAGAGCTCAAATTAAATTCAGACCGGATATTTGCAATACACAAGCTCTTGTCAACAGTGCCATTTCCCTTGCATATGAAGGACATTATCCAGAAAGCATTGCTGTCAGCCCAATTAATCCCCATCCACTGCAAATTCACACACTCACACGCAGCTACAGTGACACAAACACGCTCACACACTTGCCCACCTCAATGTTATGCCAACCTGCGAGTGGGAAACACAAAGAGCACAGCGGCCAGCCTAACAGTGTGAACAATGCTGCAGTGATTAGTGATTTGGGATTGTTTTTCAGGGCGTGTAAATTGAAAAATTCCAGCTGGTAAGCATGCAGAATTGATTCCGCGGAGGAGGCCGGGCTGATGCGTTGAGCAATTGTCCACACAAGCAAAATAATTCAATAGTAATAGAAATGGCAGCTCAAGAGGGAGGGGAAGAATTGCATTTAAGTGGAAAGAACATTGAGTCAACATTTCTTTCTTTCTTGTTTTTAGAGGAACTTCTCTTTGTTTTGTTTCTGCACAGTGTGGTCAAGAGAGAGAGAGAGAGCGAGAGAGAGGAAGGACAGACTGATGGAGGTTGTGTTTTACTGCCACACAGTGTTTTGAGGGTCACTTTCATCTTCATATGGGTCATTGCTCATATCTTTGATTAGAGCTGCGAATATTTGTTTGTGACCTTCAAGGTTATACAAACCGTTTGCATTTTCCAGAAGGTCTGAGCTGTAAACTTGATACGTTTGAACCCCAGCTTTGACAGGACTTTTAGCTTTCTTTAAAACTTCCTTTTACTTTTTTGTTGCTGAACTGTTTCAATATTTTGAGATGTGACCAGATGAGACCTCATAAGTCTTCTTCTCTTTCAGTTGAGGGTTCGTTATGATGTTGTTTGATTTGTTGTATTTGGTTGTAGCACATTTTGCTGTGGCATTGTTTAGATAAGCTTTTGTAATGTCACTACATTTATTTCCACCCAGTGTTGCATAATTTTTCACCAAGATCTTGCATTGATGATGGTAGAGTCTGACCGCTGCACAAAGCCTTCTCCAGAACATCCCAAAGATTCTCAATGGGGTTAAGGTCTGGACTCTGTGGAGGCCAATCCATGTGTGAAAATGACGTCTCATGCTCCCTGAACCACTCTTTCACAATTTGAGCCCATGAATCCTGACATTGTCATCTTGGAATATAACCGTGCCATTAGAGAAGAAAAAAATCCATTGGTGGAATAACCTGGTCATTCAGTATATTCAGGTAGTCAGCTGACCTCATGCTTTTGCCATATAACGTTGCTGAACCAAGACCTGCGCACCTGCAGCAACCCCAGATCAAAACACTGCCCCCGCAGGCTTGTACAGTAGGCACTAGGCATGATGGGTGCATCACTTCACCTGCCTCTCTTCTTACCCTGATTCGCCCATCACTCTGGAACAGGGTAAATCTGGACTTATTAGACCACATGACCTTCTTTTATTCCTTCACAGTCCAATCTTTATGCTCCCTAACAAACTGAAGCTTTTTTTCCTGTTGGCCTCACTGATTAGTGATTTTCTTAAGGCTACACAGCTTTTCAATCCCAATCCATTGAGTTCCCTTCCCATATGCATGTGGAAATGCTCTTACTTTCACCATTAAACATACTCATGAGTTCTACTGCTATTTTTTGTATTTGATTTGACCACACGTTCAAGTGATCGTCGATCATGATCATCTAGGATTTTTCTCCGACCACATTTCTTCCTGGAAGACGATGGTTCACCTCCATCCTTCCAGTTTTTAATAATGCATCGGACAGTTCTTAACCCAGTTTTAGTTGTTTCTGCATCGATCTCCTTCGTTTTCTACGCTTGATTTGTGCCAATGATTTGACAGTTTTTAAATGGACTAACATATTTTTCACAACCACAGGATGTGTCTTTCTCCGTGGTTGTTTCAGAAATGAGAAGTTACTCATTGCATCAGTTGGGGATAAATAACTTGTTGCCACCTGAGAGATGATCACCCATCCAATAACTATCCATCAGGAGGCTTGTACCTATTTGCTTAGTTAAATCTAGGTGGTGCCATTTTTTTGACCAGGCAGTGTACATTGGCACTATGTCAGAGACACATGCTGCTGTAACTGCTACAAAATATGGCCAAACTAACTATAAAAGTTCAAAGTAGCTAAAATAGAAGCATTCACTTCATCTGGTATCTGTTGAGCTCAGAGCAAACATGTCAATGGAGGTAAATTAAGAGTCAATACTTTCACACCTGACAGGGGTCCCATCATTTTGGCCACCATTGAATAATCCCCTGATTTAGTGGAACAGCTTACATCATCTTTAAGTATTTGGTTAAAAAAAACAAACAAACAAAACAAAACATAACATAAAATTTACAAACCATTGGGTTAGTAATATTCCAATCCAATCTTTGGTGACAGAATCAACAGCATATGCAAGGAATACCAAGATTTATTATGATGCAAAGGATAAATGTAAAATTGATAGGGTTTGGTGCTGCCCCCCCCCCTTTTCTAATACAATAAAAAGGTCTCCACTTACTTATTCTCTAGCTCTGCACTTTGTTTTTTTGATATGGACAAACTAACAAGGAATGACGTATAACAGGTGAGGGAAAGATTAGAGACTAAAAAAAATAAGAATACTACTATTACTTACAATAATAATATGTTTTTTTTATTATTACCATCATTATTATTATTATTATTATTATTATTATTAAGGTGATTATTATTTTTGCATTTATGATAATAATAAAAAGGTAGGTATGGAATAGGAGAGAGGAAAAAGAAAAATAAGAGTGCAGTGTATCAGTCATATAATAACAGTGGTGGTGATCACCTATAGTGCAGCACAGTGGGTGTTGGGGCCAGGCCAGTAATGAAGCTGTTAGTAGTGAAGTCTGGCTTGATCCAGATTGGTGAGTGGATGGATGGTGTGACCGTGGACCTGTGATCTGGAGGCCTTTCTACTCAGCTGTCAGAGCTGACGCTGTGGTGAAGTTTATGAGACCGAGGTTTGATTTCCAAACTGACAAATCAGGACATTATGCCTGTTCAGTCTGCAGCCACTGAGAATCCAGACCAGGCGCTATTTTTAAAAGATTTGACTCAAACATAAGGTTCTACTCTCAAGTGTGAGGCTATTGAATTTTTAAATGAAGGATTGATTCACAATAAACGCAAAAGATTATTTCACTTTCTGCAACAGAACACTTTTGAAATGCAACATTTTTTGTGCTAAATTGCATTATATATCTGGCTTTTCTCACAAACATGACACTTTTTGGTAAGACAAACATAAACAATATGTTGACAAGAGGAACAATTAGAAGCCTGAAGGGTACTGTTGTCAGATTGTTGCAGCTCTTCTAGACTGGGATGCTTCAGTTAGTCTGCTGAAAAGCTCAGTCTGCCTCTCTCAGTGATCTCCTCACAGAAAAGCTTCGTGTAAACAGTGAGAAAACAATACTGGACTATATGCACCAGCCTGAGCCGGTTGGTCTCTGATTACATTAACAAATAGCATTCCCCATTCAAGTCAACAGAAAGGTTTTCAATGACAGCTAGCATGACAAAAGGTCAGGGCAGGCTCAGCACTGCTAATTAAGTCCAATTGGTGAATGTCAGATCCACAAAGGGCAACTCTAATCCCCAGTCCTGCCTAAAAAGGGATCTCTTGTGTGTGTGTGTGTGTGTGTGTGTGTGTGTGTGTGTGTGTGTGTGTGTGTGTGTGTGTGTGTGTGTGTGTGTGTGTGTGTGCGTGTGTGTGTGTGAGTGTGAGTGTTTGTCTCATTGTGTATGTAAGCAGAAAGCAGAGATGGGGGATGAGCTGATCACTAGTGTTTGAGGGACTACACTATACACCACATGCAGTAGAGTTCATAAACATAAAATATAACATACTAAATGCTTTGACACCGTCTCATGAGGTTTTTGAAGTGAAAAAAAAAGATGAGTATAAAGAGAAAAGAGTTTCAATGTTGAATAAACAACTCTTGGTTTTTTTTTTTCATTGATGAAGCAAGGTCACAAGTGATGAATTAATTTTGTCCTTTGCTCAATTGAATTGAATTTGTATTGAACTGAAAATTTTTATGACGAAAAATGTAAAAGAAAACACAAACAGAAATGAATGTAAAGGCAGACAGACAGAAAGTCAAAACAGAAAACTCACAATTTTGAAAAAAAAAATCCAGAAAGACAACCACAAAAAAACCCTTAACTTTAAATTGATGAATTAACTTTTATTAAACTTCTAAAAAAGGAGCAGAAAGAAGTCAAACTTATTAATTTCCACCCCAGTCAGCTTACCTTCTATCTATCTATCTATCTATCTATCTATCTATCTATCTATCTATCTATCTATCTATCTATCTATCTATCAGTCTGTCTGTCTATCTTTCTATCCATCTATAACACAAGTTATGTGTGCTTGTTGTCGTTGTGTTTAAATGCTGTATAGAACAAATAAGCAATAATAATTTCAGAAATGTATTAATTATAGATCTGATATGCAGGCCATCCTGCAGAAGTAGGCCCACAATGCTAATCACATTTTTAAAAGCACTAAAGTTTTCAGACTTTGCATACATACAAATATCATGTGATGATCTATTTTATCACCAGACACAAGCTGAGATTCAGTTAAACTTGATATAGAAAAATCAAGTTTCACATATCACTCACTATTGGAAGATGGCTGTTCCAACCTCTAACACCCAAATTTCAATTTATGAAAATGAGATTTGAATGATTTTTGTCAATTTCCTCAATACTCTATTATAATAGACCTTTTTGATTTCTTTTAATGGAATGTTGAAGGATTCTGATTCATTTTGTAGATATTTTTAGATTAAAAGTCTTTATGTAAAAATTCCTGTCCCAAGTTTTCATATCACTACCAAAACACTTCTTAATTAGAGTTTGAACGCTGCTTATTGGCATCCTCAAAGTCTTTTTATCTCTTTCCTGTTTTGAACAGTACAATTACCTTTTTTCGCAAATCATGTCACAATTCTTTTGCTTTTCTCATGACTCAGAATCCAGAAATGTCAGTGCAGCACTGGATGAAAGATGCAAGTGTCTGTCAGGAGCTCAGAAACTCACTGACCTTTTATACACTATATTCTGTTGTCATTATGATTTAAAAAGAGTGAACACAGTTGTTTGTTAGTGAATGTCTTCACCCAACCTCTAACCATGAGTGAAAGAATTTGTGTTATCATTCATATTCTCTGAAAAATGGCCAAGAAATCATAAATGCTCCCAGGGTATGTAAACTCATGAGCACACTGTATGCACACCTACACATGTGTGCCAATTTACCTTTACATAATGCATCCACATATGTACAGACAAACATGCCTGTAATTTTTTTCATTATCATTATTCATACCTATATATAGACACAAAAAAGTCACACATATGTGTATATACGTATGCACTCATAAATATGTATGTATAATTCAAGCAACCCCAGCAAACAATAGACAACTGTAAAAATCAAAACCTCAGACTTTCCTATCCTCACACTTTCAAATCCCCTCTTCCATCCTGTGTTTTGTGTAAATAATATCTTTGTATTTCCTTTTAAAGTGGTACCCACCTAGGCTTTGTTGATGGACAGACTGTTCCAAAGTTTAACCCCAAAGATTGTAATCCAAAATGTTCTGGTATTTGTTCTTACAGCAAGTGTTTTGAATGAAACTATCCTCAGATTAAAAGCCCCATTCCTCGTTGGTAACCATGTCCCAGTTTTCCTGCTTGAAAAGACATTTAGTGTTTAATGCACCTGGATTCAGGGACAAGATGAAACAAAAAGTGGCAGTTGTTGAATATTTTTAATGTATTTATTTAATAGTTGCTTCTTTTAGGTAGTTACAGGTGAAAGAAGGTAAGCCTAAATAAGCCAAAATCTAAAAAGACCCAGGTTCTCCTTCACATCTTTGAAAGTGTGTGTGGTTTCAGGTGCATGTATGACCTCATTATGCACATTTAATGTAATTCACTGATATATAACAACCTGGCCCAGCAGACAGACGTCCGTGCCCACTGTGTGAACTTTAATCAGTGGTGTGGCATTGACAGTGTTTACTTTCTCCTGCTGTTCCTATGCAGAAATGCAGGCTGGTAAATGCCTCTGCCTTCTCCCTCTTTCCCCGCTGTCTTCAGGTTGCTGTGGGAGGAATGTGGGTGTCAGTGCAATGTTTGATTAGCAAGTCTCTCCAGAGATGTGTGTGCATGCGTGTATGTATGTGTGTGTGTGTGTGTGACTTATGGCCACATGTAGCTTCTAATGAGCCCCAGTGGTGGCCATCCAGTGGGTCTGCCTATTGATCATTATCCTGCTGTCTGCACTCTAATTTCCAACAAGGAAGCGGCAGTTGGAACGAGAGGCCGGTCTGATTGCCTGTGACTAGGTGTTAGCGTGTGCAGGTTAGTGTGTGATGTTACATATAGGAGGGTGTTCAGAGTGGGCAGTCTGAGGTCTGATGTGTGTGGTACATGCAGTGAGGCTGCAGGATGCCTCCACTTATTATGATGTTGAGACCAGGAGGCTGGAGGACAGAGAGCTACGAGGACACATGCTGGTGTAGTGGGCCAACACTGGCTTTAACTGGAAAATACAACATTACTGAGCTGCTGTCAGTCAGATCCTGCATGATCTGATTTGATTTGTTTCACACACACACACACACACACATATACAGACAATGAGGAACAAAACACATAAAGTATAAGCATTTTCTAATAAATTAAAGACAGCATACATGTGAGGTAAAGTTAGAAACCTGAAAAGCAGGGGTCCCCAAACCTTGGCCCCTGCCCACATTTGGTCCGGCCCTCAGAAAAATTCCAAAAATGCATTTTGAAAACTTTTTTTTTTAACCCTAGTCCTGTAAAAGTCTGGCTTTTTAAATGAAGTGTCCCTTCGCTTTTAACTACTTTTGAAGTTATCTCTCAGTAAATTAATGAGCTAGATACTTTTTCACAAACACACAGAACTTGACATTGGATGTTTAGTGACATTTCATGTTGAAAGCACATGTAATCAGAAGATAACCTTGCTAAGCAGATGGAGCTGCCTGATTCATTTCTGAAATCCTGCAGATCCTTCTTGCTAAGATCCAATCACAACCGATTTCACCCGGCAGAGATGTTGTTGACCCAATCAGAGAAGAGAGGCAGGAGCTGCAGGAGCTGCAGAAGTGATGTCAGCAGGAAGCGTCTGAATGTTTGAAAACAATGGTGGCGTGTGAAGTGGTCTCCGTGGACAAGGCGATATCTGCAGTTTTAACAGAAAAAGACTCAATTTCTCCTTAAAAAGAAGAACACAGAACATCACTTAAAGCCTTTCTGACAGGAAATGATGTTTTGAGCAAAAACGAACCAATGAAATGTCTCCATAGCGGATATATAAACTGTCTGTCTGGGGTGTGAGGTTACGTCACTGTTGCTTATTGCAAATTGGTCTGTGATGAGTATGTTAGGTAGAACGGTCGTCCAATCACCAGCTGCTTCTTTTTTTTTCTGAAAAAAAGCCTCTGAAAACACTCTCTAGCGCCCCCTACCCAGATGGACTGGTGAAATGTTTCTGTGGCGGATATATGAAACTGTCCCTCTGGCGTGTCAGGTTGGTAAAAGTCTGGATTTTTAAATAAAGTGTTCCTTGGTTTTTGACTACTTTTAGAGTTATCGCTCAGCAAATTAATGAGTTAGCTACTTTTCACAAACACACTGAACTTGACAAACATCATGTGATGTTCCATGTTGAAGGCATATGTAAACAGGAAGAGCAAGCTTGCTAGAAACGTCAACAACACTAAACTGGGAACAAGGTTAAAGGAGAGAAAAAAGGATCTCTGGAAAGAAAAAGCCCACTTTACAGACTTTAGTCACAAAATTAGTATAAAAAATGGAATTCTTTGTAACAACAGAGAGTGATCCAGCATTAAGGATAATACCACAAATATCCCAAAACTAATCTAGCATCTGTAGGCAAAGCAATCATATAATCATGGTAAAATCCCCTTGGATAAAATCCAACTCCACAATAATACGGATAGTGACTCCAGCACATGTTAAGTTTGGGTTAAGTTTGGACCACTGCTGTAAAGGCTGAGATGACAAAACCACACACAAAAGATGTACTTCAACCCAAATCCAAACAACACAAAAATCACAAATTAATATTAAATGTACAAGTTAAAAATTTCATAAAAAGAGAGTAAATCATCATTTCAAAACACATTTGGTATAGTAAAAACTAAAGAAAGTTAAATTAAAAATAAATAAATAAAACAAAAAAACATCAACTTCTAAACATGAGCATTTTTAGGTTTTGTTTAGAATTTTGAAAATGAACAAGCTGAATCAATCAAATATATACTGTTATTCCCCTTAATTACTCCACATTTATTTATTTTTTTTTAAATGGCCGCTAGACATTTTATGCACTGAAGGATGAAAATTCTTAGCCCGTTGACTTGGATAATTTTAGAATTGAGAATCATTAATAAAATTGATATCTAAAACCATGGGGTAAATCTGGGGTAGTCTTATATCTCACTTGAATGACAAATACACAGACAAGAAGAATGTTCATGTCAAAAATAGTTGACAGATAGAGACTACACATACAGGTCCCAAGTTCATGGGAGTTATTCCAGACTGGATATGTTTCTTGTTTCAAAGGTTGACATACATAGAGGAATGTAAGATAGAACCCATAACTTTGTCAGACCATGGTCCCATTAAGATGACAATAAATTTAGGTCAAGAAAAACTATTTAGATACTGGAGACTTAATGTCTCAATGTTAAATAACCCCATAATTCAACAGGAACTACGTGACAAACTTAAAGAATACATTGATATAAACAATAATGGAGAGGTTACTCCATCTATTTTATGGGATAGTGCCAAAGCAGTTATGAGGGGACATATCATTCAAATTACGTCAAGATTAAAAAAACAAAGAGAAAGCAGGAGACTTGAATTGGAGACTGAAATTAAGAGGTTAGAGAAAGAACACAAAAGATCAAGAAGAAGAAATATATTAGAATTATTAAAACAACAGAGACAAAAATTAGATGAACTACTCACGTACAAAGCAGAAGGAATGCTCAGATTTGTGAAAAGAAAATATTATGAAATGGGTAATAGAGCAAGTAGGTTATTGGCTTTTCAGCTACGGCAAGCTCAGTCGAGCCGAGTGGTATCCAAAATTAAACACCCTGACACAAATAAAATCACATCACAACCAAAAGAAATAGCAGAGGCGTTTGCTGCATACTATAAAAAATTATATGAAGGTCAAGAATTATTAGGGAAAAAGGAGAAAATAACAAAACTTCTTGATTCGATCCAATTAAATGGTTTATCACAGGATGAGGCCGAGACGCTATGTCCCCCCATAACAGTACAGGAAATAATAGATAGTATAAGTAAGTTAAAGAATAATAAATCCCCGGGTGCTGATGGATTCTCTAGGGAATACTATAAAGTTTTTGCTAACGAGTTAGCCCCAATTTTATGTCAGGTATACAATTATGCACTGGATAATAAGGACCCCCCAAAAACCTGGTCAGAGGCAATCATCACAGTCATACATAAGGACGGAAAGGACCCCACTCAGTGTATGGGATATCGACCTATAAGTCTGCTTTGTCAGGATTTAAAAATCTTGACCTCCATCCTGGCAAATAGAGTACAAAGACACATTCGGAAATTAGTTAACCCGGATCAAACAGGATTCATCACAGGTCGGCAGGGCACCAATAANCTCTAAATTTACAATCTATTGCTGCTGATAGAAAGACCCCATCAATGCTTCTCAGCCTAGATGCTGAGAAAGCATTTGATAGATTGGACTGGACGTTTTTAAAGCAAACACTGGCTCATATGGGATTTAAGGAAACTTTTGTGAGTTGGATTGATGTGTTTTATATGAATCCGCGATCAAGAGTTAGAGTTAATGGCCAGTGTTCCGATTTCTTCGATCTGGGACGGGGAACGAGACAGGGAGACGCACTCTCCCCAGTTCTGTTCGCACTCAGCATTGAGCCCCTTGCAGAACTGATTAGAAGCAACCCCCTTATACAAGGGATAAAAGATGAGGGGGGAAACCAACATAAAATAGCTCTATATGCGGACGATATATTATTATTTATTGAAAATCCTGTCCATTCAATCCCAGCTCTTCAACAAAATCTTAATGAATATGGTCCAGTATCTGGCTATAAAGTTAATCCAAGTAAATCAGAAGCGATGATGGTGTCTGGGATATGGCCTAGCCAGCTTGATGATGTAGTGTCCTTTCGCAGATCTAAGGAGGGTTTCAGATATTTAGGAATCACACTCACTCACAAAGTAGCACAATTATACCAGGCTAATTATAAAAAATTATTTGAGACATTTAGAAATGAATTGGCAAGATGGGATATGCTGCCGCTATCACTTCTGGGTAGAGTAGAGGCTGTTAAAATGAATCTACTTCCAAGACTCTTGTTCCTGTTTCAGTCTCTCCCAGTCAGGATTCCAACATCAACCTTCAATATGCTGGACAAGCTTATATCCAGATTCATATGGCAAAACAGGAAACGCTCTCACTCTGAATTTTGCGAATGAGAACCCTTCCTGTCCCCACCTGATAGCCTTCCAAATATAAAATATTATTTTTGGGCAGCACAACTAACAGCAGTGGTAACCTGGATTAATAATGACGTGGAAGCGGGATGGGTGAACATAGAGCAGAATTCTTTGCCAGTTATACCTCTATCTACTTTAGTGTTCTTAAGCAAACAGTCACAGGAGAAATTGGGAATCAAAAATATCTGGGTGAAACACACCTTAAAAGTATGGATGACAGTCCAAAAGAGAATTAGAGGGACAGCTGCCCTTTCACGGGCTATGCAGATTGCTGGAAATCCAAATTTTTCCCCCTCAACATCAGATATCACTTTTAAGAGATGGGCAGGCAAAAACCTGAGGGTCATTGATCAGTTGTTCTGCAACAATGTTCTACAGCCATTCTCATATCTCCAAGATAAATTCTCTCTACCTCAAAGTGATATGTTCCGATATTTTCAAATCAGACACTATATCACAAGCCATAAAGACTGGAATATAATTAAAAATACTCCAACAAATGTAGAGATATATTTCATTAATATAATAAGACATCAGTTACCTAACAAGAAACATGTTTCCCATTTATACAGAAATCTATTACTGGATATACCAGACAATACTTTATACATCAAAAACAAATGGGAGCTCGAATTAAATATTATAATTGAGGATGGGGAATGGGAAACTGTGTGTATTGGATGTCATAAAGGTATTAATAGCAACATGTGGAAAGAGTTCGATTGGAAGGTGAAAACAAGGTTCTTTAAGACGCCTTCGATGGTTGCAAAATTTATAAATAATCCAGAAGCAAACTTATGTTGGAGAAAATATGGAATGGTCGGCGACCACTCACACATATTTTGGGATTGCCTAATGATAGTTCCTTTTTGGAAGGGGATAAAGGGGGAGATAGATAAAATTATGAAAATTGATTTACCATTCACCCAAAGACAGTTTTTGTTTGATCTAACTCCTGAAGACATGTATACTAGAGACCTAAAAAAGCAGCTACATATAATCTTGTTAACTGCTAGGAAGATGGTGACAATGAAATGGATGAATCCACAGGCGCCTACAGTGGCACAGTGGAAACAAAGTTGAGGGAGGTGTATGGAATAGAGGCTTTAACTGCTCAACTACAATTAAAAAATGAGATTTTTGTGAGGAGGTGGCTACCTATAACAAGATACCTTTCTAACTGAGGGGATCCCTACAGTATACTGTAATGTCCTGACTGTACATTTATTTATTTTTCTTTTATTGATATGACTAAAATGTCCTTGTGTTGTAATGCCATACATATCAAGTGATGTTGTCAAGGATTGTTTTGTCTATAATGTGTCCTTTTATGTTTAATAAAAATACAGTTCAAAAAAAAAAAAAAAAATAGTCGACAGTTTTATTTAAAAAAGAAAAGAAAACGTGCTTGGTGTAAAAGCTTTTGAAAAAGCTGCTGATCTAACAAAACATTTCTGCAACTATGATATTTGTTTGAATAAGATGGCCCACACAATATTACAGAATGATAGATACAGATAGTGCAAAGTATCATATAATGTAAGAAAAAAACAACAAACCCCCTGAATTTTCTCTGGATTCCAAGTTTTAGCAACCTTCTTGCAGACAAAGTCAACCTGATCTTTCCAGGAAAGTTTAATGTCAATTTTGATTATTTCTTCATTTTGAAAATAAAGTTTAATTTTTTCACTGTCAGATTCTTCTATTCCCAGTAAACAGCATGGAACGAGACTGTTTGAAATTCTGTAAAAGTTTATTTGCTTGTCACTTTAATAAATAATTCATGAGATCATGATTTGACTCTTTGATGAGAGTTGTTAGTTTGCATTTAAAACAAAAAAAGTTGGTATCATCCGCAAAGAACACTGACAGTGTGGTATTAGATACTGCAGAAAGGTGATTTACATAGAGAAATAATAAAGGTCCTAGTATCATGCCTTGGGGTTCACCATATTGCATTATATATATTTTTGACCCAAACAAAATATTGATTTCTTTTGTGAACATGATTTTTGTGCCACTTAAGAAAATTGCTATGAAAGAAGCATCTATACAGTTTTGATAGTAAAATAGTGTGGTCTGTAGAATGCTTTGGAAAGGTCTAAAAATACACCAATTGCATATTCATTATGATCCAATGTTGTGTGTATTCTATCAGTGAATTCTAAGAGTGGTTGAGTGATATTTTTTAAGTCCATACTGATGACTAAAAAGATGACCGTCTGTATTCAAGTGTTCCAGGGGTCTTTTGTAGATAAGTTTATTCAAAATCTTTGAAAAACATGTATGATGTGGTTGGATCTGGATTTCTCTCTTCCTTTGGTGGTTCAAATAAACCACTTCTGTGGCCATGGCTGCTCCATGCATTAACAGTCATGCAAACTCAAGAGTTGATGAACATTTGAATGAAATCAATCATGTCCAAAAGGGCTTGATTTATATTAATTTTTTATTTCTATTTGTAAATTTTGGCTTCAGAGTTCACCATTTGTGGGACCAGCAGGATCTACAGGACAACAGCCTCAGTGTTCAGGGAGCAGAACAACAGCTCCAGGCCAACCAGTGTCAACCCAGAACTGATCTCAAGTCTTCAAATATTCAGATAAAAACATTTCATACAGTGTGAGCCTCTGTCACACTAGGTAGACATTTTTAAATACACACATCAGCTGAAGAACAGCAAAGTGACATCAATTTATGCACAACATTAACATAAAAATCCACAAACCATATGTCCAGTGTGTACAGCTCAGAACTGGACAGATGTACACATTTATACACACACACACACTACATACCAAGAAAGTGTTGCTGAGACACACAGCACAAAGCATACACACACACACACACACACACACACACACACACACACACACCTGATTTCCATGACAATTAAAACGGTGTTGGATGCAGGAGCGTGTTTGCACAGCAGGAGGCTAATGTGGATCTCTGCATGCTTGGCCAGGTGGCTACTTCCTCCTTCTTCACCACACACGCTCCGAGTAAGGGGGGAGAGAGAGAGAAAGAAAGAAAGAGAGAGAGAGGTGGGGGGAGGAAAATGGTGGGGGTGGGTGGCTCTTATGGAGAGTGAAAAATGGTTTATCAAAATGGTTTCTGTCGCTTCTTCTGCACAGAGCAGTGATAACGACCTGCAGGTACTAACTCAGGTGTTTCTTATTCTTATTATTTTAGCTCTCCAAAATGAACATATCTCTAAATGACAGGATGTTTGCCCAATGCATGTAAAGATGAACAAGTCAGTTATTTGACTTCATAACTATAGTATGACTTGTATCCGTTACCTAAATTGTCACAGCTGGACTATGAATATCAGAGTTATTTCAGTGAAGCCCAACGAAAGAGCACAACAGAACAGAGCTGTGTTCATGTTTATGGATAAAAAAGGTTTGCTGAGAAAGATGACATTATGCAATGTGAAATTTTATGTTTACCTTGGGTAGTATGCACTGTTGGATCTTAAAAAGGCCCCAAGTAGAGTTTAAAAATACAAAAAGAAGAAATGGGGGTGAGACAGAGACAAAAAAAAAAACTAAGTAATTTGTGGTAAAAACAATAAAAGGTGAACCAGTCAGAAGTTTAAGAGCACAGCCTTTAAAAGACAGAATCTGCACAAAAATGTGAATTCATGGTCATTTTCTGTCAGGTATTCACACTGTCATGACCTCCTGATGGTAAACACTAAAAATCTTTCTCTCTTTGAACGTGGTCGGATTGTTGAGCTGCAGAATCAAAACCTCACACACCACAAAACCATCACTGCTGAGGTTGGACACAGGGAGACAGACATTTAGAATTTCTTCAAAATCATGATTCTTCATGATCTGCTTTTTCTGAACAATGAAACACTGGAGCTGACGGTTGTACAGGGGCCTCAAACGGCAGTTGGCTAAGTGGAGGTTGCTGGGGGTGTCCTTCATGACTGAGGGCCCTGCTCTGCGTGCTAATGACTGAGTTTTCAACAGGACAACGCTGCAGTTCACAATGTCCGCCTGACAATGGACTTCTTCTTCCTCCAGAGGAATAATCTCACTCTTTCTGAGCATCCTTCCTGTTCCCCTGATCTAAATCACTTTGAGAACATTATGGGATGGATGGAGAGAGAAGTTTACAAAGATGGACGTCAGTTCCAGTCAGTGGAGGCCAAAAATGAAGCATCCTCACCACTTGGAGCAACGTTCACACGAACCTCCTGGAAACACTCACATCAAACATGAACAAACTCATTTATGAAGAGTGGAGCTCCTCATCACTGAGTCCTTTTTTTCACACTTTGATTTCCATTTGAGGGGTTTTTCAGGTTTTTTTTAGCTGCAGTCTTAAACTTTTGATCAGTTAATGAACAGGCTATTTCACTTCATAAATGGCTTGCTCTATTATTATCTTTTTTTTTTGTCTCAATCACATTTCTTCTTTTTGCAATTTGAAACTCTAATTAGAACCACTGTTTTTTAAAATCTTAACTGGTGTTAAGATTTTGATCAGGAGTGTTTAGCCGAGTGTCAAACTCTGGTCTTGAAATATAAGGCAGATGTAGGTGAGCTCAAAACTGCAGTTCCTCAAGTGTCCACTTGAGGTTAACTCTAGAAATGCACCAATCCTCAAAAAGTCTTTCCACATCCAACATGAGAAACACAGATTTTCCGTCTGCAAATTTCCACATGTATTTAATAGGGGATGTGGATTTTAATATCAATCATTTAAAACCCTTTAATAAAATAAAACTTGATAATTAAAGCACTTTGCTTCTCATTCTTGTGTGGAAATAAATTCAGGATGCATTTCCAACTTTCCAACCAAGTTCTTCATCAGCTATGACCAACATCTATGTAATGCTGCATTCATTCATACATCGAGTGGTTTTGATTTAGTAAACCAGTTAACTCATATGGGACTAAAGTCCATCAGGACAATTGATAACAACATTGTTTTTATTGGATTGTTCAGTCTGTCAGTCAAAGCTGAGTAATGAGTGTTTCATCCGTCTCCACGGTCTCTGTATGTGAGTAAAATGCTGCTGGATGTGTTTCCAGGAGGCCATGTGCCAGGCCTGCTGCTCTCCACCAATCAGCATTTCATTCCATCCCTGGAGTTAGTGTGGATCTCTCAGTCCTTCTGGATGCTCCGTTGCTCTCCGAGCTCATAGAGAACAGTGAAGTGGAACTCAGAGCCCGTCAGAGTTGACTGATAAACCTCCTTCCATCTCATCCTGCCTCACTTTAGCATTCCATTTGAGTAGCAGACCCCACTTTATCTGCTGGGTGCCTAGGCCAACCAGAGCTACTATCAGGAAGTGGACCCAATGCACTTTTCACTTCCAAAATAATATAGACCTCCAATCCATCTATCGGTCCATCCAAGCATCCATCCATCCATCATTATCATTCCAGGATTGTCTGCACCACAGACCTCAGACAGACGTCATTATTTCCTCTTATTGCTGCTTTAATGTTTAGTCTCATTGCTCTAAACCCTCAAAGTGAAGCAGACTGTGAGCTGCTTTATCCAAACGTATCATGACTTTAATTCTTACCCCATCCTCATAATGCAATATCACAACTTAAATTAAGTCTTTAAATAATTTAAACCAACAACAATACTCTGTTTCTGTTATTATGAATGTTTCAAATAATCTACCAGTTCAATAGCTTTAATCAAATTAACTCAGAGCCTGGTCAAAGATTTGAAAAGGAATATTATATTTGTATCAAAACGAATCAATTATTCAGTGATAAATGGAAATACCTACTGTCATCTTTTGCACATGATGGCTACCAATGGTTATAAACTTATTTATATATATTATATATACCCATACTGGGCAACAGTTTATAATAATAATAATAATAATAATAATAATAATAATAATAATAATAATTATAATAATTATAATAATAATAATAATAATAATAATAATAATAGGCGTTTATCTATATAGCACTTTCAAACACAAAGTTACAAAGTGCTTTACATGCAGCTAAAAATAACAATTCCCAAGAAAAAAGTTCCTGTTTAAGACCGCTATGCAAAATATTTTTGAATAAAAGAAAACAAAAACTCAGCTAAAATCAGGGAAGGCTCTCTAATAAAAGTGTGTTTTAATAAGTGGTTTAAAGACTCTACTGACTTGGCAGACCTGGTTTCCTCTGGGAGACTGTTCCAGAACCTTGGAGCACTGAAGAAGCCCCGTCTCCTCAGCATGTTAAAGTACTTGAATGTCTTTGAAACTAAATATGGATCTATTTTTAGCCATGTTTGTCAGATGATAAAAACAAGATTGCACAAGTTTTGTTGTATGTCATTCAAATTGTGGGTCACTGTAGATTTTCGCAACAGTTTTCGCACTTAAAAGCACAGTACCAGCAGATGGCAGCAAGTCATTTATCAAGGAGCCAATAAGAAGGATTTCAGTTTTTTCCTCATTTAATGCCTTAACATCTTTTATATACTTTAAAAGCCTGGTCTCCTGATCCTGTTCCAAGGATTTAAGGATCTAAGGCCCCGTTTACACAACAGCATTTCACAGCGTTTCACTCTGAAATGCAAATAAATGCAATTATAATACCATTTACACAGAAATACAGAGGGACTTCAAATACTTTTTCTCTAATAGATACACATTTTGTTGAAAGGCAGTTTGTAGATTCAGCATCACAAGAACGAAACAGGTCACAATTGTTGTTTTTCAGTTCACGGGTCTGCACAGTGGAGGTTTAATGGGCACGAACAAAGCTGACCATGACATCATTTCCACTAAAACACTGTCTTGTTGTTCACACAAGAACCATGGAAACAACATTTCAGAAAAATTTCACTCAATGATTCATCCATGTACAACAGGTTCTCATGTCCACTGTGTGCCCTCCTCACTCATGGTAGCAAGGTATGATAAGGAATTAAGTTAAGTTTCTGGTTCCAGATACACCAAGTGAAACAGTAAAGATTACAAGATGGTCTCTTGTTGTGTGGATGAACTCAAAAAATTTCTTCACATTACTTAAATTATTCATGTCCTGAAAAAAAATTCGGTCTTGTATTTTGAACAAATATTTTTGATTTCAATACCAGATATATTTGTGTGAAGACACTAACTTGAATTTTTATTGTTGGTTTCAGGGATTCAATTTAGTTAAATTTACAGATTTATTTTTCTCAGTGTGTAACCTGGCTCCTCATTTTATTGATAGACTCTCAGGTTTGAACAGATCAGAATAACTGCTGCATGTGGACAGGAAGAAACATTCGTACAAACAGCTTCACCTCTGTTTTAGCCTTTAGCCTGTGCAAAATCAAAAACTCCCTTTTAGATTTCTTCTGTTCTGTTTCTGTCAGACAGTCCTTCTGCCGTTTCTTTCATATATATGAAACAAATCACTCAAATCATTTTCAGCTGAGAAAGCTCCCAAACTTGCAGTGTTGTTACAGAGACTTCGATGTGACGTAAAATCAATTCAGTCCTGCTGGACTCAGGATCACTTTGGAAGTCCTGACAGTCCCTTTAAAATAGCTAAGATGTATTCACATTCATAGATAAAAAGGCTCAGGGGTTGGACGGGGGGGTGGCTGTTTTAGAAGGAAGGTGATTTTGACCATTTTTATCATTGGGGGAATGCTACCCCCCCCCCTTAACTCGAGCACTGAGTCTCTGTATCTGTTTCAGGTTTTAAACAGTTGGATCAGTGCATGCTTAATAATTTGTGACACTGAGTTTTCAGAGTTGTAATTTGCTTCCTCCAACTAGTCCCAAGTGAGGACGGCAGAAAATCAAAGTGGATGGAAATAAATGTACTCATTATTTACTCAGCATCTACTGTACTTTAGAGTGTTTATCTGAGAAGATATAAATCGATGCACACTAAATAATGCACCAATGTTGCAATATATAGCTAAAGCCTCAGACTTGTAGAATTAAAATACAGAGATGAGTTCTGATTCGTCTCAAGAGGTCATGTTTTTGTGACATAGGCTAAATTCTATGTTCTGAGTTTTCAGAGCTTCTCACAAGATGAATATTCTTTGTCGGAAAAGACTTTCTCTGTCCTGCCTCTCTAAACAGTGACTTACTTGTCAAAGAAGTAAAACAACAAAGCAGCTCATCATTCATTGAAATTGTATTGGTGACTCAGGGATGGGAGTTACTGTCTGTCTGAGGAGAAAAAGACAAAAGTTTGTTAAAGCAGTTTGACAATGAAAGAGCAGTGAGAGGATGAAAGTGGGTGAAGAGAAGGAGAAAAAAGGATGGATGGAAAGAAGCCAGTAAGGTGGTCAGAAGCTATCCCTTCCCCCTCTACACTGTATAAATAATGCAGAGCACGGCGCCCCCCGGTGTTGTGGAGTGTCTGTTAATGGCTGTGCTAATTGCAATAAACAGGAGTGGTGTTTGAGCCCTCTAACAGGCACAACACTCCTAATTAGGTTGGCTCGGCCTGATGGGACACAGGGAGGAGAGAAGAAGAAGAAGAAGAAGAAAAGAGACAGAAGGAGAGAGAGGAAGAGCAGGAAGAAGGAGAAGTGGCAGAGAGTTAAGATGATGCTCGAGGAAAAGAGGGAGCAGAGGAGCTGGAGGAGAACGCTGAAAGGAAGAGACAGGGTCGAATAAAACTGTTATTGAAAGATATGGAAGGATAATTTAGGTGGAGGAGGGGGAGAAGAAAAAGAATGCCATGTCGGAGATAGAGAAGTAGAAGAGTGGAGCTAAAAGAGGAGCTGAGGAAAGGTCAGATGATATCTTATCAGAGGTGTGATCATGGAGGAACACCAGAGGAGGAGGAGGAGGAGGAGGAGAGGAAGAAAGGGAGGTCATCAGTCCTTCACCACCTGATGATCACACCTGGGGCCAGTAGATGAGAACCACTAATTAAATAAAATTACATGTGATTGAAGGAGCAGTGGCTGATATCAGTATGCAGAACGAGCTTTCATCTGACATTAACAAAGCACCAAATTACAGATGAAGCTTCACTTAAAGCTTTACACATGAAAAAAAGTTACACAAAATCAGTATCTGAGGATTTTTATTTTAACATTTCCCGTTTTTGGTACAAGAAACAATTCATGAAGAACTTTAGATAGTTAAGGTGTTATTTTATGTCACTGTTGGAGCTTCCTTCTGTCAATAGTTTCAGACCTGCTTTGGTTTTGAAATGAACTCTGACTCCTGAACATGAGCTCAACTATTGATAAGAAGCACCTGTCATACAAATAATATGTGTCTCGAAGTGCTTCACAGTAATTGAAAAAAAAAATAATCATAAAATACATACAAAACAGAAAACAGGGAAAAAAAATCATATCAAAGGAAAGATTTCACACCACTAAAACATGTTTTAAAAGTTACAAAACAACTTAAAAAAGCTAAGACCTTTAATAGAAATAAGTCTCTAAATAGATAAGATAAATAATGGGCAATAAATAGGACAAAACAAACAATTCAAAAGGGTCAGAATGAGAGTGGAGTATACAGTTGTGCCTAAAAGTTTACACCCCCACCAGCAGAATTTTCTGATTTTTTTTGGCCTTTTCTCAGAAAATATGAATGATAACACAAAAACCTTTCTGTCACTCATGGTTAGAGGTTGGGTGAATACATTTATTAACAAACAACTGTGTTTACTCTTTTTAAATCATAATGACAACAGAAACTTCACAAATGACCCTGTTCATTTTTTATACACACACACTGATTATAAGTAAATAGATCACAGGTGAGGATGGTTACCTTTAATAGACATTCAAACGCATTTGTGTTAACTTTCGTGCATTTATCAGGACAAAACCACCAGAGTTGTGTAAACTTCTTAACAGGGTCATTTTTGAACTTTCTGTTGGGGAGTGCACAACTGTAAATAGGTAAATAAAAGCAGCAAGAAAAGTTCCTAAGATAATGAAATAATGAAAGAAACAAGAGAATAAAAGATGATAAAAAACTAAACTAAATAAGATACTAAAATTATAAAAGCCAGACTGAACAAATGACCTGCAACTCAGCACAATTTGCAGCAGTACACATTTTTGCAAAAGGTTTCAGATATTTATCAGAAGTGTACGGCCCTTTTAAAAATCTCTGTAAAAGAATTGTCTGAAGTTTGACAATTGCTGGATCCACAGTGTGCCAAAAATTCCTGGATGTCCAACCAATCTGGGAAAATTTCATAGTTCCCAACAGACCAATTCACCTGACCCACTGTTTCCCACAATGCACAGCATAAAGGCTGTTTGGTGGTTTTCCAAACCGCCAACTATACACTGCTCCTGAATGTATTATGCAGTGACCACTCCATACTGCCTACTGCTTCTGCATGAACTATGCAGCATGTGGGTTTGGTTGGGTCTGTTTTATAGTTTGCTGCTCTGGATTTCTGATTCTAAAGGTGGAGCTCATTTTTAAATGATTAATTTCAGTCATACAAATATATAAAAACATGAGTACATTTTGGCATTTCAGTTATTGACATGCAAGGAGATAACTGAATGAAACATTTTATAAATAAATGTAATTTAGCAAAACAAGACAATAGTAGTTATTCTTCGAGGACTTGTTCCAGGTAATTGTATGTGTGTGTGTGTGTGTGTTTGTGTGTGTGTGTGTGTGTGTGTGTGTGTGTGTGTGTGTGTGTGTGTGTTTGGTCCTTTCATTATTTTCAGTGGTTTAAGGAACATTTTAGAATCATTTAGAGAAAAACAATCAGGGACAGATTTTGGAAAGGTGTAGAAATGTATTACAGCGAATTGGCCAAGAAAATGAGAAAACATGAGACTTTTCATTATGAGATAAAAAGAAAAGGCATGCAACTGTTTTATTGGGGCAAACAAAATCGAGCCTGATGATTGGTCCAAAATAAATACATGAAAAATAACAAGATCAGCCAAAAATAAATAAACAAACTCATTTAGACATCCCTAATACAAACGCAACTTTCCAAATACTACCTCTCCCCGTTGAAAGCAATCAACTTGTGAGACAAATGGAGTTTTAATCAAATATGTCAATAATGATGCATTCAAGGTCTGGACTTCAGGCAAAGTTTTCAAGGATCACATCACATTTTGTTCCTTTTGGCACACCAAGGTAAAGTCTCTGCAGCAGCTTCCTGCTTCATGTCTGTGTAGAAGAAAAAAAAAAAACACAATTTCTTTTACAAAAGTTTCCTGACAGCTTGATAAAGGAGTCAAAAGCAAACTGCACATTTTTTCAGAGAGAAGTCAAGTATTATGAAAGAGCTTGAAGCTTCCTCAAACAAACATTGTATGTGAAGATATCTCTTGATTATCATGATGCTAAAGACTGGTTGAGAACATGTGATTGTAATTGATAGTGACTCCGTTCACAGCCCTTTTACTCACTCATCATTATCATGGAATAAGTGATGAGTTCTAACATTGATTAGTTAAATGCAGGGCTCAGGTTTGAGTGTGTCAGAAGGAAGCAGCACACCTTTATAAAGTCATCAGCATGAACATGTTGCTCTGTGAAATGCAGTTGTGAGGGAACCACTGTCAGTGTGCGCATGCAGAATGAGCTCAGATTGCACTCACTAACATCATGGTGGCTGAGAGCCAATTAGTGATGAGTCATCTGAGGCCTCTGTGACAAAGATCTCTATTTCACTGAAGCAATTATGACTGAAGCAACAGAGGAAATTAGGTCTACAGATGGAAGAGGTGTCAGTGGATTCACTGGCTAACCACACTCTGAGAAAGATTTCTTTAAAACCAGCAAACACAAGTTTTCTCTATATCCTCAACTGACCTCCACATCCCCACAACCAAATAAATAAATATTAATGAAAAAAAATTCATCCATATTTATAGGGCCTCAAACCAGATAAGGAAAGAAAGGTGATAATTGTCTTTTCTTTAAAGAGGGTATTTTTTTGTTTTTTTGTTTGTTTTTTTTCAACATGGATCTAAAGTATCAGTGCTGGATTCCAGACTTAACGTGTAGCTTTTCAAACCTCACATTTATACGTTAAAATCCCTGAATATGTCCATAAACTGTTCCAAGCTCTGTTCTAAAAATAGCACCAGATCTTCTCCAGACTTGTTGAAATTATGAGGTCATCACATTTGCATCCCCGAACTGGTTAATGACATGTTGGAAGGGTGGGCCTCAAACACCAAGGTCAGCCTCATCCAATAGAAGGCTGGCCAATTAGAGTGTGGGGGGTTTGTAGTGCAAGAGGCCTTAATGACACAGCCGCTGTGTGTGTGTTTGTGTGTGTGTGTGTGTGTGTCAATAACAGACAGGCTGACAGAAGGCTTTTCTAAAACAACAGGGGGAGAAAAATAGAGGTTTTTTTGAGCTGTAAATCATGTGAAAATACACCATGATGACAGAATAAAGACTTCAAAAAAGCAGTAAGTAACCATGTAAAAGCTGTGGAGGGACTTCTGGTGTTAGAAACTAACCTAACAATGCCACCTTGATACTTTCACCCAAAGAAAGAATGAAGAATGTTCAAATCTCCTCTTCTCTTATGTTCTCTCCCTGACCCTTGTGTTCTCTTCCTGACCCTTCAGTAGACGTTTTTGGGAAACAAAGGTAAGACCACAAATGAATATAAGGGAATGTGGTTATTAGTGGTGGGTGGCTTGATCTAAAATCTTAATGATACTGATACAAAAATTGGTATTAGTATCATACAAGAATTGACAAAATAAAAATGGATGTCAAGCTCAATGAAATAATTCAAGATTCTATATAATGGAAAAGAAAGGATAAAACATCAAAATTACCCACCAAAAAGACCAAAAATAACAAGGTAACTGTGAAAAACTAAAGAAAAAAAACATAATAGCCACCGATAAATCAACAGAAAACACTCAACTGTACTTGGAAATGGAGCAAGCAACGTGTAGCTTGGCTGTTAGGTAACCTTCATGACACTTTAAAGTCACACAGAACCTTCAAACATGGCGTCATCAGCACACTTTATCCCCTATGACCACACCAACCTCGTCCTGGGTTCACAAATCAAGTTAGTGTACAATACATGTATTAAAACATGAACAAACAGTGAAACTTGTACCTGCTGCACCCAGAAGTAAGGAGAGGGCACAGTGAGCTTCAGCAGGTTAAATCATTGCCCACGGAACAAGATTGATCAACACCTTGGTTTCTCTAACAGCTGTGGGGGCGTGACCTGCCAATCAGCTGGTTAGGAGTGAAATACCCACTCTTTAGTCTTTTATACAGAGCTATTTCTGGCTCATGTAATACTTTTTGTTGTCAATTTTATGCTCTTCTATCTTATCAAATGAACAAAATTTTTCCCAATTCAATTCAATTCAAAAAGCTTTATTGGCAAGACAAAGATACATTTACATTGCCAAAGCAGGTGTGACGTGAAAAAATGTCCACAGTTAAACAGAGAGTTAAATACATTTAACAGATGTGCACAAAGAGCATGCAGTGCAAAATATAAGACAGAATTAAAATGTTAATAAAATAGACTATATCTTATGAAGGAGTATTAGGGCCATGTTAAGGATTATTTTGGGCCCCACTAAGAATTTTTTTTTTCTTCATATTTTACTATGAGATTAAAGTCAAATTTAGTTATTTCACTATGGGAAAAAAGTCCAGATGAATTATTTTACTTAATAATGTACTCTGAGTATACAGTCGAAATATAATCAAGGACGGTCTACGAGGAGGAGGAAATGAGGAGCAAGGAGCATTTCATCAAATTATACTTTTAACTTGGGTTTTACAAACAAGGAGGTACTTCAACTTTTAGCACATCGGCATCAGATTATCATATTTCCTTACCTACTTCCGATACGACTTTACTTCAATTTTAATCTCATAGTAAAATAATTAATTTCGACTTTAATCTCAAAGTAAAATTATTTTCAACTTTAATCTTGTAGTAAAATATGAAGCAAAAAAAAATTAGCTTTAAAGTATAAAAATTTTCTGCTGCTAGTGATCAATGCGTGTTATTCACATATAACTCTCTTTGTCCTGGTCTCTAAGTAATCATTTTGTCCCCAACAGTATTAGTAAAGGTGTTAAAATGAATTAAGATCAAACCCTGTATTAAAACAAACAGAAGTGAGTAATAAAAGGTAAAACTCCCAGCTCTGATGAAGACGACCTGATCCATACGCTTTCACACAAACGTTTCTCTTTGAATGACAAACACCCACATGTAACTTTCTCACACAAAAGAGTGAGTGTGAAGGAACAAAGTAACACGTACTTGTACACACGTGAACAGCCGACAGCGCGCTGACATGTCCACACAGTGCAGCAGAAAGTCTAGCGCACAGTGTCGAGCACTCGGCTCTAATGATGTCTGAAGGCTTCCCCTGTTGTTTGATGAGTGCTTCACTCTGCTGCCAGCGTCCTGTGATGCACCGAGCCTGGGCAGGTAGCATCACATGGCTTTTTGGCTAAGTGTTTGGGCCCAGACTTTGATGTTTGGCAATCAATGAAGCCTTGAAACTAAAGACGACACGCTAATGTGAGCAGATGAAAAGCAGCAGGGTCCACTTATGCTGCATTCATGCCGTATTGGATTTACAATGAATAGAACTTGAAAAAGCTTCATAGCAGCTTTTTCGAGTGTGGACTGGAGCCCGAGCAGAGAGAAAAGTGCACACACAAAGGTAGATCTTTCAAGTCCTCTCACAAGAATGACAATTTGTCAAACCATAAGCAGTAAACATCTGTTTGCACAGGTTTATGACCTTTTCTAAACCCCTTTTAAGCTCAACTGTGTGTCATAATTTTCCTTAACCAGTCTGATGTTATTTTAAAAAGACTCTTTTTGCTTTTCATTGTGTCAAATTTGAATCACTGCAACCACAAATGATCCCTGAGCATCATGAAAATTATTGTAGTATTAAACTATGAGACATAGTCACATTCATGTTCACTCAGGTTGTTCTGAAAACACATCAGGCTGTTCATAGTACGGCAATGTCAATATTTCACCCTACAATGTAAAAACCACAGAAGAAAAATCTGCGTTTACAAAGCAACACTCAGGGACTGAAAACGCAGTCGTTGTAGTTGGTACGGTAGTTGGTGATATATAAGAACTGTAGGAGCCATAACCTGACAACACTTCATGGTTTATATTCAATGTTTCTTTGCTGGTAGTCAGCAGATTCAGCAACACAAGCATGAAACAAAAGGCCACCATTGTTACTGTTGTTGTGGTTGTTGATGTCCTAGTTTACTGAAAACTTAGGCTTGTTGTTTACGTGGCAACAATGAAAAAATTCCACTCTAGAGGCCGTTTTCTAGAGTTTGTGTTTGAGGTTGACTAAAAGGCCATTTCCACGTAAACTGGGTGAAGCAAAGGAGTTGAAGATAACAATCAATGAGTTTCCTGGTAGACTACAGTGGAACCAGCCATGTTTGAGGGCCAGAAGAGAGGAGCTGGACAATCTAAGAGTTCGTCCTGGTTCTTCAACTAAAAACATTTCAGAGAAATAGTCCGGTGTCAGGTCATGTTGTGCTTTAAAAACTAATAGAAGAACCAATATTAGCAAATAATAACATGAGGAATAAAAAGCTGGTCCATTAACTTCTGTAAAAGAATATTTATCTTGCAGCAGCTGTATTTGTGTTAGAAATTTTCATGAGCTCTGACAAAAATGATCAATTATTAACTCACCACCACCGAAAATTTGCTTTCATGGTCTGGATTTCCTTAAATGAAAACACACCTTACTGGGTGAAGATTATATTATTGTTGCATAGTGTTTTTTTTTTTGTGTGTGTGTGTGTGTGTGTGTGTGTGTGTGTGTGTGTGTGTTTGTTTGTTTATATTTCTGTCCTCTGGCACATTATGGAAATGAAGCAGGGCTGGCAGAGGGGCTGTAGCACTTTGTCTTACTGAATTATTAAACAGAAGCCTAAACATAACTAATTTGTGTAATAGAGAGAGAGAAAGTGTGTGTGTGTGTGTGTGTGTGTGTGTGTGGCTCATTAATTTTCACTATCCATACTCCCATAATAGCTTTTTCCAGCTCAACTGTTGGTGTTTTCTACTGGACACTAAAGCAGGAATCAGGAGAAATGGGAAAGGAGAGAATGACAGAAGAAGGGAGGAATGACAGCTGACAGACAATCATGAAGAGTTGAAACAGTCAGGAGAAAGATGCACTGAAAAGAAGGTCTGACTGTAGGAAAAGAGAGAAGCACGAAAGAGTAAATAAAGCAGCTGAGGAACGATGGTCCAAAGTGTGATGTAGAGGTCAAATAAAGCTCCAGCTCAGCATGTTTGTGAATGAAGACATCTTTAATACGTTTACTCATTAAATTCATTTGAAGCAGTCATCACTATTGATGCTGTCTGTTCATTTGACAGCTGGAAAAGACATTTGTCTGCCTGCATTGAGTCACAGTGTGTCAGGTCTTATCAGCCAGCCTTCCATGCGTTCATGCAGAACTCTGTTATTAGGAAGCGTGATGGTGAGGGGTGACGGCGCAGTGTGAGGATGAATAATTCTCACAGCTGTTAATTATTTCCAGTGGGGATTCTGAAAGAGACAAAGGCAGGTTGGTTTAAAATAGTAATTGATAAGCTGACCTGTTGACCTGATGAAGTGGGCTGTGACGTGGTGTTTGCTTGCAGAGCTGTACCAGTGAGGGTGGGGCTTCTCTGAGCTGTGGAGCCGGCTCTGATGCTTCCTGAGTGGAATCCTCAGTGAGAATATGTTTCAGAACTTTAAGATAAAGTTTGTAAGAATAATTCCATGAGGGATAAGTCATCTATATATCAGTGGTTCCAGCCTTTTTGGGCTCTGACCCCATTTTGACATCACAAATTTCTGGGGACCTTAGAGACTTTTTTTCTAGATTTAGTTTTTGTCATGTTTCTATGCTGTTTTGCAAATACAATACCAGGATTGGTGCACAAAGTGACAGTTTTATTGTCCCTGATTAGGATCTAGACTATATTCTAAGAGGACTTTAAAATTCAAAACCTTTATTTATTACCAAGAGACAATTAAAGGCACAAAGAGCAGTAAACAATGTAAACAACTGTAGGAAAATACAAGAAACAAACAGCACAAAGTTCAGAATTATGCAACAAATTTGGTCCACTGCTTAAAATGCCAAAACACTGAATCCAGGGAAATAGAAATAGAAAAAAAAAAGCTTGGTTACTAAAATATTTACATACTTAATAAAAAGATATAAAAGAAGGCTGAAACTTTGTAACAAAATACCAATTATGCTAAAATACTTTATAATAACACACTGAAAATTCCAAAATACTTACAAATAAATCCTAAAAAATACTGAAATCCCTAATATCACAATGCTGATAATGATAAAATACTTGCAAGTAAAATACTAAAAAAAAAATTACTATTAAAACACCAAAATACTTTTTAATAATATAAAAAATTCTAAAATACTTAAGAGAATAAAAAAGTCTTGAAACCCTTTATAATAAAATACTAAAAATACTGAAATACTTAACAAAATACTTGCTAAATTAAATATTAAAAACTCTGAAATACTTGATAATGAAATACTAGAATGAATAGAATAGTTGTTGAAACACAAACCACTAAGGTTTCTAAATTACAGTTGTTCAGTATGTTGTTTTATTCTTTTTTAAAACTGATTACAATTGTTAAATATATATATATATATATATATATTTATTTATTTATTATTATTATTATTTTTAATCAGCTTTTTAATCAGTTTTTTTTCTTTTCCTTTTCCTTTTTTATCAATTACTGGACATTTTGGGGAACCCCATCTGGATTCCAGGAGACCCCATGTCTGGCCTCAACCCCAAGGTTAAGAAACACTTATCTACATAACCTGACATGTGAAACAAGCATTGAAAACATGGAATCAATAAATTAAATCATGAAATCATGAACATATGATGCAGCAGTGATGATTAATGGGTGATTAATGGCAGGATCAGTTCTTTAAGGTCTCAGGCTCAGCCCTAAAAGAAGAACTGGGACTTTTCCAAGTGTCTTTACAGAAAAACTGCAGTGCAAACACTCTGAATCTCTAACTTATTCTGTTACATTATTATCCCCCCTGAGTGGTTTAAAGGTCTCTTATACTCTGCATGAAGACTGGCTCTGACTCTTTTATCATCTCCAGCTTTCACAGCAGATCTGTACTTAAAGGTCACAGTGTGAATCATCTCAGGTGCCTTCAGTCCAAGTGACTCTGAAAAACTCAGACCACAGTATCACAGGAGCAGAACGCGCCTCCTTTGTTAAGTTCAGTCATATCATTCTGTTTTTTTTCTCCTGCCTAACTGCTTCTTGATGTCCAGATCACATCTCACCATGATGGTGATGAGTGAAGTTTGACTTCTGACTCAGAGTTTCATTCTTGAAAGTAAGAGCTTTGTTTCTCACGGCATACACTCTGGAGTCACTGTTTTAAAGAGTCATACTTTTAAAGCCCTGGCTCCACTAAGTGGTTGGCGGATACACATAGCTTCATCATCAATGTAGTAGTGTGATGGCATAGGACTGTGACACAGTGCACCACACTGACAAACAAGGAAGAAAAACGCAACACAGTGAACAAAGAGACAAACCAGAGAGAAAGTTCTCTTTAAAGTCAGTGGGAGGTTTAAACAAAGCAGGTTCATGTTTTTTTCTCTATTACTGCTGTCACACAGGAAGAGATGATTTTTTTACCATTCAACAGATGCAGTGTTTCTAGCTCCACCCTCTGGGGTCAGATTAGTATGACTGACACCTCAACAGAAAGGTACAAAACTGCGACCAACCAAATTGAACTGCTTGGTGGCAACAGCAACAGGGCTTCAATATTATCACCAACAGCTGAGCCAATCAAACATGTTCATGTAAAGAAATCTCTGTGTCAACTAGGATGGGTATTGATAAAACTTTATAAATACCAATGAAAGTCACTGGATCCTAGATCTCTGAACATACATGTCAGTGGTACAAACTCAACAGTCCCAGTTTAAAAAGATGAGCATATCTGCTTTCTCTGGAAGGATCCTTGATCTTCCAGGACTGATAGTATCTCCAACTGTAGAGAATTGAACTGTAAGAATGAAAAGGGGCATTGTCAATCGAAAAGGCCATTGATGTTGATGAATTGAACCATTTCTTATTGGTTCTTAACCGGCATCGGTTCTCAATACCCATCCTTATTGTCAACCAATGACAGGGTTGAAAGTGGTTTGGTTACTTGGTTTGACAGTTGTATTCATTTGAATATGGATGAAATCATTCAAGGTAGAGTATACAGAATTTCCATAACAATTAAAAATTTAGATTTTACAGGAATAATCCTGAGCTTCTCTCATGTGACACTGCAGGTGCTCACAGGGCTGTTTTTTACCGTCTATGGTGTGTTTGTAAAGCTACGACTGTTAGCCATGCTATTAGCTATGGTCTTGGGCAGTGAGCATGCGCAGTCGCTGACGTTGAGCCACGGAGGAGGAGACGTGATTGGATGCTGTTTGTAAACAGAGAAACAAAACCTATTGAAAATATTTGCATACTTCACCTTTGGGCTTTATTATTTACAGTAATATCTGGACTAAAAGCCTCTGCTTTTTTTCACGCGCTTTGAACCATGAAGCTCAAACAATGATGTGGCCAATTTATGGATTTTTTGGGCTAATGAGCTTCATAATGCCAATACATATAGACCTTGTTTACACAACAATGTTCCACCCGAAAGCGCAGTTAAAAAAATCTGCATTTACATGCTGAGGGACTGAAAATGCCATAGTATGGATGCCATGCATGTAGTTGGCGATTTAACTGTAGGAGCCTTTAAACACAACAGCAGTTTAGAGGCTGGAGAAGAGGTGGAATGACTGTCCAGTGTATAATGCTTCTTTGCTGATTGCAGAAGTGATGCAATATATGCACATTTTCTTAAAAGACAGTCAAAAGATCCAACAGCACAAGCATAAATTTATAGGCCCCCCATTGTTACTGTTGTTGATGTCCTGGTTCGCACATGGCCAATACACAGTGAAAGCGCAATGTGGTGTCAGTATTTCCACTGAAAATTCTGGCTTACTGTTTACACGGCAACAGCTGAAATGGCGTTCTAGGAAAATTCCACTCTGGAGGCTGTTTTCTAAAGTTTACTTTTGAGATTGGCCAAAACGCTGTTTGTGTGTAAACAAAAGGCCGAAGCACAGGTGGTGAAGATAGCGATCAATGACTTTTATGGCAGGCTACTGTAACCAGCTGTGTTACAGTCCCTGTTTGGGAGGGAAAAAAAAACAAAAAAAACAAAACAAGGAACAACAAAAGAAAAAGCTGTCTTTGTAACATTTTTTTGTGTAAACATTTTATGTCACAACATGGACACCTGCAGCTTAAAGACAAGTGTAGCCTAAATACGTTTAAAAAATTATTTTCTTGTTTAATTTAGTGGATGCAGCTTGTATTCTGGCGCGTCTCATAGTGCGGAAATTAAGGTGGCTTTATCACTGATCCTCCATCAGCATGTGATGCTTGATTCTGATTGGTTAAAACCCCTTGACAACATTATTTTAAACTCTTACTTGAATGAAATCAGATCCTGTCCAGCAATGGTAGCAAAGTGAGAAACTCCAGGTGAGTGGTCTCTTCAAAGAAAGTAAAACCATGAGCAGCGGTGATGACAGCAGCGGAGTTCAAAGTTGTGACGTTTCATTTATTTCTAAAGATGAGTCAGCCTCAGAGCTCAGACAAGAAGGAGAGCTAGATGAGAACAGTTTAATGTTTACTCCACCAAAACAGAGAGAGAGGAATCTATAGTTTTGAAACAGCCAAACCATTGGGACTACTTCTTAAAACTGCAAACATAAATGTTAAATCAATACAAAAATCTTTGATAATCTTTGGTCTATGTACACTCACCGTCCACTTCATTAGGTACACCTTGGTATTGGGTACATCTTTATTAGGTACACCTTTTAGGTACCAGGTTGGACCCCCTTTTGCCTCCAGAACTGCCTTAATCCTTTGTGACGTAGATTCAACAAGGCACTGGAAACATTCCTCAGAGAGTTTGGTTCACATTGACATGATAGCATCACGCTGCTGCAGATTTGTCAGCTGCACATCCATGATGAGAATCTCCTGTTCCACCACATCCCAAAGGTTCTATTGGATAGAGATCTGGTGACTGTGGAGGCCGTTTGATTACAGTGACCTCATTGTCATGTTCAAGAAACCAGTCTGAGATGATTCCAGCTTTATGACATTGAGCTTTATCCTGCTGGAAGTAGCCATCAGAAGATGGGTACACTGTGGTCATGAAGGGATGGACATGTTCAGCAACAATACTCAGGTAGACTGTGGCTTTTAAACCATGCTCAATTGGTACTAAGGGGCCCAAAGTGTGCCAAGAAAACATCCCCCACACCATTACACCAGCACCAGCCTGAACCGTTGATACAAGGCAGGATGGATCCATGCTTTCATGGTGTTTTCAGGGTTTACAGAGATCATTGAAATGGTAGGGTCAGAATTTGGCGTAAACAACATGACAGCATGGTCAGCAACAATACTAAGGTAGGCTGTGGACTACCTGCCTTGTATCAATGGCTTTTTATGTGAACATTTTGAGATGTGAAGTCAAAATGTTCACATAAAAGTCAAAATTTTCAGATAAAATGTTTAATTTTTGCCTCTGATTGTCATCAATGTGCCTTTTTGTCAGTCTGATTGTTTAATCTTTTCTTGAAGAAGCTTTCACCTCTTTCGTGAATGTTCACATGTAAACTATGTGAACCCCTGAGCTTCTGTCCAGAGGAGTCAAACTCACTCAAGATGATGAGAGGTCATGAGGAAATGACCCCCACCTGTATGGTGCAAAGTTACTAGGAAGTTAAAGACTCTTTCAAGACTTGGAATCACATAAAATGCATCTGTCTGTTGCTTTGTGGAATGTACTTACACATGTAAAAGAAACATGAGCATGGGGCAGAGAAAATGTTCACTTCACACCACATGAATGTTTGGGTTATGAAGCTACTTTGTCATCTTTGAGTGTGTTTGGGTATTTTTGCAGGGTCTCAGAGAGGACAGGTAAGGGGTCTCTTTGGGGTTTTTAGAGTACGGTCACCCTACTGATGAACATAAATGATACATAAATGAAAATGAAATAAAGCTGGGTGTTACAGTAAATCCTGTAACACGTGTTGGGTTTCTGTTACGTCTCATTGTCATCAGAACTCTGACCTCATCAACATACATCCAAATAAAATGAACCGCCACACACAGAGGTCACAGCAGATACAGTCCCCATGGCAACCTTTAATTGCACAGGTGAATGAGATGAGCTAATTAGTGCAGCCTTACACACACACACACACACACACACTTACACACACACACACACACACACACACACACGGCACACATTGCATCCTCCAGTTGTATTTGCACTTGTTTTTGAGGTCTCATGGTAACTCATGAGTGGCAGACAGTGGTGACCCACTATTCTCTGGATTCTGTTTTGGTGGACAGCAGCAGTAAATCTACAGAGTCAAACTGAGGAGAAACATAAGACCTCACTGGTTCACATCTTTCAAAACAGTAATTGAAAATGCCCCAAAGTTATCTCAAATTTTGAAAGAAGTGTTTTAGATGTTTACAAATACCTCAGTATTGTTGACCGTAACATGCTCACAAGAATCTATTTATCAGGAGATATTATGCTGTGGATCTTGCTCTTAAGCCTGGCTCACACAACAGTAGTTGTAGTTGTATCACACACATTAAAAGGATCTTAACCGATTATCTTCTCTTCAATCTTAAACACGAACACACTACAAGATTTGAAAATAATGACCAGCACACACTACAGGATTTTATCACGATTATTGGACCTGATCAATCTAGAGAGAGCAGCGAACCACATAATCCTGCTCATATAATTAATATAATTTATGAACAACTTTCTAAAGGAAAAAGCTTTAAAAAGTTTTTTTCATTGAAGAGATACAGCGACTCAATGTCAGGCGACATGATAACAGAGGTAAAAAATCAGCCTTGTGCTGCATATTTTGGCATCTTCTATCCACAGTTAAAGCCCAATTATATACAATAGTAACAAACAACAGCTTTTTATGACATTTTTATTTTTTAACAAACATCAAAATTAGATGGTGCCACCTCAGTGAAAGTGAAAAGTCCATGATTGGTACACTGTCCCAAGCCCCTGAAAATTAAAGAAGTGTATGGGTGCAATGATGAATTTTATGTATGAGATCTGAAATGTATTTAAGCAGGATGTGTCGTGGGGAAAGAGAGGTGTGCTGAAAGGAAATGCTTGAAAGTTGAAATGGGCTCAGCATTTCAACATCTAACATCTGGTGAAAGGGAGTGCTGGTTCAAAGTCTACAATAACCAGGTTTCTCCATGCTTCAGGATACTCTATGAAATACTTGAAAACAAAAAAAGTGTTATTTTCACATTACTTTCTTGATTTACTATCTCATGCCTGGAGTATTTTTGAAAAAAGTTTTGCTTCTGAACTGGGCAACAAATAACTTTTATAAATTATCTTTGTTTTATTCCCATGTCTTGTCATATATCATTTGAGCAGGTGTTGTGTATAAGAACCAGTATCATGACTAAAATGTCTCCCTGAAGGAAATACAGTATGTCTGATTCTTACCGTTCCTCCCCAGGGTTGGTGAAGGAACAGTCACCCCCTGCCTACTTGTCCTGGTTTTGGAGGGTTTTAGAACATCTCCAAAGTGCTGCTGCATGTTCAGACCATCACTGAAATCTAATCCCTTCAATGACGATCTCCTCTCAGCATCAGTGTCCATGGAACTGCTGGAATATCGCTTTGACTTAACTATGGGCACTGCCATGAGTATGGGAGCTGCTGCATGTCTTTATGGTTATGAAGTGGGCAGCCAGTCATAATCACAGCCTGCACTCATTTTATAGCCCAGACAATAGCCATATATGTCGCTATAGCAGTGGCCATTAGCCGTACCAGAAGCATCAGCCGTATGTAAATACACCCTAAGCTTCTGCACTAACTGATGCAAGATAATGGCAAAGCATCACAGCAACAACATGTCCCCTCGAATTGTGATTACAGCTGTTTTCTTGATGAAATTTGGTGCAGACATGTATTGAAATGGGACGTATGCTTTCAGCTCAGTCAGCTCAGAGTTTTGCTGCACTATGGACATAAATCCAGCAAACTTTTCCCAAAACTACAAAACAGTGGTGCTGTAGAGACGAAATGTTTTCGTAAGTGGCTTTGAGGACCATCAAAGTCAAAATGCTGATTCAGCATTTCAACTTCATTTTTGCTTTAAAATGCTCACTCATTTGTCTACTATTCATAGGTGATAACATTTTTAAACATCTTGAGGTTTTACCTTTTGACCAATATGAACTTCTGGGGTCTTTCACCAACAACTCAGCTCCTCTCAGTTTGGGAGCTTTTCAGTCAGAGTGCAGCACAAGCTGTTGATAGAGAAGAAACCTCACAAACAGATTTGCCATAAAATCCACAAACTTCACTCCATAGACATAAACTAGGCATCAAAACGTCCCCTGGCTTCTCTTGCTTCTAACGAAGAGGATATCAAAGCAAAAGGCTGTACCCTTTGGCCAGTATGTAGCCAACTGCCAGACAAAACCTGCTTTTTGCTCTTGTTGACTCCTATTTTGTCTCTGGTCAGAAATCTCTGCCCCGTCCCATTCTTAACCCTTTCTATAACTCCCTGTTCTGGGCATATTTCTGTCTCTACAGACTTGACATTGACATTGACACCTTTTTCAGAGTCTTGGAATTCTCACAGTACAATTTTTTTTTTCTTATAGTTTCTTCTGTTCTGACACAGCGACAGGAGATTCAGACTTTTGTTTTCACCTTAAATCCAGTTTTCCATCACCTGATTTGGACAGAAGTTAAAACAGTTGCAGCGTTCAAGCAGCCTAACGAGCAAGTAACTATGGAGACCTTTCTTCTCACACTGCTGTTTATTCCAATTTATCAGTCAATCAAAATTGAGGAAAAAAGACACATGACCAACACACAGACACATGCTTTTCTCTCACATCTACACTGACACAGTCATAATCAGTCAATACTGCTTCAACCAACACATAATACTGATACTTCCATCTCTGATTTAGTTGCTTCAAATACCATAACTTCTACTTTAACTGACTCTTTAAACTGTTTATACAACCATTTTCAGCAACTAATACTACTCAAGCTGCTTACGTCTGCAATACTTTTACTTCTACTTCTACTACTTTTACTATTGTTTTGTTTCACATCTCATACTTTCAGCTGTGTTAACATGCTTTTTGCAATTTTATTTCACTTTTTTTGCATTTTAGCTTTTCAGCTTCAGCATTTCAACACATTTTCTGTAAGGAAATGCAATTTTTCTAGTTAAGGTTTAATAATTTGATGAACTGTTTATTCTCGGGGTGAAAATTATGTAAGGGAGACACAAGCATAACTGCAGAACTTTATGAGCTATGTAATCTTAACTGATTGATTCAGAGACTTAGCAAAGAGAGCAGAAGCAGAAGAGAAAAAGAAAAGTCTGTGCAGGCACTCATGCTATCCTGTTCAGACCTGGGAGGCAGAACAACTTCTGACTTCTGACATGGTTATCTAAAGGATCAAGAGTCAGGATGGATGCTGATGGCCTTGTGTGCTCCGCTCTGGCCTGTGCCTGTGAGTTTTAGAGGTTGCTGTGATGTACTGCTCACTTTAGGTAAACATTTTAGCAAAATACATACTGTATGAGCTCAAACTTTAAACTTGTTTTTTAACTGTGGTGGAATGGATGATGGCGCTTGATAGAGGAGCAAATTCCACGGAAAAAACTCTTGGTGCCTGAACTACTAAAGGTTTGCATGTATGAAAATGATATAGCATGCAAACTGATTTACAGACAGAGTTTACATGGATTGTGACTGTCCAATTAGCGAAGTAGCTCAAGTAATACATTTAGCAAGTCTTCCTTCATGAATTTGCAGGATATAAACGAGTTATCAGAACATGCAAAATACTGGGAGGAGGAGCAAATATCATCATTCAGCACCCACAATGTGATTTATCGAACCTGAAACTGATTGCAGGCCATGTTTTTGTGTCTTTATTGAGCACGTTTGAAAGGCAGGCATGATTATTGAAAGCCACTGTGGTGAGAAGGAGGCATAGGTTCAATGACAGACAAGGTGAGAATCTCCCATGCACATAAACGTGTAAACGTTAAGGAATAAAAGCAGTTGAGACATATCCCTTATCTAACAATGCAATTTTTGAGCTGCTGGATGAGCTTAGGCTGATTTGGAGCCAGTCACAAAAAGGAACCATGCCATATCTCCTACAAAAAAAACTCCTTGCAGTGCAGCATATCCTTGTGTCTGGATCATTCCAGCACATCAGCACAGTTAGTGCCAGCATTTCTTATAATACTTTTCCTAGTGTCCTGTCCCAAGTGTTGAATGCTATGTCACACAGGTAAGTTTATTCTGTTCCTAACCGCTCAGAAACAGTAAATGACTCAAAGCAGTTTTTTATTTGATCAAACCCCAATGATAATGAATGAAATTAAATTTTGTGTCACATTTTAAAATGCAATTAGATTTTTTTTTTTTTTTAAGTTTACACACACACAATCAAGCGCTCCTTATTTGGGATCTAAGTAGATCAGGCCCTTGGTCTTGAAATGGGTTTAAATCTTTGTTTGTGTGTCTTTTCTAGCAAACAATAATTCATTTTCAATACAAAATTGCAGGTGTGTTTACATTTATCAGTAACTTTTAATTACTTTGAATCAACAGGGAAAACCTAGGACCAAGCCAATCTATTACCTGAGACAACAGTGTGGCATCAGGGTCTGAGGTAATAGAGTTTAACTCTCAAGACAACCAGCTGGCACATTAGATGTAACGTGACCAGTGTCATGATGTGTGCAGAATTTGAACTGACCGTTCTGCTTAATCAATAAAATTATGGATCATATAAAAGGTAAAAACATGATGAAACTATAAAATACAGAGATATTTATATTTCACTATACTAGACATATAGAGAAGTCAAAAGATTGGCTCCACCATGCACTGACACAAAAATATGAAACTCAAAGTGTAGATTGTAGCATTTGCCTCTATCAGACTGTTTGTGTAAGACCCAGTGAGGCTGCAGCAGTAACAGTGAACCTTATTTCAGAGGACTCACACATTTTCACTCTGCACAGATTGTACATTTGGAAGATGCCCACTCACTCTGCAGAGAGCCAGGATTCAGGAGTTTGACCTCATTTTTGTACTTACAAATGAGTTGGCCTCAGGAATCCATGGACATGCAGGGATATAAGAACTGCATGAAGATAAATTGAAACAATATCATTTTCTTTAAAGAAGTGGTGGGGTCTGTCACTTTGGAAATTTCAATCAAATAAAATATTAGCATTAAACTATAAAAAAACTGACCTCTGGTGAACAGAAAAAAGATCCCTGGGCAACAAATTATTTCAATATGTGCAAATCTATTCTGTGCCCCCACTACATTCTGAATGCAGTGAGTAGGCGGCCTCACTGGCAGCCCAGAAAGTCTCTCTGTTGTCTGACGGATAGACTTCTGTCTGCTCGGCTGTTTCTCAGAGTCATTGTGGTGGGCAGAGCAGCAGAACTGCAGAAGAAAACACTGATGGTTGGGCGGCGTTGCTATATACTGTATGTGTATTATGAGAAATAAATAAAAGAATCACACATTATAGATTGTTTTTCATGGATTATTTAGATCAAACAATCAAGTGAAAGTTGTGCAGCGCTGATATATGAACAGTTGAAGCTGAAAAACTGTTGGAAAACATACTCAATTTCAGAACCAGAGTAAGAATCAGCTTTGTTGTTCAGGTTGTGAATACACATGGACTATAACTTATAAACTTTATTTTGTTTTCAACATGAGAAGCTGAGTCTCTTATAAATAGAGATGAATACTTTTATGGGTACTGACCGAATTGTGTCAGTAGTGCTAAGAACAAATTCACATAAAATCAAATGGTTCCATGTTTTGGCACCAGAATGCGTTCTTGTGACCACAAGGGAGTGAACAAGTAGATTTTTCATAGTGGATATAGGCGTGGAGTATGTAGAGCTGGGTTTTAATTTGTGCATCATTGAGGAAAAATGTTGCATAGTTAAATATGATGTATTAAGATGTAGTACATTTTTGTAAGGGTTTTCATGTTGAAGAAATTTGTGAAACAACTGTTTCGATCTATTCGTTTTAGTTTATATATTGAGAAATGTTAATTTGAAATATTTGCAGATGCTGTGGGTGCTCACTGCGCTGGTGAGTGTATTGGTATGGGGACTGGGTGTGCGCTGCTGCTGGCACCAAGCCAAGGAGGAGGGGCCCAGTTTGGATATTGTGTTTAGAAACAGTAACAAAAGCTTGCAGTTTGAAAAAAAAAGTGCAAAAATGAGCAAAACTATACATATTTAAGTTTAGTCTCACATGTGAGTTGAATAGTGCAATGAGTAAGGACATTAAAAAGTGTGCAATGGTAAGAGAACGTACAAAGGTGTATCAGGCAAATGGGCTGTGGTTACTCATGAAACGAATAAAGGAAGTGTAGTTTTATGGCAGGTTTAATTGTTCATCCAAATGATGGCCTAAGCTAGTCTAGTCAGAATGAACATTTCAGACATCTGCAAATACATTCTCTCTATCCACAACTGTCATTTCAGATAACTTCAACGTCATTTTGGGACCAACTTAATGCAAAAAATGTAGGTTTTTTTTCTCAATTGTCCAATATTTTCATCTTTACATCATTGGCAATTAACTATGGCCCCAAATTATGACATCAGTCATTTTGCTATTCTATACCAAACAGTGTACTCATTAGAAATAATTTTGCTGTGTTAAACTTTGTATGTGGCACAACTCCATTGAGAGAACAGGATCATGTTAAAATTAATAGGATGCCTTGGCCATGATGTAAATAATGAGAACATTAACAATTATGCTCAATTGTTATTATTATTAGTAGTATTGTTATCATTGTTGTTATTATCAAGAGAAAAAAAAATACTAATACAATATTGATATATTTCTTCGGGGATCAATAAAGTATTTCACATGAGTGTCATTTCATTCTTCCATTTCATTTTATTCAAATTTCCAGTAATTCTAGAGGAATATTGAAGTAGCTCAACACTCTATTGAGCTGTTGTGCCTGTTGATCCTCAACGAGTAGTGAAATCATCACAAAACCAATATTTTTTATTAGGTATTATTTATTACTATATTTAGGTTTCAGTGATCTCCAATTATGCGGAAATGAGTGAGAGTAATTTAAGAGTAATTTCATAGGTGGATGATGTTACAAAATCTGTTTTGTGAGTCTGAATTGCATCTATTGACAGACTACCCAATCCACTGAGGATTTATAGAAATTTTTCATTTTTTACATTTTTCTTTCAAACTGTGAAGGTTGCATACACTAAAATGCCCACAGTTTTTTTTTTTTTCGATGTGCCTAACAGAGAAGACTCTTTAATAATTTGAGCTTAACATCTAAGTAAGCAAAACAAATAAAAACCACAAACAAAAAGTATGGCAGGTTCAACCCATTTTATTGAGATTACCCCCTTTAAGGGGATGATGTAACACAAAAACAAACATAGCCCCTGACCTGACTTTTTAAAAATATAAAGCTGGTGTTAGATCTAGAATTAGGGAACATTTCACTTTGCAAAGTTTTTATTTCAGCATTTAAATGTTGGTTCAAGTGGTTTTTAACATTTTAATAGAATCTGGCTTGGTTGTTATGATGATTGCCTTTATACTGTATATGTGTTATGTATGTGTAGGCCTGGAAAACTTTTTAAAATTTAAAACAAACCACCCATTGAATAAAAAATTTAAATCACCCACATGAAAAAATCTAGGATTCTCCCTCATTTCCCACTACAAAGATTAAGACAGGCTGAAGTGCATATCTGGAGCGTAATGTCTCCAAGACTGTGAGTTTCTGTGAATTTCTCTGTGCCATCTCTTTAAATTATGCAACACATTGGTTAAAACAGTCAAAACAAAGCACTCCATCACTGTGAAAGTATCAACAACTGAGCCACCATAGAAGCATGGAGAGTGTCAGGCAAAGAGACAAATCCTCACTCACTGTCACTGTGAATTAAGGTGCTTTATCAAGTGTTTTCACATCACACCGTGGCTTGTTTTCCTGCAACATTTATGTCTGATGTTACTGTACACATGCAGTTTCATGCTGTATGAGGAATTTCATCCCTATAAAGAGTGGCTTTAACACTGCACACCTGCTGGAAATGAAAATAGACATCTCTTCATTTGGCCGGATACATTTAGTTCCATTGTGCCGGGCTGTGTCTGAATAATACTCTATTTACCACTGCATTATCATTATGTGGGCATGTAAGCAGAAGATGAAAAACAATGGGGTAGTTAGGGGGAGAAAACATTAACACAAATATGAAACAATGTGCGAGAGAAAAAACGCGGTGCCCTTCAACAGAAAAGCCCCTCTGGCCTGCATGCGGTCCTAATTAGAAGGCAAAGCTTTTTGACGGTAAATTGATTTTTAATTGTTCAGTCCCTGCATTCATCCAGGTGGCCAAGTTCCCCCATTTAATCTCTCTCTTTCTCTGTCTGCCTCTCTCCTTCTCTTTAAGTGGAACATGTTTGGAGCTGCCTGCCACTGTTAGCAGCAATTTCCTGAACAAGAGCTATTCATTCAGCATTAGACAGAGAGGATAGAGGGGGAGGAGGAGGAGGGGGAGGAGGGGGGGAGGGAAAACATTGGAAACTGACAAACACAAGAGTTGTGCCATAATTGTGAGTAATGCTTTCCTACTTTAGTCATTTTGGATGTGGTACAGGGCAAACAGTCACAGTGGATGTTTTCCATTTGCTTTGATTTCTCCTCCTTCTGTCTTAGCAAGAAGCCACTCAGGCCTGAGCGGGGTAATGGCCGTGACAGTGTGTAAAAGCAGTTTGACAGCAGTGATCTACGTAAGCCATTGTTGAAGGAGGTCTGGGGATTGGCTGATCTGATTATTATGCTGCCGATGGCTGCGCATGGATCCTGATACTATGGCAGTTATCTGCTGAGTGGAGAAGATGTGGAGTCTGCTTTAACAGGGTTACACCGCTACAATGATACACTGATGGATCTTTTTGTAGAATCCCCTCTCTTAAGAAAGGGTTAGAGCTCATCTTAACAAGTGGTGGAAGCACCAAGATGCCCAACTAGTATAAAACAGGTGGTGAGGAAGTGACAAAAACCCATGTACGGTAGGGTCAAAAAAAGTTTCAGTGCTCTGTGATGTGAATGTAAAGAGAGCCTCTTCAACGTGAGACAAAACTCACATCTTGTTATCTTAAAGCTAAATTGTGCAAATTAGAGTCAACTTTGTAAGTTGTTTTCACACTTTCATGTTGATATATGCTATATTTAACACTGGGCTTCTTAGTATCCTAGGTAACAATGCAGCCATAAAGTCCATCACCAGGGAAACAAGTCAGTTCAGGTTTGTTAGTCCCCAGATGAATCTTTGATTGAATATGAAACTCTACGTATTCATGTAAAGTTGGAGGTTATAAAACTTGACAACAGGAAACATTTATTGGCGTTTTTCACATCCCTTGATCGTGATGTTATTTTTAATTGTAGAAGTTTGTATCCCTTGGACACAGAAGTGCTTGTGGGCAATAGAAATTGACTGACTTGGTGTAGAGGCTGTAACAGTCTCCTGCTGTAAATCAGAAATAAAATCCATATGAAGACAAAACTAGAAAAGCAATTTCTGAAGAAATTGCGCTGTGAATGCAGAAGCTGAAGCAGCTCGCGCTGAACTGCTAATGCAGAATCCTGAATATGCTGAATGACTGAATTTATCTGAAAATGGTTGAATGAATCTTGAAAAAGCTTGCAATGAACTGCTGAATGCAAAATGTTGAAGAACTCTTGAACATGAACATGAAATCTTGGATGAAAGAATGAATGGAATAATTTCCAAAATAAAAATGTAGATGGATGAATTCAAGGATCATCTGAATTAAAGGAAATCAATTAATCACAATGAAAGAATATTTAATCCCTCGAAGTTGTGTAGGAATTATCAGAATTATTAGATGTTTGAGACAGTGAAATAATTGTGTGTTTTTGTGTGTACATGGTTAATATGCTGGTGTGTGTTTGTGTGTGTGCTTGTGTGTGTGTGTGTGTGTGTGTGTTTTTGTGTGTAAGTGGTTAATATACTGGTGTGTGTTGTGTGTTTGTGTGTGTGCTTGTGTTTGTATGTGTACATGGTTAATATGCTGGTGTGTGTTGTGTGTGTGTACATGGTTAATATACTGGTGTGTGTTGTGTGTGTGTGTGTGCTTGTGTGTGTGTGTGTGTGTGTGTGTGTGTGTGTGTGTTTGGTGTGTTTGTGTGTGGGTATATGTAACCACACGACCACACGACACACAACCAGTCACTACGTCTCTTTGTTAGTGAACTCATAGAAAGAAGTAGTCACAAAACTAGACATCCATATTTGTCCACACAGTCTAGTGTCCAGAGGTACCATTGGACGAGCATAGGCTGTTTGAAGCTGCAGCTGTTTGATTTAACTGACAGTTGATGAGGAGCTGGATTCAAGGAAGTGGACAGGGTGTGAATATCCTTTAGTTTAGCAGAATCCTTAAGAGCTTGCAGAAAAACAAAACTTCCATGAGATTCCAGAGGCTTAGGAGTATCTCTTGATGTAAATTTCATGTCTGTGGAGCCACAGGTTTTACCAGAAATTTGAGTTAAAAAACTGTTACTTTTTCTTAATCTCTCAGAAAGTCCCTTGAGATTTAACATCAGAGCAGATGGGGGCATTTGTCAGGTTTGCCCGACTGTTGGTGATCTACAAAGTTTGTTCTCTGTCCTTTTGGTGTCAAGTGTCCTTAATCCGAAGCAGAACAAGATTACCTACGTTTTGAGCCCAAATTTGAGTATGTGGAGTGAAATTTGTGGCCCCTAGGCCTGTTTATCTAAAACGTTTCCAGGTCATTTCTCTCCTGGTCCACACTCTAAAATTCAAATCCTCACTCTACAGTTTGAACATTCCACCACATACACACCAATGTTAAACTGCTGCAAGGGCTGATAAACTTCATGACCTTTGAAGGAGTTTTGTGAAGAAATTATAAATGCTAGAAAGAAGCTGAAATATACTGAAGAAAGCCAAAGGATGGCTGAACATTTTGCAGGTGGAATGAAGTTTCTGGCTGAAAGTATGACTGAATGAGAAGGGTCTGAATGAGGCTGAAGGAACTGCCTTTGAATCTTCAAAATCTGAAGATCTCCCATTCATTCTCTATGCGTGAAAAATCGTGAAAAAAGTGAAATATCTCGGAAAGTAAAGCTTAAACAGACAAAAACATAGGCGTCTCCAAATTAATGAGCTGAACGTTTTGAAGTTTGAATGGTGAAAATCAGTTGAAATTTGTTGAAGGAGAAGCGATTTGAAAAAGTGGGCGGAAGAAGTTTTTTGACACAGAAGAACAGAAGCTGTGAATGCCTTGCTGCATTCACAGCTATAAATCAGTCGTTCTCTGTGTTTAGTTTTGACAAGCTTTGCTGTAAAAGCTTTGACCTGATTTATCAGGAGTTCTGTTTCTTTTTCATAAAGTATTTTTGTTTGATTGGGAAACAGAAATGATTCAAAATTGACATCATCTATCCATCCAACTATCATCTATCTTTCCAGCCATCCAATGATTTATTCATCTATTTATGATCCATTCATTTATCGATTCACCCAACCATCCATCTACCCATCAATCCATCCATCTACTAATCTATCTAGCCATCCATCTACTAATCTATCTAGCCATCCATCCATTCAAGCATCCATCCATTCAGCTACCTATTCATCCATCAGTTCATCCATTGATCCAACCACCAGTTCATTCATTTATTCATCCAACAGTCCATTCATCTATTAATTTATCCCACCATCTTGTCACCCATCCACTCTTGTATTCATCCATTCATCATTTAATCCAACTACCTTCTATCATTCATCTTTTAAACCATCCACCTGTCCATCATCTGTGTATCAATCCATCCACCTATCTGTCAATCCATCTGCCTAGCCATCCATCCATCCACCTGCCTATTTAACCATCAGCCTATTCATTCACCCAATCACTAATCCATCCATCCATCCCTCCGTCCATCCATCCAGTTATTTACCAATTCATTCAACTATCATCCATCTGTTTATTCACCCATCATTTATATATCCAATTGTCCATCCATCAATCCACGTACAAATCTATCTAACCATCCATCTAATCAATCATCCATCCATTCACCTAACCAACCACTAATGCATATACCCATCCATCCATCCATCCATCCATCCATCCATCCAAATGTTCACCAATTCATCCAACTATCATCCTTTTGTCTATTCATCCATCATTTATCCATCTATCTAATTTATCCAGCCATCTATCAAATCAAGCATCCATCCATTCAGCGACATGTTCATCCGTTGAAACATATATCCAGCTCTATCCCTCCTCCCATGTACTCATTTGTTCATCAATCCATCCATTTATCATCCATCAGTCCAATAATCATGGATTTCTTTGGAGTCATGAACCTCCTTTCAACCATTTTTTGTCAAGAGGAACAAGACTGTACCTTCACTTTAGAATAACGCTGTGGAATTATGACGACCAACCAACCAACCAACCAATCAACCAACCAACCAACCAACCCACCGGTCTCCCCACTGACTCCCTCCTGTCTCTCCTTTTCCCCATAAATGTCTTAAATATCTAAAACCCTGTGAGCCTCCAGGTCTTTCCCCCTCTGAGCTGCTGCACCCCCACCACAGCCTGCACAGGCAGAAACACTCCCTTCTCACACTCCTGTGTTAACCCACCGATGTGACGTTTGATTTCCACACCTGCTCAGAGGTAGTGTAGAGCATCACTGTGTCGGCAGACAGCATCCAGCGACCCGTACAGCAGCGAGCTCTCATCATCATCACCATCAGAGGCAAGAAAACAAGACGTCTCTCTTCCGGTCTAACGCTCGCAACTCTCTAAAAAACACACTGTACCCACTGCTCCCCCTCTCCATTCTCTGAGCTTTCACTGTAAGAGAAAAAACACACAGACACACTGGGCCTTGGAGGAGGTGAAGCTTTATTTTTAAAAATCAATCAGACAGACAAACTGGTATGAAATGGCAGGGAGATAATGCAATGGTGTGGTGTGGTGACCTTTAAACACAGTCTGCCGCTACATCCCAACCACAGAAAAACCCTGACCTTTGTAGAACCATTACAGAGGCCTCTAATCTGAGAGGTGGGGGACGGGCAGACACACACACACACACACACACACACACACACACATTTGGCATGCACAGAAATACACACCAAATGCACCACTATGAGCCGCACATAGTGGAGTATGTTGATATGTGCACTCATATGCACATGCATGAACACAATTAACAAATACACACAGGGTATGAACATGTAATTAAAGGAAAACATGCATGCAAACACATGCACTCATACACACACACACACATGCACTGATAGGAGATTTCGAAGTCTTCCTGTTGGCTGCAAAGGCCAGATGTGATAATGGTTTCCTGTATGTTAATGCTGCTGGCTGGAACGCCTCTCTCTTCTCCTCAGTATTCTGCTCAGGCGGCCGAGCGTAGCAAAACTTAACGTTTTACGGTTTTCACCTTGCTGTGTAACAAACATTACGGTAACCGTGACACGTAAATCTCTTTTATGTCTTTTTTATAGGACACCTCATAAACTTATCTATTAATACACGCCGCGACACACACACGTATACACTCACACATGCACGCGACTCACGTCTGACTTGTTAGACTGGGTTCGAAGTGGAAGACATGCAGTAATTGTTACTGTAGCGCAGAGGATGGATCAATAAGTATTGATTATCCTGTGTCCATTAGGAGTAATTCCACTACAAACTCGCTCGCCGCACTACTGTGTAGCTGTGTCACTCGACCCTCATTTTGTAGTAACTAAGGTCTCTTTTACGTGTTAAACTGTCAGACAAATCAACTACGCAGTGCTGAACTAGTATTTGTCGAAAGAAACAACCCTAGTCAGTTATGGTCTCCTCTTAGTGCAGACCCTTAAAATGGAGTAGGTACTAAAAAAAAAAATCAAGGGTTACCCCTCCAATCCCTGTCTCATATTGATATTTTTCAAAGTCTTTAAAATATCAGAAATCTCACATGTCAAAGCTGATTCGTATCTGTGGATCCTGCCTATCAACATGACACATTATTTTCACATTCTGATGACCTGTAGTGACCTCATCTATTCACAAGTCTTGCAAAATTCTTGTTTTCTTTTCTTTTTATTTTGTAGAATTTGGGTTTGATGAGTTTACAGACAGATTCAAGGGTTTCTACAATATATATGAATATGAAGAGTTTTGAAAATATGCACCTTTAGTCTGAACATTCAGCAATTTTATTTAATATATGTATATAAGTTTAAAATATGAGAAAGCAGAACCCTCCACCCCACTTCAAGTAATGTTCACAACATAATTTCAATATATAAGACATCAGTCGTATGTAATCAGTAACATATCAGTTATAACTCATGCAAGTTTGGCCAGTATTGTTACACTCCAGACTGGTCTTGGTCTCACGGATTGAAGTTTCTTGGTCTTACCTCAGACTGAAGAACATTTTACTCAGCCTTGTCCTGGTCTTGGACTGTCTGGAATTTGGTTTTTCTGTGAAGACCAGTCGAGACCAGCACTGATCTGTTATTCTTCAAATTCATTAATGTGATGATGATTTAAAAATGAATGTTCAGATGAACCGTCCCTGATTAATCAATGATGTAATTTGACTTAAAACATTTAGCATTAGCTCACTGATTGTTCTGCCTCCTTGTAAACCATTTTCAGGTCTTTATGTGTCAGACACCTGCAGAAACTGGGACATCAGTTCATCTTATTCCAGTCAGAAAAACCTCTGAACACTTACCCAAGGCCTCATTCACATGAGAAATAAACATCTGATTTTCAGATATTGAAAACAATTCTGGATTTATCAGTAGATTTTAAATAAAGAAAATGATCATTTTTGCAAGAATTTAGCTGAAAAAAAATGTTAAGATCAAAGACTTTTACATGTTGTGCTTTCAAAAATCTGCAGACACCTTGTTCTGTCCTTGTCAGTCCACCTCTGTCTGTCAAATGTATCAAAAGAAAACCAGATGAAGGAGTGAAATCCCTTTAACTGTTTGTTAAGGTTTTTAAAATAAAATAGTTTTATGGTCTTGTTCTTGTCTCGGTCTGCACTCTCAAAAGTCTTGGTCTATATTTTGGTCTTAGTGCATTCCAGTTTCAGATAGTGTGGTCTGGACTACAATGCTAACATTGATTTAAAGCCTTGAACAATCATTTAGATAATATTACATTTATTTAAAATTAGATTTGAAAAAATAAAATATTATACTCCAAAATGTTATATATCTGCGTTATTTGACCTTTGCTTTATGTGTTTATCCAACCGTACTGTTGCCAACATTTCCACCTGAATGTAAGCTCTGGTTTCTAAAACCTGTATTATTTTCTGTATAATTTAACACAGTAACTGTAAAATGTGTGAAATGTCCACCTCATCATTTTATCTTCTACGTGTTAAACTAATGCTCTCATCTCAGGTAGAAATATACAGAGATCACACACATAATACACAGACATACCACAATGCTACAACATGCAACACATGCATGACACTAAATAAAGGCCATCATAAACACACACTCAACTGAGGACACAAGAGCATTCTTTAAACATCTGACCAACTTGAATAAAAAACAAATAAAAAAAACACACACCTCATATTAATCTCATAAGAACTGGCGTTCACACATGTGGACATCACATTTCTGCCTCTAGGACCCATGGGACTTCAACTTTTTTTAAAGTTTTGACCTATTAACCACATTTACAGTCACTGCCCATGTCATCTTTTGGTGATATGACAACATTACACCCATTTTACTGAAAAAAAACAAAACAAACAAACAAAAAAAAAACTGTGTCGTTATGTTCAGTAACACTTGTAACCAAAAACTTACAGCTAGCTAATAACACTAAATAAAACAACTTCTCGTACAAAGACAAAGTTTAGTTTTTGTACTAATTAGATATTACCGATCCCAAATAGCGAATAAAACAAAAAGTTCACCAGACAGAAGTTCAGGTCTCAGGAGGTAAATGTCATTTGTTGATCTTTTAAATACTGGTTAGATATTTTTTGTTGTTTTTCTGTATTAAGTCGTAACAATAACACACAGTCTTTTTCAGCTCATTCATGCTGATGGAGGAGATGTATAAGGATATAACATCATAGAGAAATGCTTTTATCTTCTTTTTCAACATTTTTTTTCTTTTATTCCCCTCTGAACGTTATGTTTTTATATAGCTTTGAAATTACAAGGTCAGGCTCTGACACCAGGTCATTAGAACAATAACGATCTTATCCTGCTACACGGTGTGTTTGTTTACAGAGTACAGGAGAAAGTAATAAAACATGGATTAGGAGGCTTAAAGAAACATCTTAAAGGACCTTTCACTGGAGGAGAAACTGATGCAGGAGAGATCCTCTGTGTCTTTTAGCCTGGACAAGGTATTCTATCCATATTCAAAAGGAAGCAAAAGAATAAAACATGTATTCCCAGGAAGAGCCTTTGCAGTGAGGAGGAAGGATGGTGAACATTGAGGCTGCAGCTCTGGTGATGAACAGAGAGAGAAGATCTTAGTCTGCCAGAGAGCACTGACTCCAGCGTGACACACTGCTCTGCTTGTGCAACAGTGACATCTTTTGGTGTGTCCTCTGCTGGTGGAGCTGGTGGAGCTGGTGGAGCTGAGGCAGACTGTCAGCGCTGCCTCTCTGCCTGTCTGCCTGCCTGCCGGCCAGCCTCACTACAGTAAGTAAAGATTATGATCACATTATGCAAATCACTGTTCCATCTGTACACAGCTCCCTGGTGTCAGTCTGCACTCTCCCCTTTGTATTCTGACAGTTATTTGAGTCCCCGAGGCGACAGTAAGTTTGACTGTGCAGCCGTGTGTTGACAAGGCTGAAGGTGATAGGAAGTCTTGCTCTGACAAATACGCTTGAATATGTAATGTTGTTCCAGGTGCAGTGTGCTGGCTGAGCATGAAATGAGCTTTCAGAGGTGAGCCCAAGCAGCCAGGAAATACAAACCTATGCTCACAAATGTTCCCAAGGTGAGCCTTGTTGTGTTTTGGAACCTTTGGGTGCTTCTGATGAACTTCTCAACACTTGACACACATGCTCACAGACCTGTGTGCCATTTTCAAATGTAGGTTTGACTAATATCTGCTGAGATTCATGCACTTTCCTGTAATGTGTTGAACCATGTCAGTCAGAGTTTGGTTTCCAGGCATTGTCAATGCTCCTTGACACGCAACGAGATAAAAAAAGAAAAAACAATGTTTTCAGAGTCTGTTCCTTTGACTTAAGCAGCTGAAGCAGCTGAAGCTCTGACAGCAGTTAGAAAGATTCAAACCTCATTCAGCTGTGAACTGATGCCACCACAAGCAAAGACGTGTTTTCTTTTTCTTCTCTAAATAAACATTAATGATGTTTTGTAACCTTATTCTTGTGTTGTGTTACCATAAATAATACATTAATAGATGCATTGCTATCAGTTCAGCTTTTGTGTAGTTTTAAAATTCTATAACTTGAACTGACTTTGTCTTAATATTTTCTAGACTTTTTTACTTTTAGCTCTCTGTCTTAGAATTTTTTTTGGTATTCCTCGTGTTTTTCTTTTTGTTTTTTTTTACTATTATTTTCCAGTTTTATCTATATTGTTTTATTTATTTATTAAATTGAACTATTTATGATCTCATTGCTATTTTGATGCTTTTACTTTTTTTAACCTTTGAATTGAGTAAATAAGTTTTCCTTTTTTTCTATGGCTTGCATTACCCAGTTTTCTAGCACCATTTTTTAGATTTAATTGTGGGTGGGTTTTTTTCAGTCACTATAAAGCACTTTGAAAAGCAGCTGATTAGTATGAAGGGGGCTTTATAAATGCTGACTCAGTGATTGATCCTAGCATCCAATATTCTAAATTCAATACATTACCCCCCCCCCCNTGTGTGTGTGCTTGTGTGTGTGTGTGTGTGTGTGTGTGTGTGTGTTTGTGTGTACATGGCTAATATGCTGGTGTGTGTTGTGTGTTTGTGTGTGTGTTTGTGTTTGTGTGTGTTTGTGTGTGTACATGGTTAATATGCTGGTGTGTGTTGTGTGTGTGTACATGTGTGTGTGTGTGAGAGAGAGTGTGTCTGTGTGTGTTTTGTGTTTGTATGTATGTGTGTGTATATGCTTGGTGTGCTGTGTGTTGGTTAGTGATGCAGATAAACAATCACTTGAGTATCTTTCTTCATCAGTGTTTTGATCTGTAGGTATAAACAGGTGTGTCAGATCACAGGTCTCCATGGTAACCTGCTCGTTAGGCTGTTTGAAGCTGCAGCTGTTTGATTTAACTGACACACAGTTGATGAGGAGCTGGATTCAAGGAGGTGGACAGGGTGTGAATATCCTTTAGTTTAGCAAAGTCCTTAAGAGCTTGCAGAAAAACAAAACTTCCATGAGATTCCAGAGGCTTAGGAGTATCTCTTGATGTAAATTTCATGTCTGTGGAGCCACAGGTTTTACCAGAAATTTGAGTTAAAAAACTGTTACTTTTTCTTCATCTCTCAGAAAGTCCCTTGAGATTTAACATTAGAGCAGATGGGGGCATTTGTCAGGTTTGCCTGACTGTTGGTGATCTACAAAGTTTGTTCTCTGTCCTTTTGGTGTCAAGTGTCCTTAATCTGAAGCAGAACAAGATTACCTACGTTTTGAGCCCAAATTTAAGTATGTGGAGTGAAATTTGTGGCCTCTAGGCCTGTTTATCTAAAAAGTTTCCAGGTGATTTCTCTCCTGGTCCACACTCTAAAATTCAAATCCTCACTCTACAGTTTGAACATTCCACCACATACACACCAATGTTAAACTGCTGCAAGGGCTGAGAAACTTCATGACCTTTGAAGGAGTTTTGTGAAGAAACTATAAATGCTAGAAAGAAGCTGAAATATACTGAAGAAAGCCGAAGGATGGCTGAACATTCTGCAGGTGGAATGAAGTTTCTGGCTGAAAGTATTACTGAATGAGAAGGGTCTGAATGAGGCTGAAGGAACTGCCTTTGAATCTTCAAAATCTGAAGATCTCCCAGTCATTCTCTATGCGTGAAAAAATGTGAAAAAAGTGAAATATCTCGGAAAGTAAAGCTTAAACAGACAAAAACATAGGCGTCTCCGAATTAATGAGCTGAACGTTTTGAAGTTTGAATGGTGAAAATCAGCTGAAATTTGTTGAAGGAGAAGCGATTTGAAAAATTGGGCGGAAGAAGTTTTTTGACACAGAAGAACAGAAGCTGTGAATGCCTTGCTGCATTCACAGCTATAAATCAGTCGTTCTCTGTGTTTAGTTTTGACGAGCTTTGCTGGAAAAGCTTTGACCTGATTTATCAGGAGTTCTGTTTCTTTTTCATAAAGTATTTTTGTTTGATTGGGAAACAGAAATGATTCAAAATTGACATCATCTATCCATCCAACTATCATCTATCTGTCCAGCCATCCAATGATTTATTCATCTATTTATGATCCATTCATTTATCGATTCACCCAACCATCCATCTACCCATCAATCCATCCATCTACTAATCTATCTAGCCATCCATCCATTCAAGCATCCATCCATTCAGCTACCTATTCATCCATCAGTTCATCCATTGATCCAACCACCAGTTCATTCATTTATTCATCCAACAGTCCATTCATCTATTCATTTATCCCACCATCTTGTCACCCATCCACTCTTGTATTCATCCATTCATCATTTAATCCAACTACCTTCTATCATTCATCTTTTAAACCATCCACCTGTCCATCATCTGTGTATCAATCCATCCACCTATCTGTCAATCCATCTGCCTAGCCATCCATCCATCCACCTGCCTATTTAACCATCAGCCTATTCATTCACCCAATCACTAATCCATCCATCCATCCCTCTGTCCATCCATCCAGTTATTTACCAATTCATTCAACTATCATCCATCTGTTTATTCACCCATCATTTATATATCCAATTATCCATCCATCAATCCACGTACAAATCTATCTAACCATCCATCGAATCAATCATCCATCCATTCACCTAACCAACCACTAATGCATATACCCATCCATCCATCCACCCAAATGTTCACCAATTCATCCAACTATCATCCATTTGTCTATCCATCCATCATTTATCCATCTATGTAATTTATCCAGCCATCCATCAAATCAAGCATCCATCCATTCAGCGACATGTTCATCCGTTGAAACATCTATCCAGCTATATCCCTCCTCCCATGTACTCATTTGTTCATCAATCCATCCATTTATCATCCATCTGTCCAATAATCATGGATTTCTTTGGAGTCATGAACCTCCTTTCAACCATTTTTTGTCAAGAGAAACAAGACTGTACCTTCACTTTAGAATAACGCTGTGAAATTATGACGACCAACCAACCAATCAACCAACCAACCAACCAACCCACCGGTCTCCCCACTGACTCCCTCCTGTCTCTCCTTTTCCCCATAAATATCTAAAACCCCGTGAGCCTCCAGGTCTTTCCTCCTCTTAGCTGCTGCACCCCCACCACAGCCTGCACAGGCAGAAACACTCCCTTCTCACACTCCTGTGTTAACCCACTGATGTGACGTTTGATTTCCACACCTGCTCAGAGGTAGTGTAGAGCATCACTGTGTCGGCAGACAGCATCCAGCGACCCGTACAGCAGCGAGCTCTCATCATCATCACCATCAGAGGCAAGAAAACAAGACGTCTCTCTTCCGGTCTAACGCTCGCAACTCTCTAAAAAACACACTGTACCCACTGCTCCCCCTCTCCATTCTCTGAGCTTTCACTGTAAGAGAAAAAACACACAGGCACACTGGGCCTTGGAGGAGGTGAAGCTTTATTTTTAAAAATCAATCAGACAGACAAACTGGTATGAAATGGCAGGGAGATAATGCAATGGTGTGGTGTGGTGACCTTTAAACACAGTCTGCCGCTACATCCCAACCACAGAAAAACCCTGACCTTTGTAGAACCATTACAGAGGCCTCTAATCTGAGAGGTGGGGGACGGGCAGACACACACACACACACACACACACACACACACACACACACACACATTTGGCATGCACAGAAATACACACTAAATGCACCACAATGAGCCGCACATAGTGGAGTATGTTGATATGTGCACTCATATGCACATGCATGAACACAATTAACAAATACACACAGGGTATGAACATGTAATTAAACGAAAACATGCATGCAAACACATGCACTCATACACACACACACACATGCGCTGATAGGAGATTTCGAAGTCTTCCTGTTGGCTGCAAAGGCCAGATGTGATAATGGTTTCCTGTATGTTAATGCTGCTGGCTGGAACGCCTCTCTCTTCTCCTCAGTATTCCGCTCAGGCGGTGCTCGCATCGTTTTGAATTGCAAAATGCCAAAAGTGGAACGACACATTGTTTGTAATGCCATTGGCACTGTGCATTTAGAGAAAATACAGAAAAAATATCCTGTGGAGTATTTGAATAGATAATTATGTGCGGCGCTGTGTGTGTGCATATGTGAGTGTGTACGTGCGCTGAGTGCAGACTGAACAATCTGACCCAAGCAAGTGGAAGACATGCAGTAATTGTTACTGTAGCGCAGAGGATGGATCAATAAGTATTGATTATCCTGTGTCCATTAGGAGTAATTGGTGATGTTTGAGCGAGCGGCGTGATGACACATCGACACAGTGAGCTGGGAGTAAAACATCATTGATTCCAGAGAAAATGCACAATTTGACAGTCTGTTTAGTTGATGCGTCACGACTTGATCATAAACAGCTTTCTTTGTTGGGATCAGTCAATACCAGAGGAGAATCACGTCTGGGAATTTTACCTCATCCATGATTTAAAAAAATCAAGGGTTACCCCTCCAATCCCTGTCTCATATTGATATTTTTGAAAGTCTTTAAAATATCAGAAATCTAACATGTCAAAGCTGATTCGTATCTGTGGATCCTGCCTATCAACATGACACATTATTTTCACATTTTGATGACCTGTAGTGACCTCATCTATTCACAAGTCTTGCAAAATTCTTGTTTTCTTTTGTTTTGTTTTTTTTTGTAGAATTTGGGTTTGATGAGTTTACAGACAGATTCAAGGGTTTCTACAATATATATGAATATGAAGAGTTTTGAAAATATGCACCTTTAGTCTGAACATTCAGCAATTTTATTTTACATATGTATATATGTTTAAAATATGAGTAAGCAGAACCCCCCACCACACTTCAAGTAATGTTCAAAACATAATTTCAATATATAAGACATCAGTCGTATGTAATCAGTAACATATCAGTTATAACTCATGCAAGTTTGGCCAGTGTTGTTACACTCCAGACTGGTCTTGGTCTCACGGATTGAAGTTTCTTGGTCTTACCTCAGACTGAAGAACATTTTACTCTGCCTTGTCCTGGTCTTGGACTGTCTGGACTTTGGTTTTTCTGTGAAGACCAGTCGAGACCAGCACTGATCTGTTATTCTTCAACCTCATTAATGTGATGATGATTTAATAATGAATGTTCAGATGAACTATGCCCGATTAATCAATGTTGTAATTTGACTTAAAACATTTAGCATTAGCTCACTGATTGTTCTGCCTCCTTGTAAATCTTTTCCAGGTCTTTATGTGTCAGACACCTGCAGAAACTGGGACATCAGTTCATCTTATTCCAGTCAGAAAAACCTCTGAACACTTACCCGAGGCCTCATTCACATGAGAAATAAACATCTGATTATCAGATATTGAAAACAATTCTGGATTTATCAGTAGATTTTAAATAAAGAAAATGATCATTTTTGCAAGAATTTAGCTGAAAAAAAATGTTAAGATCAAAGACTTTTACATGTTGTGCTTTCAAAAATCTGCAGACACCTTGTTCTGTCCTTGTCACTCCACCTCTGTCTGTCAAATGTATCAAAAAAAAAAACAGATGAAGGAGAGAAATCTCTTTAACTGTTTGTTAAGGTTTTTAAAATAAAATATTATTATGGTCTTGTTCTTGTCTCGGTCTGCACTCTCAAAAGTCTTGGTCTTTATTTTGGTCTTAGTGCATTCCGGTTTCAGATAGTGTGGTCTGGACTACTATGCTAACATTGATTTAAAGCCTTGGACAATCATTTATATCATATTACATTTATTTAAAATTAGATTTGAAAAAAAAAAAAATCTTATACTCCAAAATGTTATATATCTGCATTATTTGACCTTTGCTTTATGTGTTTATCCAACCGTACTGTTGCCAACATTTCCACCTGAACGTAAGCTTTGGTTTCTAAAACCTGTATTATTTTCTGTATAATTTAACAGATTAACTGTAAAATGTGTGAAATGTCCACCTCATCATTTTATCTTCTACGTGTTAAACTAATACTCTCATCTCAGGTAGAAATATACAGAGATCACACACATAATACACAGACATACCACAATGCCACAACATGCAACACATGCATGACACTAAATAAAGGCCATCATAAACACACGCTCAACTAAGGACACAAGAGTATTCTTTAAACATCTGACAAACTTGAATAAAAAACAAATTAAAAAATAACACACCTCATATTAATCTCTTAAGACCTGGCGTTCACATATGTGGACATCACATTTCTGCCTCTGGGACCCATGGGACTTCAACTTTTTTTTCAGTTTTGACCTATTAACCACATTTACAGTCACTGCCCATGTCATCTTATGGTGATATCACAACATTACACCCATTTTACTGAAAAAAAAAACAAAACAAACAAACAAACAAAAAAAACAGTGTCGTTATGTTCAGTAACACTTGTAACCAAAAACTTACAGCTAGCTAATAACACTAAATAAAACAACTTCTTGTACAAAGACAAAGTTTAGTTTTTGTACTAATTAGATATTACCGATCCCAAATAGCGAATAAAACAAAAAGTTCACCAGACAGAAGTTCAGGTCTCAGGAGGTAAATGTCATTTGTTGATCTTTTAAATACTGGTTTGATTTTTTTGGTTGTTTTTCTGTATTAAGTCGTAACAATAACACACAGTCTTTTTCAGCTCATTCATGCTGATGGAGGAGATGTATAAGGATATAACATCATAGAGAAATGCTTTTATCTTCTATTTCAACATTTTTTTCTTTTATTCCCCTCTGAACGTTATGTTTTTATATAGCTTTGAAATTACAAGGTCAGGCTCTGACACCAGGTCATTAGAACAATAACGATCTTATCCTGCTACACTGTGTGTTTGTTTACAGAGTACAGGAGAAAGTAATAAAACATGGATTAGGAGGCTTAAAGAAACATCTTAAAGGACCTTTCACAGGAGGAGAAACTGATGCAGGAGAGATCCTGTGTGTCTTTTAGCCTGGACAAGCTATTCTATCCATATTCAAAAGGAAGCAAAAGAATAAAACATGTATTCCCAGGAAGAGCCTTTGCAGTGAGGAGGAAGGATGGTGAACATTGAGGCTGCAGCTCTGGTGATGAACAGAGAGAGAAGATCTTAGTCTGCCAGAGAGCACTGACTCCAGCGTGACACACTGCTCTGCTTGTGCAACAGTGACATCTTTTGGTGTGTCCTCTGCTGGTGGAGCTGGTGGAGCTGGTGGAGCTGAGGCAGCCTGTCAGCGCTGCCTCTCTGCCTGTCTGCCTGCCGACCAGCCTCACTACAGTAAGTAAAGATTATGATCACATTATGCAAATCACTGTTCCATCTGTACACAGCTCCCTGGTGTCAGTCTGCACTCTCCCCTTTGTATTCTGACAGTTATTTGAGTCCCCGAGGCGACAGTAAGTTTGACTGTGCAGCCGTGTGTTGACAAGGCTGAAGGTGATAGGAAGTCTTGCTCTGACAAATACGCTTGAATATGTAATGTTGTTCCAGGTGCAGTGTGCTGGCTGAGCATGAAATGAGCTTTCAGAGGTGAGCCCAAGCAGCCAGGAAATACAAACCTATGCTCACAAATGTTCCCAGGGTGAGCCTTGTTGTGTTTTGGAACCTTTGGGTGCTTCTGATGAACTTCTCAACACTTGACACACATGCTCACAGACCTGTGTGCCATTTTCAAATGTAGGTTTGACTAATCTCTGCTGAGATTCATGCACTTTCCTGTAATGTGTTGAACCATGTCAGTCAGAGTTTGGTTTCCAGGCATTGTCAATGCTCCTTGACACCCAACAAGATAAAAACAGAAAAAACAATGTTCTCAGAGTCTGTTCCTTTGACTTTAGCAGCTGAAGCACTGACAGCAGTTAGAAAGATTCAAACCTCATTCAGCTGTGAACTGATGCCACCACAAGCAAAGACGTGTTTTCTTTTTCTTCTCTAAAGAAACATATATGATGTTTTGTAACCTTATTCTTGTGTTGTGTTACCATAAATAATACATTGATAGATGCATTGCTATCAGTTCAGCTTTTGTGTAGTTTTAAAATTCTATAACTTGAACTGACTTTGTCTTAATATTTTCTAGACTCATTTACTTTTAGCTCTCTGTCTCAGAATTTTTTTCAGTATTCCCCCTGTTTTTTTGTTTTTGTTTTTTTTACTATTTTCCAGTTTTATCTACATTCTTTTATTCATTTATTTAATTGAACTATTTGTGATCGCTTTGCTATTTTGATGCTTTTACTTTTTATCACCTTTAAATTGAGTAAATTAGTTTTCCTTTTTTCTATGGCTTGCATTACCCACTTTTCTAGAACCATTTTTTAGATTTAATTGTGGGTGGGTTTTTTTCAGTCACTATAAAGCACTTTGAAAAGCAGCTGATTAGTATGAAGGGGGCTTTATAAATGCTGACTCAGTGATTGATCCTAGCATCCAATATTTTAAATTCAGTACATACCCCCCCCCCCCTTTTTTTTTTTCCATAACTCGTGTATATATTTTCAAATTATTTTGTAGAAATCCAAGATAATGTGTCACTTGTTTTGTTTTTTTTTTCTCAACCAAGGTCTTTTTTTCCCCAAGAACTTTTATCTCAAAATTCCAACTGTTTGTATAATAATTTTATTTATTAGAAATTGCTTTTTTCACCATAATTTTGATTTCCTTATTTCAAGATTTGGACTTTACTATCTTAACTCCAGCTTCCTTATCTCAAAATTTCAACTTTTTACCTCAAAGTATATACTTTTATCTTATAATATGAATTATTTTTGCAAAAACAAAAACAACAAAAAAAATCCCTTTTCTCACTTTAAGTTTGACATAATTAACTACAAGTTTTGACCTTATCTCAAGATTTCGACCATTAATCTGATAATTTTGACTTTATCTTCCATAACCTCAACTTTGTATTTCAAAATTTAAACCTTTCCATCTCTTATTTTTGGCCTTTTCCCCAAATATTCCCTTTAAATCTCATATTTTGACACATTTTCCCAAAAATTTGACTTAATTTTCTTATAATTTGTCAGTTTTCTCCTAAGATTTTGAATTGCACTACATAGTTTTGACATTATTCTTATAATTTTGACCTTTATGTCAAAATTTCAACTTTTTAATCATTAAATTATTAATTGATACAGGCAATAAATAAATAATGAAAAAAAATCTCAGCAAAGCCAAGTACTCATTTTTATTTTTTTAACTGGCAGAAATGTGCTTCCATGCATTCCTCAACAAAGACCCATTTAATTTAGTTTTCCATATACTGAATTTGTTCTGGGGTCATTCTTCAAACTCTCTCTTTGATTATAAAATACTCTAAGGGACATTTTTTTCTAAACAAAGACAACCCAGGCTACGTTTTGTGTATACGGGCCCCATTCTCTTTAAATGAATAACATGAACCTGTCAGTATTAAGAGCATCCTCTTTTTTTCTGTGCACTAAACAGATGAGGAAGTGACTCCCACTTCACAAGACATGGACTGAACACTTTAGAATCTCTTTATCCTCGAGGAGATAAATGTAATGCACATTTTCTTTTCATTCTGAGGTTTTACTTGTCCCCCTTTCCTCCTCTCCCTGTCGCACATGTGGACAGAGATTTATTTGACTCGGCCCTGCTCTGAAGAAGAAAAAGAAGAAGAATGGGGAACATCTCCGAGTCATCCCAGCGGAAAATGAAGGGAGTGATTTCTGCTCCAGCCCTTCCGCATCTGCGCTCTCCGCACTCCAGCTGCGTCAAGAGGAGACATTTACCGCAATTCACCAACAAGCTGTCAACAAAATAAAAGCCCCCCCACCACCACCACCCCCTTTTTTTTTTTTTGCAGACGTGCAAAACTAAGACACAAATCAAAGTGATCAGAGGACAAATGTTCTCAACAAGTTTGGCAGCTGTAGAGACAGTATTAAGCACTGATGCTTATATTCTGTCTGTCTTCAACCCTTCGGTGTAAAAAACGTTTTCAAATATTCAACATACTGTATGAAACGTTGTGTTTACTTTTTCAAAAAAAGAAAAATAAATAAAAATAAATGTCTCTGTACTGCGTATTTACCTCACTAAATGTATGATTGTTGTAGTAAACAAGCACAGACATGTCCATTTTTTTCCATTGTACATCTGATGTCCTTAGTCATTGCTAAAATGTGTATAGACTACACCTTTTTTTATGTTAAAAAAGTTTTTATTTCATTTAAAATTACTTAATCACTTCTTGATATGCAAAGTCTATTTTCCCTTGAGGAGATAGGGGGACAAGTAAAATCACGTACTTAAAAGACAATGTGCATTGCATTTATCTCCTCCAGGAAAAAGAGATTTTGTATATCGAACAGTGATTTAGTTATTAATGAAATAAAAACTTTTTTTTACTAAAGACAAAAAAAAGAAAAAACGTATATAGGTTTATAAGTTTGTATAGAGAGTACAGTTGTTTTATTCCTATGTTTCTTAGAGATAACTGGCAAATAAAGGCAATTCTGATGCTTTCTTACTATTCCCAGTTTTATTTTTATTTGAAGGGGGTAGGTGGTGTTATATGTATGACGTGCCTTAAAATGTGTACACACCTAAATAATCATAACTTACAAACTCAGTACGAAAGTGTACTAGCAATCAATGTCTACCGACTGAAGACTATAGCTGGAGACTCTGGGCTTTTATTTTGAAAGCTTCCCGGAAATGGTGCTCTCTTTCGCTGCCGTCACTTTCCTGTTGCTCTGAAGTTGTGGTGGAAGTTTACCACAGCTCTATCTAATGAACCTAGTTCATTTAAAAAGTGTGACAGAGAGATGAGTGGACAGACGGTCCCTGCAGACTTTTCAGAACACATGCTGGACCTGGACGAGGACGAAGACCTGGAGGTTTTCAGTAAGGTAAAAAAAACAAAAAGAAAGTAAAGAAACTATAAACAAGGCGACAGTTTCAAACTCTCCAAACGCCTGTCTGTCTGTCCTGCTACGTGTGTGTGTTTGCCACAGGTCACAGACCAGGTTTTCTTGCTGTAACTCTCAGTTGTGGAGGTTTTGTTGTTTGTAAAGTCTCTTCAGCCTGTGAGGGATCTTGTGACAGTGTGAAGTAAACTCTGAGTGTTCAGTGTTACAGTCAGAGAAGCACAGACAGTGTCCTCGATCAGCTGATGGATCGACCTTAGGACCCAACACTTCTCTCTGCTTCAAGTCACTTTATGGAAACAATAGAACCAGATTTAACTCTGTGCTTTCAAAAAGTTACACATAACTTTCCTTAAAGTTCACCTCTGCAAAACACTCAGAGACTGAAGCCTGTGTATCATTATTCAGTTCAGTTAGGCTCCAAAACAACTCCTTCGAAAAGCCATAGACGAAAGAAAATGAAGCCGAATTAAAGTTTGACCCTTAAATATCATATTATTTCGTGAAAATAAACAGTCAAGGTTGTGAAAAGTGTATGATAACCAGGGCTGTGCCATATCATGACTTTTTAACGAGCAGTTTGGTTCGACACAAACAACTGCAGCACATTAAACTCTGAGTCAGACATGAGATTAATGATTTCACTTCAGACTGAGGAGAGGAGTTAACTATGCTACAGTGTAAAAGATGAAGAACCACAGAGTCCCCAAATCATGTGGAGGCTTACTACTTCAATGACCACATGTATTTATTTATTAATTAAAGGGACTGAAAGGACTTTCTAGGTGATCTTGAAAATGTCTGTTGTCTCGACATGACCTCTACAGCTAATTCTTGGCTTCTCGATCAGAGCTGGACAGGTCGGATTGAACTGGTTTGGTTTACAGCACGCCAAAGTATCAATGACAACACCGTGCTGGCTGACAAAGTTTAGCAGTGAGAAGAGAGATCTGTGCATTTCTCTGCTGAAAATGATTTCTGCATTTTATTTAGTAGTAACAGTGGAAACAGGGGCTGGACTGTTTGTCAGAAAAGAGACAAAAGAGCAGAATAAAAAGCTTAACAGGAGAATGATAGAGCACAGACCTAAGGCTAAAACACGAGCTAAAGGCTGAATACGGTTGAAGGCTTAAACATGAGCCAAAGGCTAAAACACAAGCCCAAGGCCAAAACAGGAGCGAAAGGCTGAGAGTCTGTAAAATGAAAAGTCAGATTACGTTTGCTCTGCCTGGTGAGGTTGGAGTTGGTAGATGTGCACTGGTTGGACATGACAAGGATTCACTAATGTAACATGTTACAGACATTTGTCAGAACACCAGGCTGTGAGTAGGGTTAAATGCAGCCGGCTAAACTTAGAAAGTTTACTTGTTGTCATGTTTTAAACAACAGCTCTACGTAACTGTTGATCAACAAATCACATCATGGCGTTGTGTCTGATGAAAAAATTATCTGGTACAAGGAAAAGTAATGTTAATTGTCGATCCCATTTTCTTTCATTTATTTTCCAAATGAATACATCATGACATTTTGTGCAAGGCCTTTGGTGAAAGGGAGTCACTGCAATTCACTTTCTTGGGATTCTCCTCACAGACATTTTAATTTCTATTTTCTTGTACATATGGAAATTGTGCATTGTCATCACAAAAGGGTGAACGATTGGGTGAAATGGCTTTATTGAATTTTTTTATTTTTTTTCCCCACACTGTGTACTCGTGTGACTCAACATGTAAAAAAAAGAGACATACCAAAGAAATCCATGAATGAGCTACATGTTCAGTTATCTACTCCTTTGGTTGTAATGTTGCAGGTTGCAGCCATGTATGAGGACCTTACATAAATAGGCACACCTCTAAAATGTGAAGCTTTCTACTTTAGAACTGGTCACAACTTCTGCTTTTGAGAAGTTGATGCACGCTTATGTTTTCACTGTGATAGAGGTGTGGATACTTCTGTGCTGACTGTTTTAGAATGGCTGCCACAAGATTAAACACAGGTTCATTTGGGTGTCTTTTGAGGCCAGCTTTCTGGAACTTTGAGCCAATCACAGGTCTTCAGTATGTCAGAAAAGTCCCCTCATCAAGAGAGTTGAACCCTGACAGCTGCAGGGTTTAAAAAATGTCTTTAACTTTAACAAGTTGCTCGCCTTGCTACTTTTGTCTACTTGCAACAGACAAATTGTTTTCCTGAAGCATAAACACAGAGAAGAGCAGAGCCTAAAGAAGTGGATACAGGCAACAGAAGCAAAGACTTTAACAAGACAAACAAGAAAACTGGAATTTCTGCCCTCAGTTACTCAGCTAAGAGATAAGACAAACTGCACCAAATAAGAGCTACAAGGCCTGGTTTCTATTTTTCTGGCCTAGTATTTGATTAGATAGCTTTTCCTCTCGCATGCCTTTATTTGAACCATTTAGGTGCACAGTATTTCTGCACGTACACTAAGACAAGTTTTTCCATAAGACTTTGCTATCAATAAATGTCTGTAAAAGTGATTAGTCAATTACTCACAGCCAGCTTGGCACTTTGTGTCCAGGTCTGGTCCATCATTGTGTAAATGGAACAGTACTGAGAGATTACTGACAAGAAGTGAGATGAGCTTTTAGTGGTTAGGAGAATTGCAAAGTACCTTTAAGTGCAATTTTTCAACATTAACCAAGCCCTGTTGACATAACGGCACATGTTCATCTGCAACTTGTCTTAAAGGGACTGTGAGGACTTTCTAAGTGATCTTGAAAAAGTCCCTCATCTAGATATAGCCTGTGCCTGATCATAATCCACAGTTTAAGATTAGATTATCAGCCCTGAAATAAGTCATTTTTAAATGCTATTTCTTAGTTCCCTGATCGATTTATGGCAAGTGGAAATCTCTACGACAGCGCTGATGACAAAGTTAAGCAGAGAAAAGATAAATGTGCTTTTCTCTGCTTAAAATGATCTCTGTGATTTATTTGTAAGTAATGATAGAAACAAGAGCTGACTGCCTGACAGAAAAAGAGGAGAGAAAAAGCTATATAGGGAGTGGTAGAGCACAGGCGAAATGTCAAAAATGCACTAAAGGCTGAAACATAGGCTAAGATGTTTGTGCTAATGTTCATTCCTGTCCACATGCAGCAGTTATTCTGCAGTGATCTGTTCAAACCTGAGAGTCTATCAATAAAATGCAGAGCCAGGTCATGTTTGCTCTGCTTGGTGAGGTTGGAGTTGGTAGATGAGCACTGGTAGGACATGACAAGGATTCACTAACATTACACATCACAGACACATCTCAGAGGGCCAAGCTGCAAGACTAGTCGTCCACTTAACTAGGTTACAAACTTGGAGTTTACTTGTTGTCATGTTTTAAGCAACAGCGCTACGTAACTGTTGATCAATAAATCACATCACGGCATTGTGTCTGATGAAAAAAGTTGTCTTGAACATAGAAAAGTAGCGTAAAAAAGATTTCAAAACTAACACACATTGTAGAGAGTCATGTGACACTTCACGACAGGCCGTGCGCATTTGCTCCATCCACTACAAATGGACAGTTCTCACAGTCCCTTCAAGTGTCAGGTATTTGCAGAAAAAGAGGAATTTTCTATTTTAACATTTTGCATCAGCTGTAGTTGGTGCCATGTTCAAGCCAACCCCCCTAGTTTTTTTTTTACAGCATAAACAAACATATTTACAGCCGAGGTGAATTATATCAAAACTCAAAGTTCCTAAACTTGTGAGTTTTTCCTATAAAGATGTTTTGGCTGACTTGACTGACAGATGGGCCCCCATCAGTCTGCAAAGAGGCTAAAGACCCACCTCTAGAATAAAGTTGGTTTAGTTCAGCATTTCCATTGTGGTTCTTGTTGATGATAGGCTTCAAACCTCATCGCAGACAGTATGTCCATGTATTATAAAGTCCATGGTTGAAGGTTGTCATTCCTGTGTTAATGAGGGTCACCAGGTCTACACCGTAAAACAAAAAAGCAGAAATGAAGGGAAATTAACGTAAACACCCAAACATACTCAAGAGTTAAACAATTCCTCTATGTTTCAACAGTGTTAGAAAGACTTTCTAAAGCTTTCTTTTTCTCCCATCAGTTAACAAACACACCTTTTGTGTTTGTTAACTGATAGCTATGACCACGTGACTCAACAAAATAAATCCAGTGCCCCATTGCTTGTGTATCTAATGTGTATATTGAATAGTTACTTCTACATGCTCCAATTTTTTGTTTGTTATAACTTTTTCTTGTAACCTATCACTACAGTAAACCATTTTTTGTATCCTTTATTCTGCTGACCTCTTGGTTAGGTCAGCCTTGTAAGAGGGATCTAGCTGTCACTGGGTTTCTGTCTTGACAAATAAAATATTGTTTGTTAATTCTGGGGAAGTAAAGTTGCTTCCAGCAGGTTTGAAACAGTACTTCCTCTTTACAACAGACAAAAACACAGTCATACTGTATTTGCATGAGCAAACTTTCATGAAAAATAGGTCGTCTGTGGAGTTCATCACTATTTTATTGCTGATTACAAGATGCATATTATGTCAATTTATTTGATGTTGAGCCAATCTAAATGTAAAAATTTGTCTTAGTGCTGCAGTTCATACGTGAGCTCCTCATTGTTTAATCCTGTACTTTACTGTAGATAAAACTCTGACAGAGTGAGAGCTCTTCACAGCATGTTCCTGACCAGACGATAACCAGAATGTCTCAGAGAGAAGTTTGTCATCCTTGTTTTGTGGTGTGGAGCCCTGTGTCAGGGGGAGGGGCTCTGGGCCTGAGCTGACCTCAGCACTTTCTCAGCTGTTGTTCCATCAGAGAGCTGCAGGCTGCTCTGTTATGGTTCACTGCTGTTCAGCTGAATAAACTCAGTCCCTCCAGTGACTGTGTGGAGTTCAGTTTGGAAAAACCTGTGCTGTGGAATGAGTCACAGTGATGTTGCATTTTGGGACAGTCAAATATATTCTAGTTAGGATAATTTTACTGAAAACTACCAAGAAATGAACCCCTGGCCATTTTACTAATGAGTGGTTGTGGGGTCATATGGATGGGGAGAATAAAAGTGGGATATAAAAATATACGGAATCAATCAATCACTACTTAAATCAGCTTGTTAAGAAGTGTTTCTCTGCCCTTCACATGGGCATCAGAAAGACTCACAGTTGTGCTCAAAAGTCGACATACCCTGGTAGAATTTTGATTTCTTGGCCTTTTATATGAATATAGAGAATATGAATGATAACACACACACAAAAAAACAACAGCTTTTCTTTCTTTCGTGGTTAGTGGTTAGGTGAAGCCATTTATTAACAAACTGTGTTGTTGTTTTTTTTAAATCATAATGTTAGCAGAAACTATCCAAATGACCCTAATCAAAAGTTCTTAAAACTCTGCATTACCCCCTTTAACATCAATGACAGCACAAGGTTTTTTGTGGTAGCTGTAGATGAGGGTTTTTATTTTCTCAGATGGTAAAACTGCCCATTCTTCTTTGCAATTAAAGCCTCCAGTTCCTGTAAATTATTGGGTTGTCTTGCATGAACTGCAGGTTTGAGATCTCTCCAGAGTGGCTCAATGATATTGAGGTCAGGAGACTGAGATGGCCACTCCAGAAACTTCACTGCATTCCGTTGAAGCCAATGGCAGGTCCACTTGGCTTTGTGTTTTGGATCATTATCATGTTGGAACGTCCAAGTACATCATTTTGGGCTGATGAGTACAGAGCAGCATTGTCCGAAATCATGCTGCATTTATCTTGACTCATTTTGACTAAGTTTCCTGAGCCTTTGTAGCTCACACATCCCCAAAACATCAGTGATCCACCTCTGTGTTTCACAGTAGGAATGGTGGACCTTTCATCATAGGCCTTGTTGACTCTTCTCCAAATGTAATGTTTATGGTTGTGGCCAAAAAGTTTACTTTTGGTCACATCACTTCAAATGACTTTGTTTCAGAAGTTTTGAGGCTTGTCTCTGTGCTGTCTAGTGTTTTGTAAGCAGGATACTTTGTAACATTTGCATAGAAATGGCTTTTCTTCTGGCGACTTGACCATGCAGTCCAAGTTTTTGTTCAAGTGCCTCTTTATTGTGCCTTGAAGCAGTCAGACAACATTCTTTCAGAGAGTCCTGTATTTCAGCTGAAGTTATTTGTGGGTTTTTTCTTTGCATCCTGTACAGTTTTCCTGGTAGCTGAAACTTTTGTTGGTCTACTTGACTGTGGTGTGGTTATAACAGAATCCCTCATTCTCCACTTCTTAATTAGAGTTTGACCTCTGCTTATTGGCATCCTCAATTTATTAGATATCTTTTTATAGCCCTTTCCTGTTTTATACAGTTGGAATACCTGTCCCGCAGATCCTTTGACAATTCTTTTGCTTTCCCAAAGACTCAGAATCCAGAAATGTCAGTGCAGCACTGGATGAAAGATGCAAGTGTCTATCAGGAGCTCAGTAACTCACTGAGCTTTTATACACACACACTGATTACAAGCTAATAGATCTCAGGTGAGGATGGTTACCTTTAGGAGACATTCAAACCTATTTGTGTCGACTTGTGTTCATGTTATCAGGACAAAATCACCAGAGGATGGAAACTTTTGAACAGGGTCATTTTTGAAGTTTCTGTTGCCATTACATTTTAAAAAGAGTCAATGCAGTTGTTTATTAATAAATGTCTTCACTCAACCACTAACCATGACAGACAGAAAAGTTTTTGTGTTACCATTCAATTTCCCTAACAAATGGCCTAAAAATCAGAAATTCTGTCCAGAAACTGAAATATAAGTGTCTCGAAAACTTTTATTCAAGCAACTATTGTGATATTTATGACACTTATTACAAAGAATCTCAAACCTCTTGTGTCTAAAATGTGATGATTAAACACTTTAAGCTCTTAAAACTCAAAGCCCAGTGTCTCAGCAATGAGAATATTCTTTTACAATTCATTCAGAAATGGATTTTAACAAAGAAATGTCCATCGTCTGAAAAAATGTGTTCATCTGTACACTCATAAATCTCCTCCTCCTTTTGTTTTTAGTATTTGGTGATTGTGATTTAGATGTTTTTTAGATCTGCATAAAAAAATAATCTGAATATCTAAGATTAATTTTAATCCTCGACCAGATGATACAGTCAGTATCAAATTTGATTCCAGTATTTTCAAACATTTATCCAGTCTTCTCTCAGCTGACTGCTGTGAATATTTCTAGGTTGAAAAACAGCAAAAGTTTCAGCCTTTTTTTACAGTAAGTAAACACTGAAGTCTGTGTAAAGAGGATGGTCTAATTGGGGATTAATCCATTTTGTTTCACTTTTTCCAAAGCATATTTAGCCTCAATCAGCACTCACCCCACACACCATCTGGATAGGTTTGCAAATTGATAGCGCGCCCACAGGGCCCAGATGGCTTCTGGAGTTTGTAGTACAGATAAACTGGATGTTTCACTGTTGAAAATCCTAAGACCTAAAAGCCAGGGTAGATCCACTCTCCAAAAGTGGTGTCTCCAAAACTGGCTCCTTTGAGTGCGGAATATGTTGACTTAATCTTACATGCAGCTTATATGGTATAACAGAAGCATGTAATGCATATAAAAATCCACTGGTGCAGAAAGTCCAATAAGTCCACTTTATAATACTCATTACACATTCTCAATCAGACCTCTTTTTTTAAGACACATCAGTGTTTACAAATGTGAAGTTAAACAGATGCAGACAGGAGGGAGGTCTTTATTATCTACAAAGTGGGCGTGCTTTTTTGACAACAAAATTAAAGGTGTTATATTATTCTTTCGAAAACAGTTAAAAGTCATTTGATGCAGAAGTCTGATTTTCCACCCAAAACAACAACAACACTGGGATCATGAATTTAATCCCACCAAAAATCCCTCCTTTTCATGGCATTCCTCCACGAGCTGTTTCAGCGTCTGCATTTGAATATGCAAATGAGGTGGAGCTCTCCCCGCCTCTTTCAGGAAGTGCTTATGCCGACTCAACTGAGAGAGCAACTCTCATGCCCGCTCTATCTACTGATGTTTTGTGTGGAAAAACACTGGAAAAGTTGATCGCATGCACAAAGCTGATCTACCAACAGAGTGACGACATGGATTGTGTCTCTTATATGAGCAAAACAGCACGATCCATATACAGTTTCCTTTCATGAATGTTCATCTTTTGGCCCTTTTCCACTGACTCGCCTTGGCCCTACTCTACTCGGCTCTACTCGACTCTACCCGGTTTGTGTTGCATTTCCACTAGCGCGGTACTACGCGGCAGACGCCAGTTTTTAGTACCTACTCTACCCGGGTTCCAAGCGAGTAAAGCCGATACTAAAAGGTGACGTCGACGGACTGCCGGTCACTCATTGGTCAGAGAATGTCGTCACCGAAGCTTCAGACTCTGTAGAATCACTTACAAGAGGCAAACGAATAAGTCAGCGACGAGTTTTTAATGACATTTAAACCCGACGGCACAGAACCAGACTGAATGAACACAAAATACCACCTTAAAATGCACCTTCATGATTCCTAAATAAGTTAAAAGTCCCTTTTAAACGAAAAAGGAGTTAATAGCAAAGATAGTTGGCTTTAAAGAGTCTTTTAAATTAAATCAGAGTTCGTCGGCGCAGGAGCGATCTGTCTGCTACGAGAGTCTTTAAGCACCAATCAGTCCATTAATCCACAGGGATCCAAAAAGGAAAACCAGTTCAAAGAAGAATTATTGAGCAACAAAAAATCTCCGGTATACCAGGCCCAAAAATCAAAAATTAAAGCGATCTCACAGGATCCAGTGCAGAGTTAATGTCATTAAGCAGCGCCTTCGTTTCCCTCCGCGTGCAGCAGCACGAGGCTGTTGTTTACCTCCGCTCCTGTGTCATGCCCACCACATTGAGCCGCTGTATTACTTTAATGAAATCTTTTGAAAGCTTTGTTTTTTCCTTTACAGACCACGGTGGCACATATGTAAGTAAAAAATTATGTTTGTGTCGCGTTATAGATGACATGCACGCACTTCTGCGCAGCACTTAAGCGCAGCTGCTATAAAATCCACGCCCACCGTGAGTCTGGAGCCGGGCTAGTGGAAAAGCAAACCAAACCGAGTAGAGCCGAGTAGAGTAGAGCCGAGCCGAGTAGAGTAGGGCTGGAATTGTATAGTGGAAAAGCGCCATTTGTAGAGCTGACAGTGTGAGCACATTATGATAACGTCAGCAGTAAAACAGAAGGTGAACTAAGACACAGAATTAAAGTAAGATCACGGCTTTTTCGTGACTTCACAGGTGTTTCTCTTGTGCTGATTTAAAGACTTAAACATCCCTGTTGAGTTTCTGAGACAATGTAACAGTGATGGTGAACAATCAAAGCAGTTATATCTGCGCGATTGAGTACAAGGCTGATTTCTGCTGTGCAGCTGATATCTAGTGCACACGAGGAGGTTTATCCATGTATTTGATATTGACTGTGTAGTTACTCAGAGGAAGCTACAGGAGGAGGAGGAGGAGGTGGAGCAACTGGCAGACGTGGTTGCGTCACTTTGTTCTGGTGTGTGCGTCTCCTGTGGTGACGTCAGAACCGGCTTGATTCCAGAACTGCTCGCTTTAGGAGAGATTTTCAGGAAAGGGGAGCTAGTGAAGAGAGGAGAAGATGGATTTTCTAAATATAAGGGGGTGTTGAAGACACGCCTGGAAATCAATACTTTTGTTAGTAACCCATATAACACTGGATTTTGCGTAATAGGTCTCCTTTAATGTTATGATTTTCCACTTTTTATGTATTCTTTTGGCATTGGGCTGGCTTTATTTTCCGCTTGGCATGAGTGACACGCCAAAACACGAGCAGAGCATTCTGGGATCCGTAATATTAGTGGTACATGGGCTGTATAATATGGTGGGCCAGCTCTAGTTGTCATTTGGCCTCATGAGCCAGAGCTAATTAGTTTGACACCTATGTTTTTGATCAATGCGCTCTAACTGTGGCTTCTCTAACTGTGGCTCTGTATCTGTTGGTCAGAACACGTCCTTGGCAGATGAAAGCCCCATGCCCAACTCTCCCAGCTCCATGGTCAACCAGTACAGACTGGAGGATGAGGAGGAGGAGGTGGTGGAGCAGGAGCAGGATGCCCAAACCAAAGACATCTTCATCACAGTGGATAACCCAGAGAGCCACGTCACTGCCATAGAAACCTTCATCATGTACAGAGTAGTCACCAAGGTAAGGAGGATATACACTTCACTTCTGTGAGCATGAGCAGGGTGAGGTGAGCATTTTCAGGAATCTTAAAGAAGGAAACAAAGCTAACTAAACATCTGTGGTGACTGATAAGAAATCTGATGAATTCTGCTTTGTATCATCAAATATGCTTCACAGTAACTCAGTGTGAAAGTATAAATCCTAAATGAGTTTGTGTCTTCAACTTAGATTAGTTTGGTTGAAGCAACAGATTTCTTTCTGCTGTTAAAGGAGGGTAAGATGAGAATGTGACACGCCACTCTGCTTCTCTCAGCTTCTCTCCTATCAAAATAACATGACTGTAAATCTAACTGTGATGGAAATGGGATGAAGGGGGATGGAAAATTCATAGAAAGGAGGTCAGAGCTGAATGTTTGCAAAGCTGCCTAAACTCTTTTACCAGATTCTGCTCCAACTCCCTGTGCAAAGATCCAGTGAGATTGAAACTGTGCTGACAGTGCAGCACAGGCCTTTTACTATGCACAGGGATTTATTACTCAACTCTGTAGAAATCACACTGAGTGTTAAATACGAAGATTTATGATTTAAAAAAAAAGGACTTGAGCTCCATCTCACACCCTGTTCAACTGGGAAGATTTAGATTCGTAACAGTCCTGTAAATAATCCACAGTAGATTATCAGCCTGTTATTACAGTGCTATCAGAACAGAAAAGGGTTACAGTTTTCGTTTCATGTAACTTTACATTAATTGCTGCCTTTTTTTCTGTTAAATATGAAGTTGGAGAAACTTGAACATTAGGTTACTCTAGCACTGAGGTTTGGCTAGATGTAGTTCTTCTTCCTGTTTAGATTTTCTGGTAATCTAGTGAGTTCACATCTGATACAAGATACTTTATTTATCATTGTACGTTTCAAAGCAACATAATTTCATTTAGTTTCATCCCGCTCAAGAAGCATAAAAAAATTGATGAGAAAAAGGAGAAACAAGAGGAAGGAAGAGGGGGAAAAAAGCAACTCCCAAACAAGGTCCCCTGTAGGGGGGCACAGTGTAGGAATAGGAAAAACACACCTATCTAGCACAGCTATGTTGATTGTAACTATTCCCACAGACTAGGATTTAATCCTGTTTCCATCACTGATAAGTAACTTTCCCCTCCAGACTACGCGGAGTGAGTTTGACTCCTGTGAGTATGAGGTACGTCGGCGCTACCAGGACTTCCTGTGGCTCAGGAGCAGACTGGAGGAAAGTCACCCCACACTCATTGTCCATGTAAGTATTCAAACACATCATAATTTAACCCTCTGAAGCCCAAGCAGTTTCTGGTTGTTTCTTGCTTCCGTCACATTTTGATTCACTGTGGTCTCTTTTTTTCTCTACAAAGTGAAGTCCTGCGCCTCTATGAATTCAGGAGGAGCATGACTATAAGCTGGTGTGACTCAACTATGTCTTCATGTAGTGCATCACAATTTAAAAGCTATAAATCATCAAACGAGAAGAACACAAATTGATTCCCTCTCTTTTTATTCTTTATGCAATCAAAAAATAAGGAGGTAATGTGTGCAACACATTTTGGGCACTCTGAAGTAGGGATTTACCAAAAAGGGCTTTTGTCATCACCCTCAGGCAATGACCGATACAGGCTGCAGGTTTTCTCAGCACAATATTTGGGGCCAATACTGCTTTGCTCCCTCAATTAACATCATACAAAAAATACACAATGATGACAAATATTACGATTCTCTATTTTAAAATCAGGAACATTAATTGAATTATACAAAAAAAACTAAAGCAAGACAGAAAAGAAAGGTAGAATATGTTGTAAACTTTAGTTCAGTTGCTTCATTTTGCAGTCTACAAGCAGGAGAGGAGCAATGCCTGGTCTGCTTGTGAACTGTATGTCTCCTAGCAACACAGAGCTGACTGTGGATGCCTGTCTGTAAATCATGCTGGGTAGAAATGTATGGAATTAGAAAAGAATAGAAAAGAATAGAACATAATGTACGTTATTAAACCCAAAAGGGAAATTCAGAGCCACAGCAGCACTGAGTATATGGTGCAAAAAATAAATCAAAAATAAGAATAATGTAATGAGAATCAACTAGAACAAAAAAAAACTTTTTTTTCCCCTATAATATATTAGGAAACTTGAGAATCTGATGATTATACAAGTTTTTTTTTTCAGTTTTTATATTTGACAGATGATTTGTAAATGACTGTCTTAAAAAAAAAAGTTTTTTGATCACTCTGTTAAGTTTGAGATTCAGAAGCAAACACTGCTGCTGCATCCACTGGAACCAACCAGTTCCCACCAGGGTGTCTCAACTTTCTTATAATCACAAGCTTATGAACTCAGGAACACGTTTAGGAATTGAAGAAATTATGAATGCAGTCAGTATTTTTTTTAAATTCTTTCAATGAAAAAAACAAAGTTGTGAGGGCTTTCTAAGTGATCTTGAAATGGTTTCACCTAAATACATTTGACTGTCCATAAACCAGGATTTAAAATGAGCCATTATCAGAGAAAAAACAGGTTATTTCTGAATATTTCCTCTCAGTACCTGTGGTCAGGTCAGATTTTGTGAAAGTGAATAGATCCATTTACACAACATAGATTAAAAGTCCCTGTAATAGCACGACACTGGCAAAGTTTAGCAGCACAGGTGTTTTATCCCTCCAGGTGTTAAGTTGGTTAAGATATTGTTTCTGTTGATTTCAGCCTCAGTGTCTGACTGATCTGCTGGCTCATGCTGTATTTACTGTGGCAGATGTCGTCCTCTGTTATGTTTGTTCACATCCTGATGTTTCCTCAGCCGCTGCCGGAGAAGTTTGTGATGAAAGGCATGGTGGAGCGCTTCAATGATGACTTCATCGAGACCAGGAGGAAAGCTCTGCACCGCTTCCTCAACAGGATCTCTGAGCATCCCATACTGTCCTTCAGCCAACACCTGAAAGTCTTCCTCACAGCAGAGGTCTTCGCTTTTTTCTCATACACACACACACACACACACACAGATGCACAGAAACATAGACACATAGACCAATCCCTGGAGACAAGGAGTTGGTTTGACCAACCACACCACAAAACAATAAAAAAATAAATACATAAAGTACATTTCATGGATTAAAAACAAGAAGCATAGTAATAGTGACAATGATAATTATAATGAAATTTATTCAAGGTTTCTTCACATCCTTAAAAAGTCTTAAATTCATGTATTTGAGACCAGGAGATTTAGAGTAAAAACTGTCTTACAAGCTGCTGATATAATTTATCTGCATCCTGTCTGGGCAGTCTATGACTATGAGTCACTGCTTGTGCTTTTACATACAGGTATTAACCAATTAGCAACTTTATGTTCAATAAACATTCAAAAAGTAAACTTGAATGAGTCTCATGAAGTGACACATGCTATGATTTGGTTGTAATGCAGCAGGACCCCCAAACCATCGACCAGATTTATGTGTTTTTGGTCTAAAACAAAAAATCACAAATTACAGGCTAACTTGAACACTCAGGCTTTATTTTGCCCTTTGTTCTGTCCCCATCAGGATTTCTCATCTCACAGGAAACAGGGTCCAGGGTTCCTGAGCAGGATGGGGGAGACGGTGAAGGCGATGGCCAACTCTGTACGAGGCCTGAGGACCCGACCGGAGGAGTTCACTCAGATGCAGGAGTACGTGGAGGATTTCAGCAACAAGATCAACTCCGTGGATAAAGTCACACAGAGGATCATCAAAGAACAGAGAGGTAGAGTGGGAAAGTCATCCACAGGAACAACTGTTAGGAAAGTGTCAAAACCAATGAGCTAAAGAACACTCTACAGAAACTGAGCAAATCCAGCCGTGAGTTTAAGTGGTGGAAAAAGGGCAAAAGTAAGAAGAAGTTTGGAGTTTCAGAAAATTGAAGAGCTGTATGAATATAAGTTTGAAAATAGCTCTCATCAAAGTTTCTTAACTGCTTTTCCTGTCCCGTTTATGTGATGTATTCCTCTTTTTGGCGGCCTCTAGTGGCCGTGCCTATTGAGGTACAAAAAGTCTTTGAATAACTTTTAATTGTTAACATCTGTTGTACACATAAGCCAAAGATGGAGTTGATAGGAAAAAACCCAGGACAAGTGCGTTGAAATAAACACCCTGTGATTGGAAAAATCCAATATTGAACGCCAAATTCCGAACTTCCTGTGGAGATTAGGCCATCCTTCCAAGAGACTTTTTATAGGTCTTGGCATGTCAGTGCTTCTGCAAAAATTTCATGCTTGTAGGTCAAAGTGGCTGGCAGGGCTGCAATTTTTGTCAATGGGGGGCGCTAGTGAGCATTGTAGCTTTCTGAAAGCGCTAAATTCATAAATTTTTCGCATTCCTTTGAAGGAGGTCGGCAAATTTTGAGGTTTTTCTTGTTCATGTCCAGGAGTCTGAAAATGCAATTTATTATTTTGAGGAAAGAAAGACAGAAAGAAAGACAGACACGAAAGAAAGACAAAAAGAAAGAGTAAAACTGGAAATACTGACCTGATGGCTTGCTGTTTTTTATTTTTTGTTTTTTTTTCCACTTTGCATCAGTTTACAGTAGTTCCTCTCCTGGACCTTTGGTTCTCGGGTTCGGGCCCTAAAAATAGTACTAAGTGCATAGAAATGAATAACCAATTGTAATTGCAGTATAGGGGGAAAATAAACCACAGTTAGATGATTTTTGTAAAGGGAAGCATCCTGGATTTTACACTCAAGTTTTTCTAAGCTTCATACATTGCTTTGGGTGTAAATAAGAAAAAATAATCCATTTTGCCCAACTCTGTAATTTCTTTCAGCTTCATTCAATCATACCCCTTGAGTTACAAAATAAAAGAGATTTTAGCCTGAAGACTGTCATTCTTTAACCCAGATCTACATTCCTGCATTTTAGAATCTAATGTGTAGAGAGTAGATTGAAGTTAAAGGCTCCAGGTTACTCCTGCTAACAAAATGGATGTAAATCTGAGACTACACTTCTGGTGTCTGGTGCAGCACTAATATAAGGGGCTGGTCTGGTGTTCAAATGAAATAAATGAAATGTTTTTCTTTCTGCTGAATGTGGATCAAGTTCTTGTTCATAGAAGCAAAACTGATCTGAGTGGATTATATTCAAATCTGTCCTTTGTGCTTCCAGAGTATCTGGATGAACTGAAACAGTACACTCCCACGTACACCCAGTGGGCAGAGTCAGAGGAGGATCTTGCGGAGCCGCTGAAGGGCGTGGCCGGCTGTGTGGATCGGTGTAGTAAAGAAACAGAGGAGCACATCAACCATATGTCTGAGGTCCTTGTTCCTGCCCTTCACGAGTACGTTCTCTGTGCTGAGACGGTGAAGGTAAGCTCCCACCAGACTGCTCACATCCAAACTCCTCCCCCTCTCTGGAGGAGATCAGGCCCATATGTTTGTGTTGGATCTGCTCCAGAAAGCAGCTTTAATTAACTCATATTAGAATATTCATAATGAGTTTGTGCTGTTATTCTGAAGGGTCAGTACAGTGGTTTGGTTTCAGAGCTCAGCAACAAAGTGTTGAGTCTCAAATCAAACCCTGTGGAGATCATTGTACCAGAGTGAGACAATGCAGTTAAATTTAAGTTATCCTTGAACCATTTACATTCCTCTGATGTCATCAAAGTATAAACAGTAACACATTTGTCAAACATCAGAATGCTATAACGTGTTTGAAAGCCTAGATTGTCAAACAAACTTGGCGGCTGAATGTGATCAGTTTATTTGACCGACAAAATGTAGTTAGTGAAAGAATCACTCGGATGATAATCACAACAACTGGGGTGTCTTACTTGTTTTAGGGTCATTACACCAGGTGAGTCCAAGTGGTGAAATTTCTCCTGTAAAGTCCGTTGTTTGTCTGTCTGTCATGTCCGTCCTCATCAATAACAGCAGCCTCACAGTCTTCTAGCATTTCCTCTTCAATGTGAATCTGGCAAAACTTGGCATATTTTATTTCCTCAGACTTCTAGCTGCAGGACAAAAGTGTCCCGATCTCAATAATCTGAGCTTTGATGCCAGGAGAGCCTGATGTATACAACAACTGCCCTCTGCCTGACTGGATGGTAGCGTAAAGCCCCCCTAGCAGCCTTGTTTATAGGCTATCAGCCCTGTCAGTCACACGCACAGTAGCCTTACTGTTCAAAGGAAGCCTGCTGTAGCAAGTTAGGTCATTCAGAAGACCTCTGTTTTACCGTACTTATTCATATATAATCATGAGTGCAACAGGAGAGGTACAATCTATAAGCTATAATTCCAGGATATATAGTGAACCTTTTCACAGAGTGAACAAAATTGACTACTAAGAGGACACTGAGCACTGATGAAGCTGATTTTTTTGCACAAAGTTGTCAGACTAGTGCACGGAAAATGAGAACGCATCTGCTGGTGTTTGGTCACCTGAGACTAAAAACTCTCTAATTCCTACGAGGTTTTACCAAGAAGGCTTAAATTTCACCCAGATGTAGATGACAAAGTGTAGAAGTGATGTGGTGGGTGTTTAATGTCTGACATGAAGCATCTTGAAGTTAATGATGCTCAAAATTTTGTTATATAAAAATTGAAAAGGAAAATGGAGCTGTTTCAGCTGCAGTTATCCTGATGTGGACTTTAGCTACATATAGAAACATGACATTTGCTGAAACTAGAGAGACTTTAATCTTTCAAATGAGGTGTCTCTGATGAATTCTGACCTTATAGTTCTACAGTTCTAAGCTCTGAAACATAGCATGGTAAATAGGCCAGAATTGGGTGGGAATTAAGGGGTTCAAACTGCTCTGTTATAGATTTTCTAGCATAACTAAGTTCTTCATACTAGATTTTCCCAATGTTTTAGTGTTCTCATATTCAGCTGTATTTAACCAGCCTTCTGTGTTTCTGCCTCAGGCCGTGATGAGGCGGAGAGATAACATTCAGGCTGACTATGAAGCCAAGAACGAAGCCCTCGCATCCAGAAAAGTTGACCAAGAAGCAGTAAGTGAGACTGAACATCCACACACTGAAGGAAAATCTGTCACACACACACTCCTCTTCTTCCCTCCTGCCTCCCTCTGAGCCAATCATTGTGTTTGTCTGTCCTGCAGTCATCTTCCCAGAGATTAGGTGTAATAAAGTGAAGCATGGAGTGGGGCCTCTCCCACAGGGCCACCCGCGGCTCTTATTGGGGAGGAAAAAGGCCTTCCTGGGAGGATTATCTTGATACCCAGGCTTGTTGGCTGGAAATGATTCCTCAGCTCAGTGGGAATAATAGCTGTCAATATTACGTATTTCACACTGTAAGCCCGGCAGCTAATCGCGGTGTAATGAAAATTCCCATATCCCCTTTAGATGGCGACTCGCTCCAAAATGTCAGGAGACAAAGGACGGAGACAGAAAGTTAGGAAAGCAAAGGACACGGCTATTTTTAGACACGCAACTTGAGCTTTTGCATCTGTGTGCTGTTGTGAATGTATGTTTCAGTGGATGTGGATGTGCAGGTGTGTGTGTGTGTGTGTGTGTGTGTCCCCTCACTGAGCTGATATCAAAATCCATCTGTGAGGTTTTAATTAAAAAGGAGGATGGAGTTTTTCCCCTCAGACCTGTGTGGTATTCCTTTTGTAATTAGTTCTGTGTGTGTGTGTGTATGTGTGTTTGTGTGTGTGAATCAAGCAGATTTCATACCTCCACCATATCAGTCAGCTCCGTGTACAGATCTACACTAATGAGAATGGAAATGTCACATAGATGCATTTGTTGCTGTTTGTAACTGAAATTTCGTCATGGAAACATTCAAACGCAGGCTTCCATACAGGTTTATCTGGAGAAATCTTTCAGAATGAGAACATGTCTGCTATGGAGGGAGAATATTGATTCATGAGAAGATGGCTTTTTGAGTTTTCAGTGCAGCCAAATTTGCCAAACAAGGTGTTTTTCAGTTCTGGAACATTAGGTTCCTGGATGAACTGGTCCTTTGTTTTTTGCATTTCCACCTGAGCCCTTTGTCCTATGAAATTATGCAAATGGGTCCAGTGATGTATGGAGGGGAAAAGGTAATAAAAAAAGGTACAATGAGCTCTACAATTAGCCTGTTAGTATGGAGGAGCTCCACTCTGAGCTGCAGATGGATTTTTTGACTCAACTCTTAAAAGGAGAGAAGCCTTAGTGGCAAAGCTGTTTCATCTGACCTTGATTGAGGACTTTCTGCTGGATTCATCCTCCTCAAACAGTTTAAGATCATCATCAAACACTTATCTGATGAGGAGATTGCGACACAGTATTAGCTGTATCTGTATTAAACTAAATTAGGACTCGTTCCCAAGGGTCTCAACATCCACTGTTTTGTGCAGCAGAAGGTCTTCAATTTACAGGGTCACACTTTAAACTGGAACACCAGGAGCTGACAGAGACACATTCACACTGTCAGGCTCAAAGAAGAAAAATGCTTGGAAATGATTGAACCAAGTCAGTCACAGTTGGGGGCAGGGCTGGGCAATATGGCAAAAAAGAAAAAGATCACCATACATACTTATGTTTTTTATCTGACCATAACTATATCACAATTTTTTAGTGGTTTTAACCTGCCAGTTTTAAAGCATTTGGGCTGGAAGAAATAGGGATTAGTTCAGCATTTTATTGACGTACAAATTAAATGACAAAGCAAAATAAATAAGGTGACCAGAAAAAATAAAAAAAACCTTGGTACCTCTCTGTAGAAAAATGTAGAAGAACACAGTGAGCTAGTTACAGTTGGGAGTATTTTTGCAGGTACACTCTAAATAGTGGGACTAGGCTAAATTGATATTTACAAAATATATGTTAGTAACCTGTGTTGAAAAATGTTAATAAAAATGTTGGTAAATTATTGTGTTGATCTAATCAAATTTGAATTAATTAACAATTTCATTTACTTACATTTTATTTAAGTAATATCAGCTAAAAATCACTGAGGAAAATGTAACAACATTGAAAAATTTAGTAAATGCTGCTCAATGGGGACTCTTATGTTTTAATCACCATGCACACTGAAAAAAAAGAAAAATCGTGCTGTCTTTGGAATTATGAAATCATATGTAATCATTTTTACCTGATTACAGATATTTACAATCTTTATTAATAAAAATGAATACGATCAATGTGAGTCTTTCTAGTATTTGATGAGTTTGATCAAAACATAAAATCAATGAAATCGGGTTTCATAAAAGCAAGACCTAAAACAAACAAATTGCCCCCACAAGAATGATGGTGACTCCTTAAAAAGCAAACATAATCATTATCAAAAGGAAGTCACATAAGTGATTGTTCTTCTTGTCTTTGAATGTTGCTGGTGTACAATGGCCACAAACAGTGACACCATTGATTGGTGCTTTTTTTTTTTTTTTTTTTGGCCTTTATTTGATAGAGAAGGACAGTGGATAGCGTCGGAAAGGGGAGAGAGAGTGGGGAGTGACATGCGGGAAATGGGCCACAGGTCGGATTCGAACCCGGGCCGCCCGCTCGAGGGCAAGCCTCATGGTGCGCAGCCATATCCACTCGGCCATCCGCGCCCCGATTGGTGCTTTAATCTGGTGGCTGAACTCCTATTGTCACGAGTTCTGGCAGTAGAGATAGGCTGTGCAGATTCCACTCTTATTTTCATACTTCCCCCATCATCACTTGGTGATACCTCTTCAAATGATTTAACAGATTTGTTGTGTTGCTGTTTTATTTTGATGGCATCAACCACCAACGTACCTTGCGTATGGGCTTATTTTTCTCTATGTCAGTTTGGAGATACACAAACCAAAGACACACAACCAACGTTGAACAACTTTTCGTCTCCTCAGAAGCCTCATCTCTGGGGGTCATGACTACAAGTAATTACTGACATGTATTTCACTGCCCTCAGGTCCACATTTGTCATTCTTTTTGCTTCTTTGGCAACTTACAAACAGTAGAGGAGCAAGAAAAGGTCAACTCTGATTGGCTGTTATCACGCACATTTCCGACATGTTAGATTAATTGAATATGCTCACAGCTGATCACCATTATTGGTCTGAAACCTATTACGATTCACTATCAAATAATCACCCAGCCTGGTCATTTTATTGGACGAAGGTAGGGGAAATTAAAAAAAAGCGCTGTGGCTGCTTCACCAATCAGAAACGTTCAGCTTGCAGGCCCCACCCCTAAAATTCCCTGGACATCTCAAAAATTGTGGACGAAGGGGAAAAATAACCTAATGTTTTCTCAAGATGCTCCACTAAAAGACCAGGTCTAGACTGTACTCTATAATTTACAAAGACCTGACATCAAGACAAGACAAGACGTGATCCAGCCCCATTGAACAGACCTTCGCAGTATTTAGTATTTAAGATGGGACGTTGTGTAACACGTAAATAAAAACACAATATAGTGATTTACAAATCCCTTTTAAAACGTTTGTAAAGAAATTATCCTGTTCTTTGATTCGAACACTTACATTAACCTTAACACCTGGTTTCATGTTACTTCCTTTTCCCCTTTAAGAGCTGCAGCTCTAACACCATCCATCTTCAAGTTTATCAATTTGAACAATAAATATATTATCTTTGGAGTGTACCCAATAGAATAGTGGTTAAACAGGATTTGCAAATTATTGTATTCTCTTTTATTTATATTTACACAACATACCAAAATCACTGGAATTTGTGCAGAAAGAAACAAATGGCCTTTGACTGACAGAAATCCCATGGCTGCAAAATTATAATCAGAGCAGAACGAGTTCACTTACTCAACTACAGTCTTGACTGGGACAGAGTTTCCAGAAAAAAAACAAAATTTTACTAAACCTGTGTGAAGAAGTGTCAGTTGTTTCCATATTTTATTCAAATTGTCACAAATGTAACAACCAGTGTTTTCAGGTGCAAAAACAGAATCAAAACCAGCTCCAAATGAACAGGAATGAAGTTTGTTTAACTGAGTTGAGAAGTTTTATTTCCCCCTCTGCATTAAATACTTTTACAATTTCTTTTGGTCTCTCAGCTCTAAAAAACAACATTTGTGGGGTTAATTGAATCCTAACTTGTATGAATCCAGTGTATTTGGCTGAGACTGTAGCACACATTTTGGATAAAGTATACTTAAATATGAGTTGTAAAATTCTTTTCTTGTTTGTTATGGATAATAAGTATTATGCTCTTGATCAAAATTGTATTTTCTGGGCTATAAATCCCACTTTTCTTCATAGCTTGGCCGTCCTGTGACTTAAAGTCAGGTGCAACTTACATTTCAAATAAATGAGGTGCCGTGTTATTGGATGGTTTTATGGACAAAGATGGCTAAACTCATTCATGAGGAATATTAAGGAGGATGTGTCCTGACAGCGCTGGTAGCTGACGGAGGCTCTGAGTCTCTGGCTTGGACAGCCTGACAGCAATGATAATATGATTTATAGAAATAAAAGTTCACTCCTGTCTTCCTCTCTCTTTGTTGTAGACAGTTTTTCAGGACTTGAATCACAAACTAGTGTTAAAATTCCCATAACTTTTTTAAAGTGAGGATTTTTTTGCATACAAACACTTACTCAGCAGAGTTATAGATCTCTCTGGGAATACCATAAAGATACCAAATCATTCTCAATAAATGCGACCTATACTTCAGAGTGACTATATGATTTTTTTCCTCTTCATAATGCATCATTTTACTGATGTGACTCATACACGGGAGCTACCGATAGTCTGAAAAATGTGGTAAATGAAAATGCTTCATTATAAAACTATATAAGTGTGAATCTATCCTTTGACTCCCTTGAAAACAGCTCTGTAAAATAGATGTGAACCAGATACTTGTTTGCTCTCATAACCAACCGGGAGCTGAATGAATCTTGCAGACATCAGCGTGTGTAAAGCGTTGACACAGCATCTGATAAGTTAATGGAAATATTTCTTACATCACTGTCAGTCACATCCCATGACCGAGCTGTATGCGACAAAAACATGACTTTGTTGTTTCAACTCTTAAGGCACTTTGTCTGACAACAAGTGCTATTTTTCCTGCATCCTAAATAAACTGTTGGCAAAAAACTTAAAGAAGTCAGTTAGAAATGAACAAAGTAATTTATTTAAAATCATAATCTACAAGTCAAGAATTGAACTCATTGCTTTTGTTAATGTTTATTTCATATGAACTAGAAGAACAGATACTAAACATCCAAGCCCACCTTTTAAAGATTTTTGTTTGTAATTACTTTATGGAGCCAGGAGGGGGCAGTGTTGCTCTAATTGTACCTTACATGAAGCAACCGGGGATACAAACTTCATCATTATTTAGAGTTTTCTATAATGTACACTTGGTGTCTCCTCATATAGAATACCTATAGATATAGATTTGTCTTTCAGCCCTGAATGCTCACATTTTACGTGTTTATTTCAAAATGTCTTCTCATGAAGATATTAAATGCATTTCAAAACTACAAATATGACTGATTAGAATATGATTATGAAATAGATGTATTTTTGTATGCATTCTATTTCTAAGATGAGTTAATGTCATAGTAAACGCAGTGTGACTCCCCTGTCAGATGATGAGTTATTAGAGTTATTAGAGGTCGTGCTGCTTCATATCTGAAGCCTCCTTGGCTCTGGGTCGGAGCAGTAACACACACACTAACAGATGTTTGACGCCTTTCAGCCATACCCTTTACAAGTTGGCTGGATCGATATCACTGCAGTAACAAGCAGGCCACTGCCATCCCCACGGTTTGTCCATGCTGTGGATAAGCCTGTGTTAAGCATGCTGTGTTTATTGAACTTGAGTAAATGCCAGTGTCAGTTTAAATGTCAGACAGCTAATCCGCGCTCAGGCTGAGTGAATACGGCTGCATGAGAATATCTGATTATCTGCACTCTGATGAGAGGTTATGTCATATGTGCTGTGGGTTCATCATGCAGTCTCAGGCTCATTTTGCTCCTGTTTGCTCTGAAATACACTCAGTATATTTAATAGTAGCTCTGCTGCTTGATTGCTGGAATAACAAATTAACTGGCCTCTCAATGCACTCGGTGTTTGTTTAATATACTGAATGATTCTGTTGTATGTTGGTTTAAAGGTTTAGAGGCCACTGACATTTGAACCACGACATTGTGCAATGAAGCATGAAGTACATGTACTTGATAACCCCCCCCCCCCCAACTTAAGAGCATTAACCAAAACTTGAATACGGCAGTGAATTCAGTCAGATTATCAGAAAGTCACTGGGGTCAGATGAAGTTGTCATTGTAAGGTACCCAGGATGCAATGGGATGATGGGATGCACAATCCCGCTGACTAACCAATGGCTGTTCAGTCAAAGATGAAGTAAAGGCATAAACTCATGTTTAAACCTGTACATAGCTAAAATATGAAAGTGTTTTTCAGTTTCCTGTATGATGGTTCCTTGACATTAGTTTGTAACCATCAGCCTCTTTCTACCAGCTTCTGTTTTTCTGAAGCCTGACTGTTGATTTCTGCCTCAGTCACAGTCTGAATGTTGTAGTTCGGATTAGCTACTTTCCTACCAAGGGTTTTTCTTGTCTTAACTTCTTCATTTGTTCCTTCTTTGTCCTTTCTTTTTTTTCTAGTTACTCTAACTTTAATTTTTACTTTTTCCTGTGCTCTCTCTTTTGACCACTTTTTTCTTTCTTTCATTCCTTCCTTGTTTGTTCTCAGCTTAATTTTCCCCCCGCTTTATTTACATATCCCTTTTTCCTCTTTTTTTCTACCCAATTATTTTATTTTATCTTTTTTCTTTCTGTCTTTAGCTGAGTCACTCTGTGTGTGTTGTCTTTTATTCTCTTGCCCGAATGTTTACACCTCCCAGCAGAATTTCTGATTTGTTGGTCTTTTCTCAGAAAATATGAATGATAACACAAAATCCTTTCTGTCACTCATGGTTAGTGGTTGGGTGAAGACATTTATTGAAAAAAAATAGTTTACTATTTTTAAATCATACTGAGAACAGCAACTTCCAAAATGACCCTGTTCAAAAGTTTAAACAACTCTGGTGGTTTTGGCCTGATAAATGCACAAAAGTGAACACAAATGTGTTTGAATGTCTACTAAAGGTAACCATCCTCACCTGTGATCTATTTACTTGTAATTAGTGTCTGTGTATAAAAAAATGATCAGGGTCATTTTTGAAGTTTCTGTTGTCGTTATGATTTAAAAAGAGTAAACACAGTTGTTTGTTAATAAATTGTCTTCACCCAACCTCTAACCATGAGTGATAGAAAGGTATTTGTGTTATCATTCATATTTTCTGAGAAAAGGCAAAAAAAAAAATCAAAACATTCTGCTGGAGGGGGTGTAAACTTTCAGGCACAACTGTACATCATTTCTGCTGTCATCCTTTTCTGTCTCTCTTGTTTTGAAAGCACAGTCATTAGGGAGACGTACCAATTAGGTACTTTTATTGGTTTATTGGTACTGAATTCTGTCAGTAGTGCAGAGTATCGATTCGGGTAAAATCAAACACTACCATGTTTCAGCACCCAAAACTCATCCTTGTGACTGAGAGGGAGTGGAGGAGTAGGTGATTTTCCATGTCGAACATGAGCAAAGAGTACACAGAGCTGGATTTTAATGTCTGCATTACTACCAAAGAACACTGCACAGTTGTAGTTCATTAGTAAGTTGTGGTAATTTTCTTTTAGGTTTTTTTTATGTTGAAGAGATTTGTGAAACAACTGTGATGATACAGCACAAACAGTTGAATGTTGTTTTGATAATTTTTTTAAGTTTATATATTGAGAAATAAACATGTTAAGTTAAAATTTTCTGATATTTTATCATTCAACAAATGAACATTTATGTCTGTATAAACACACACTTAAGTACAGAAATTTGATACTGTTGAGCACTGATACTGATTCCGGGCATCAGCAACGTATCAGTTCAAATGTGAGAGGTATCACCTTTGTCACCCCCTGTGATCCCAGTCTTCCTCTGTGTATCCTCTGCTTAAGTCTGTGTCCAGTTCATTTCTGTCACTTCACTCTCATCCGTGTCATCAGCACAGCCACAAAGAGTCTTTATATCATAACAAAGTGAGTCTTACCTGTTTCAGGTCTCTTCCATTAAATTATTAATATGTTTTATATGGGTGTAATACTGTAATTGTATGACTCAGGTCAGAATGATGAAACCTTATGTCTAATTTGCCTCTCAAGTTGAATCCATTCTGCTTTCACTCACATGTTATCATACAGCTCTCAGACTTCAGTTTAAACACTGTAAAATCTGATATTGAGCCACACGATGCATCGAACTATCAATCAAATGTTGTCAGTCGCAGCAAATGTTGTTTCAAGATGATTAACAAAGACACAGGTCGGTGTAGACCTATCCAAGTCACTGTTCAAATAAATGCCATGTTGGATATTTCTATGAATCATTCTATCAGTGAATACAAATCCCTACATTGTGTGTTACTGGTAGAAAATCAAAGTGTGAAGTCAGTGGATTAGGACTAACCACATGTAAATTCAGAGTCATGTCAGAGTTTTTCAAAGCGCTCATGTTTGATTTCAAGATAATTAGTTTTCCTAGATAGAGTTTAAATCTTTAGCCAAACTCTTTTATATCCCACTCTCTGTTTTCTGTTGACTGCGGCACTTTTAAACATGAATGAGATAATCTGAGGACTCATTTGTTGGCTGCCTGCTGTTCCTCCCTCCTAAAATAACCTTTTGAGATGCACCAGCTCAGTGTGACTGCCTGCTCTCACGTCGATTCAGCCCATCCACCACTCTCAAACTTTATCTCAGTATTTAGCTGAGAGAAAATCAAGTTACAGGTGTAAAATTAAGAATAATTTATCTTTAATCAGAATTAGGATCAGAATCAGAAATACTTAATCAGTCTCAGGATTGGAAACCGGATTTTAAGAGTTACTGAGCAGTCAAAGATAACAGGAGAAATTTACATTGTACACCTCCCTGTTCTCATTTATATTTGTGTCAAATGTTCATTCAAAAAAGTTCAGATTATTATGAACTCTCTGGAAAACATTAGTCAAGAGTCAGGTGTTAAAACTTGTCCCCAGGATGTTTGTCTGTGAAGATACAGAATCTGTTGTTGAGTTCTTTATGTCCTGAGAATATCTCTGTTTGTTCAAATCTGAAAAACTGTCCCTGCCACCCAAAAAAGGATTAAAAAAACAGAACAATAGCACTTCACAAAACATTCCAATGAAAAGTAAAATCCTTCCATCATCCGTTGGCTCCTTATCCTTCATGTGAGGATGTTTTCCTCTTCTTTTAATCTGGGTTACGTCTAATCATTACAGCTTTACCTCTTCATTTTCTTCTTCACATTGTTAATCTTACTGCACATTAAGCTTTTAAGAATTTTGCTGAAGTCAGCCTTTGCTCTGAAAGCATTGCTGAGTTTGACAAATAAACCAAGACAAGGGAGTGAGAGCAAATGTTGAATATTTTATGTCTATGTGGACCAGAGCCACACACAACAGCATCTGGAGCCAAAGATAGTTTGGTAACTCTGTCTTAGTGGGGCCTTTGTTAAGGCAATACACAATTCAACAAGAAACAAACAGGACTAAAACATGGAAAGAGAATAAAAGCACCAAATGATGACATGGGTGATGCTACCCAGGAAACAAACCACCATATGTAGTCTCTCCAAACAGGACGTCAGATCACTCCTCTGTGATGCTTTTCTTCTAAGGCTCACTTCACCAAAGTGAAACTTAGGCATTAAAAATCTGACTGAAGTAACTACGTTGTGCTAATGTTAGCAAATGTAGCTGCTGGACTTGAGCAGAGATGAAGCCTCAGCTGCAGTAAAGTTTCTGTGTCCTACACAAGTACAGATTCCTGTTTTCATCTCCTCTGAAGATACAAACAGCTTCTACAACTTTTCCCCCTTTTCAACTGAACTCTCTCCAATACCTGAAAACATTTTAAAGTGTAATCTTGGTGGAGCTTCCCCTAATGAGGGAGTACTGTGGGGTTTTTATTCTGTCCCTCTGGTGTCCCTGTAGTATCTTTATATGATACACAGCTCAAAAAATCTCTTATTGCTGTTTTAGAAAAACACCTGTTACAGACAAATAGTCTCAGGTGCTGTCTCTTCAAGACTTCCTGGTCCACAAACCCCCCCTTCGCTCTGATTGGCCTGCCAGGGCGGGCACTGTGGGCAGACCTTGGTGTTTGAGGCCTGACCCTCCAACATGCCATAAATCAATTAGGAGGGAAAAAAATTCAGTAAAATATACAGCAAAACACAGTCATAAAGCAAAAATAAATCAAGGACCATATAACCAAACATTTTCTTTTACTGTATTAAATATGCACAATATCAGTTAATTGTGAGAGTGGAGAAAACTTTGATTTTTACTGTAAAAAACTGTTAAAATGACAACTTTCTACAGGGAAAACAATTAACAGGCATATTTTTTCAGGGAAATACTATGATTCTAAAAATGTCTGAAAACCCTCAACTTTAAAGTATTATTTGGCCAAAACTGCAGTCATTGAATTTGTGCATATTGAAATTTACCGTACAAATCTGTGGATTCTTGTGCAACAGGAACCTTAATGATTACAGGAGCAGGATGTTAGAAATTTGGTCCACTGAAAAACTATCAACGGTGCACTGTAAAAAACAAAACAAAACAAACAAACAAAAAAACATTGTTTTAATGGAAAAAGATTTGCTGCTGTGGTTACCAAGGACTTTTTGTAAGATATACAGGAAAATTATAAACATTACTGAAACAGAACTGAACTTTGCAAAGCAACATGCTAATTTTACAGTTTAAAACTGTAATTCAACCAGAAAAAAAATCATCACAAACTGGTAAAATCAAAAGCTATTTTTTACTGAATTAGCAAAACCACAAAGCTATTTGTATTTTTTGTTGATGTAAAAACCCTGAAATGTATTACTTCCTTAAGCTAAATTGAATTGGTGAAACATTTTTTCAACCTAGACATATGGTGAACACTCTAAAAAGTAGTACCCCATTTTACTTAATTTAATTGTTGAAACATTTTTTTTCACTTGAAAATATTAAGTACACTCTGAAAAGTATGATTTCCTTCATCTAGATTTAACTGTTAAAACATTTTGGAACCCAAACATATTGAGTACACTCTAGAAAGTATTACCACCTTTTACTAAAGGCAATCGGTGAAACTTTTTCCACACTTTAAGTATTGAGTACTCTATAAAAAGTTTTATTGCCTTGTACTTGATTTAATTGGTGAATCATTTTACAATTAGAATTTTGTTACATATGTATATATACACATATATGTAGACGTTTCAAAATCTGCACGTTATCTGAACTTCCAGTAGTGGTACTTCATGTCCATGTTTACAATACGGCAAAGTATATACTACCCCCTCTTTAAGCTGTAACATGAATCACGACTTAATGAAGGAGACTTGACCTTTTAGTCTGACTTGAATGGTTAGTATTACCCTTTTCTGAAAACAACAAACGTACTTTAATCACTTTTTGCTGTAAAAATACTTTTACATTAGATATAAGCATCATTTAACAAATGTTTTAATAATCAGACTGAGATGTTTGTTTGGTGTGTTTGACCTGCAGCTACAGGAGGAGGTGGATGCTCTTGCAGACCGGGTAGAACAAGCCAACAACGCCTTGAAGGGAGACTGGTCCCGCTGGCAAGACGGCATGAGAACTGACCTCAAATCAGCTTTTATATGCACTGCTGAGAAGAACGTGGACTATTACGAGAAGGTGAGTCTAAGATCAGAGCTGGAGCTGTAGATGGAGTCAAACTGTGGAGCTGCAGACTTTAAATCATCCACCAAAAACCTCCTATCAAAGGAGGTGTCGTTTTTGACGACTGAAGAGAGTGACGTCTTCAATTTGGTCTCTTTTGTATTAGTGTCCGATAAAACAAGGCGTACTACGTTTAGTGAACCGACGTCGGACTGGGACACCGTCGTGAATCTCTGTGTCACAAGAAGGACTGCGACACCAAAGTCCGACAAAGACACGTTCAAATGAAGTCCTAATAAGAGCTAAAAGAGCTCAGCAGCAGCATCACTGCAGATGTTAGACATGATGATGAAGGTGGACCATATGGGAAACATAAAAGAGAGTTGGCTGGTAGAGACCATCCTATAACTGGATTTATCATTAGGCTGAGAGGAGAGGCAGCACAGAAATTAAAGGAGAACAAGAAAGTTAAGAAACAGAGTGAGTCAGTCAGCTTTTCTGGTGCTCATCATTGGGTCTTTTCTAGTTTGTCTGACTCGCAGAGGTCAGCTGCACCACAAAGTCTTACTCCTCAAAAAACTGATCCTCAAAGAGCTTTTGTATGAATGCTCCTGACACGACTGTGGACTCTAGTGTTTGTTCTACATCAGTGTGAGACTTTTTGAAGTCTCTATTATTATTTCATTATTCCCAGTCGAGCCTGGATAACTGTAGTTGGATAAGGAAAGCACATTTAATAACTCAGCTGCAAATGTAGCTGGTGTTTCAGTGTAAAGTGTGACCTTGTTAACTGGTGACTCTCAGTCGACCATCACGGGCACGTTTGACTGAGAGTCACCAGTTGACATGGTCACTTTTGGGCACAGTCACACTTGGCAATCATGCCATGCTTAAACACCCTTAATCCCTAAAGTCCAGCTCATTTTTCCAGTGTGACCACAAGTGAACCACACACACTTCTCTTCTTCAGCACGGTTGGGAGAGGTGTGCTTTGGCATGGTTCACTTCATGCATGAGCACAAGCGAACGGCCGCAGCCCTTACATGATGCATGACGTATGAACGCTGCGACTGCTCCTCTTGACAATCATTTTAAACAATAGGGGGGTGTCGGAGAGCTGTGTTGGTCCAAAACAACTAAACAGGAGCCAAAAAGTGAGGAAAGTCGTAACAATGTTCTCCATGTTCTCTAATCTGCTGACTGATGAAACTGTGTCTTGTAAAGAGACGCTTCATAGTTACGTCAGCAGCCGTGCGTGAGCAGACAACTGTGCTGAAGCTTGGTTCACGTTGGAGTAGTGTGACTGCCAGTCGCTCTGTCCAATGGGAGAGCAGCACTGTGAGAAGTGAATTATACTTGAGTACAGAGCAGTTTGAATGGACAGTGTGACAGCGTCCTTGTTTGAACACCTGTAGCTGACGGTCAGAGCTCAACAGAAGTTGACCCTGCGGTATAGTATTATTTCTGACATTTTACCATGAAAGAAACCCATCATTTCTTTGTTGCTTAAAGTTTTTATTTAGTGTCTACAGAAAGCTAACTCCTCTGAATGAATAGACCTCAATTCTGTTGCCAAATGTTTGTGCACCTTTATGAAGGTGTAGGTTGCAATTGGGATCATAAAGCATTGAGTTTGTTCCAACTGTCCGTTGGGTGGAAAAATGAGACATCACACAGTTGGATCATATCATGTTTAGTCGATTGTTTAAAAGTGTTTGGAAGAGTTTTCTAGATTCAGATAAGATCTTTTTAATTTTTTTCCCCCTATCCAACAGCCTCAAGTCTAACAATATTCAATTCTCTACAATAAAAGTTTAACACAAACAAAATTTGGGGTTTAAGAGTTAATATTTATGTTTATATTTATTTATCATTTTTTAATAACCAGATTGACTTGCTTTGTTTTCTCTTTCCTATAATGTGGTTGTAGATGAACTTTTATTTGAACATTGAACAGCATAGATGAATGACAGTAAGCCGTGTATTAAACAGACAGAAAACTGACTGTAGTTAACAGGGAAAGGAAGTAAAGCAGACAAAGCTGAAGAAACATCAGTGCTGGAGGCACAGAGCTGCAAAGTCCTCCAACTTTTCAGTGTTAGACTAGGTTTCCTGCTACAAACCTGTGTTTTGATTGTTTGGGTGTGTGACAATGGGGGAGCTGGAACATGATCTGATTGTCGCCAGCCTTGGAGGCAAGGAGACGTACTTCCATACTGAAAGTGTACATACTTGAGATAATAATTGATTCCAGCCTGTAGTTTGTGTGCTCGAACAAGGATAGTGATCTGATTGGGTTGCATGAACAAGCTACACTCAGATTTACCCTGTTTGACTCTGTGTGAAAATGTACTGAGTAGGAAAAGACACGTGGCTGATAATTGAGGATAAAGAGTGCTGACATGTGAAATGTTGGACTTGCTTCATGTTTATTTTTCACATCTACCAACACTATTCTCAATCAACTCTAATAAATGTGATCTGTACAGAAAGAAACAAAACAGTGGAAAGCAGCCAGGAGAGGTTAAAGACTTAAAGTAAACTACAACAGAGACATCTCTGAAACTGGAGATGAGTCATAAGCACTTAATTAAACAGTGTGTGGAACACGTCTGTGATGAATGGAGGAGAAAATGTCACAGTTAGTAACAAAGCAGACAAACTCAACCACATGCAGCTTTCCTCACCTTTGTTGTTCTTCTCCATTAGTGATATTATTCAGTCTAATGTGATTGATAACAACAAGGGGTGGGCGGTAAATTAGTTTAAGTACCATCACTAGTGTCACACTCAGCTGGGACTCTGTAATACCACCATCACCAGGGGAAACACACATTTTAGTTTCAGTGCACATAAGGGAGATTTACTTTCTCAACACATGCAGAGTTGGAAATTAGCATCCAGCAGCCACAAAATGCTTGTTTCTGTGCACTGTTTGGTGAATTTGTACAACTTAAACGCAATGGTAGTGGGTAAAATTTAGGAAAAACGTTACATAATTAATCTGGGTATAGAGGTGGAGCTGCTCTGGTACTTATGGGGAAGAGACAGTCAGCTCTTTATGTTCATTACTCAGAGGAACATGGAAGGTGTTGGTGTTCTCATGAACTTAAGTCTGACAGTAGGAGGAAAACACATCATCTCTCAAATAAAACTGAGTCTCATTTAGAGATGTTCCAATACCATTTTTTTTCCTCCCAATGTCGAGTCAGATACTTGTGCTGTGGGTATCTGCCGATACTGAGTACCAATCCGATGCCAGTATGTTATGAAAAATATACCATACTACCCCTGCATGACTGCAATGTAATTATCACGATTATCAAAGCCATTTATTTTAACATTTATTCTAAAATATAACAGTATAGCGGTATCCAGCATAAAATATTACCTCACCGCCAACATGGTTGTGCTAGTTAGCTTAGCTCCAAGTCTCATGTCGACCAGTGTGTTTGTTGAGTCTGTGTCACATGATCAAGCAGTTTACAGCACGGTGCTACTGTTTTCAGAGCAGTGAAGAAAACTGTTCCAGAGTTTTACAGAACTTAACATGAGATTTCTAATTTAATAAATTATGTGGTATCAGATCGTTGTCAAGACTCTAGTAGTTGCCGATACCGATACCAGCATTTTTGGCAGTATCCGAGCAATTTCCAATACTGGTATCGGTATCAGAACAACTCTGGTCTCATTTTTAAAATTTGATACTGAGTCATAAAGTCCCTGGACTGATCTTTCAATAATAGAACATGATTCCCTTTCCTGTATGAATTTCAGTTTTGGACTCTGGGTACTCTACACAAAATATTCAGTTTCTGCCACTCTGGTGCTGATATTGTGGAATATATTCATACAACAACTGTGTATAACTCACAGCAAAGTTTTGCAAGGTTATGTGCAGACAGTCTGGATCAGCGCTTCTCCTCACACACTCTCTCTCCTGCGTGTGTCAGAGCACAGGAGGCTACTGTCCGTTAGCAGACCATGGTACATCACTTTACCTGACATACAGCCGTCTGAACCTGACAAACTTTGTAATACTTCAGTTGTAGCAGCAAAGCAGTGTCTAACGGACTGTATCAGCACGTTTACCTGCTTTAACACAACGTCTGTCTTTGAGAAAACTATCAGTCATCCTCCGTCTCATCAGCTGATACTCAGATGAGCCAAAGCTAAAGTACACAGGCTGAATTATTGGCCCTGTGGCAGTAAGTTCTGGTGTTTTTTAGCGGGAGGTTGTGTGTTTCAAGGTGTTTGGTTTAATTCTGAGTGAGAACAGGAGACATGACTTCACTGTTTGTCTTCAGACTGATTCACTGAGAGCTGTCAGCCGCTGCGTAAACACAGTGTTGGGAGGAGTGTGTTTGATTTATTCACCCAGCCTGCCCTGTTTGTGGAACAGCTACTGTCTAGGGATGTTGTTTTCACACAAAAAGTTCAATAATTTCACAGGTAAACTCTGCACTTTTTATTGTGCTGCAGTACACAAATATAATTGAAATTCTAATGTTACTCCTGGTTCTACAGATAATGATGTCAGTTATTTCAGTCAGACATAAGAACCAATTCTTTGAGGAAGTAGCGCAATAACAAGTATCAGGGAAAAGATGCTGCCAAGTTTATTAATGTGAAACTTGAAATTGTAAACAGAAGAAAAAAATACACAGATTTCAGACACAGACTTTTTTCAATTTAAGCCCTGGAATAAGCTAAATAAGTATTTTCTAAGTGTTTTCCTAAATGAATTGATATCAAATCAGGACCCTTTGAATCAGAATTGATTCAGAAAATGAGTGGTGATACCCAGCCCTTTTTGACAAAAATAATTTAAAACTGCTCTCTCTGTTCAGTGTCAGTATATAACAGTGTTAGGTGTGTGTGTGCCTGTGGTGCATCCATAGACTGTATAATGGATAGGCGCAGTCTCTACAACCTTACCTGGCTGTTTGTCATCTGAAGCCCAGCTTTGAACATCGTCTGTATATAGAATGGACAGTGTGGCTCCACCTGTTACCGTTGTACGATCTTGAAGCCAAAATTCCTCCTTACTGGAACCGGAATTGTCTGCCATTGTGCGGCCAGAGTCTGCGCGAATTTAGGCGGATCCGAGTAAAAAAAAAAAAAAAAATCATCATAATTTATTTTCCTTTTGAAGGTGTTGTCTCTTTTTTGTCTCTCTTTCCTAAAGTTTCGTATACCCCCAATAAAAACCTGTCAATCATTGTAAAACCAAACTTATGACTTGGTTTTTAACGTCTAATAACTAATGAAAAACATACTTCTCTGTAAAAAAAAAAAAAAAAAAATGAACACAATGCAGCCAAATAACATCTTCATGCCACTACAGCGTAAGGATAATCACGTGCATTGGAGACAGAGATTCGACCTATACTGCAGCCAGCCACCAGGGGTCGAGGCATTTGTTTGAAGCTTCAGTTAGAGCTGACTGTCATTGATTATACAGTCTACTGTTTTGAAGCAAAATTGCTGGAGTGGCCATATTGGAAATTGGACTGGTGACAAATACCCAAACCCACTGTTATTGGGCGCCTATGAGTCATGTGATCAGAGCCATGCCTCCAATTGGACAAGCTTGCAGTCTCAATATCTTCTAAACTGCTGAGTTAGAGGAAATTCCCATCCTGTTCAGGGTGGCCTGTTAAAAAAATCATCTAATCAGACAGGAGACAGTTTTTGTACCAGGCTTTAAACATGTTAATTTCTGCTCTGACAACAGCTTTTTTTGTCTTGTCTTTTTTGTCATGTGACTTCTGTTACTTCCATAACCAGCCCTAAGTGAACCCTGGACAAACAGCAGATTTTAGAGCTTCAGCATTGTCTCATATTTTCAGAGCAGAGGTTGCTGCTTTGGTGCATCTCTTTGAGTCTGAAGCAGGAGTGTAGCTGGTTTAATGTAAAGTGATTGGGGTGCTCTAGCAGAGAAACCTCAGCACTGAGCAGAGAGATCTTTTCAGTTTTTGCTTTTCCATAAGAACCCCTCCAAATGACTACTGGCTGTCACACAAAAGCACACTTTTCCAGTGTGACCTGGAAGTGTAGGCTTAATTCTTTTCAGGCTTGACCTTAATCCAATCCAGCACCTTGGCAGTGAACTCCATAAGACCCTGATAGTTCAACCCAAAGTAACGTTCTTGAAGCTAAATGGGAGCAATATCCCTACACAGTGTCAAAGTCTGACACCAGCTCAGCTTGAGTGTTGTATTCATTTTCCGATGTTTTGTGTTTGACACTTAGGTTCAATGAATAGAAGTACCACCAGTGTCATGATTCCACATGGAAAGTGCCTCAGTGCTCTTGTGGATCTGTTGGTGTGTGAAATGATAGGTCTCCCAGGCTAAAATGGTAGTTTTGTTTTATCTCCAGTGGAGCAGAGCAAGGGGAGGAGGGTACAGTTGAGACTATCGTCCCCTGAATACCCATCATCCTTCGAGCTCCACTCTGCCTCAGATGTAGTGAAAACGACAGACGATGTGGATGATGCTGAGGAACAGGGAGACGGTTAGGAAATTAAAGATGCTCCAGTGACTTTTGAATCTGACATGTCTGAAACGGAGCATTTTGGTCGTCCCATGTCAATAAAAGAGAAAGTAGATGAAGGTGATGGACAAACAAAAGATGTTATACAAACACTTGTCCACTGTGGTGACCTACACCTCAGGGGATATAAGTCTTCGGATGTGAGATGACACGTGTGATGACACGCTGTTTGGCAAAATGTCTCCATGAAAAGATTCAAGAAGATGCAAAGCAAAAAGTGCAGCAGGTCAAAAGACTCAAAAGAGCATTTACAGCTTCACTTCCTAATGACAGCCAAGGGTGTAAGAGATAAAATGATGTATGCTAAGACATACCAGAGTTTTCTTTGGCTGACAGCAGAAGTTCAGAGGTACACAGAGCCTCAAAAGACCTCCGAGCTGCTCACTTAGAGCTGTATGAATACTTTTTAATGACATTTGGATATATATAAATAAAATCACTCTGTGTTCTCGTTATCCAGTACGATCATAATGTGAGATTTTATTATCATCGCCTCCCTTTGAATGTGACACAGCCTCCTTTGTGTTGCTTCAACTCATTTTCTTGCAGTCAGGCTATCTAACGTCACAGTTTCTCCACAGATAACACATCAATAGATCTCAGTTTTGGGCCATATTATTTTTTATCAGGGACTGTGACAGTGGGGCCTTTCTGTGCGTGCCTGCTAAGTGTGTGTGTGCGTGTCTACATTTGTATGTGAGTGTGTGTGCATGAGTCCTTGACATAATTGGGATCTCTCTCCAGGCTCTCTCTCTGCGGGGGGAAGGCCATCTCGCCTGGCCGCTCCCTGCAGCAGCCCTGATGACATCACTCATCAGCCGGCACACTGGCCTGAAGCAGTACAAAGGAAAAAAGGGAGAACCAGTGTGTATTAGTCCAAGTGTGTGTTTGAAATGAGTGTGTATGTGAACACAAAGAGCTATTTGTTTCCTCATGTGAAGCGCACAGAAAGTGATATTATTAGGAAACTGCTCTCTAAAACAATGTATTGTGCCTGGTGCAGGCCTGGACACTCAGCAGGGAAATTAGGCCACTGTTTGCATATTTATGAGCTGAACCTCTCATAAATTTAGCTCTTACCTTCACTTGTTCCAGAAATGAAATATTAATGATTCTAAAAGGTTCCTAATTTGTGCACTGAGGAGATTTGAACATAGTGTTGTGTTCAAATGTTGGAAAGAGGTCCCCCTGTATTTGCAAAGCTAATGATTACATCATGAAATAAACAACAAAGCAAAACAAATATTATTTCAAATGACTGCAGGGAACTGTAGTTTTAATTCTGAGTCTTGCAAAGGTTTCTGCTTCATGAGGTAAACCTAAAGTTGAGCCGCTTGAAAGCTTAAGAAAATGATATCAGTCAGCTTAGTACAACTTCAGCACCATTATTTTCTGTTTCACTGAGAATGTAATTTATGCAATCTTATCCCACTTTTCAAAAAAAGATTATTGAAATAAGATCTAGACAAGAAACACAAAATCATGAATGGCAGGCATAGAGTGGAAAAACATACAGCTCTCTCTTTAGTCACATTATCAGTGATGTAAATGCATCACAAACACCCATTTGCTATCACCCTGCAGTGGAGTATAATAGTGCAAAATTTGGTCTCTGATAACCAAGTAATTATCACCAACATCAATACCATTATTATTACATGACATTATTATATGCTGCTCCCTCGGCCCGACCCGGATAGGCAGAAGAAAATGGATGGATGTATCATTTCAATCTAACAGCTTGCACATACTAGTAGATAAAGAATCGGTATAGGTATTGATATCGACAATACTGGTTTGATATTTGCGTAGTATTGGATCAATGCCAAGTTTTGCAGTATTGCACACCACTACAGTAGAGTTGGGGAGAAGGGGGAGAGGCAGAGTGTGCAGTGTGTCCCAGAGTGATGGGCACATCAGGGTAAGAAGAGAGGCAGGTAAAGATATGTACCCATCATGCCAAGTGCCTACTGTACAAGCCTGTGGAGGCAGTGCTATGATCTGGGGTTGCTTATCTAAACAATGCCACAGTGAATGCGTACTATAACCCCGGCTCAAAGCAGTCCAAGAAAACATTAGAGTGTGACCTTGTCTTTCGTGGCGACTTTTTTTGTGGCCAGGCAGTGTATAAAAGGTTTGTTAAGCTCACTATGAGAAGCTTTATTGGTTTGAAGTAATTGTTGTGGAACATATTGGCTCCGTCCTTCTGTGTTATTGTCTGTGTGTGTGTGTGTAAAGATAAGTGAGTAGTAAATTTAGCACTCAATAATCCTCAGCTGACAGCTTCTCTAAAAGCAGCTTTTTGTCTTTCTGAGCCTGTTGTCACTCTCAGCAGCTCTGACTGCTTATCAATCCAGCCTCTTAGACAAAAGTGTCGTCCATATTGATTACGGATAAACCCATCACCTCCTTTTTGTCTTCTGACAGTCCCGAACTGAACTCCAATACACAACTTGTCTGAAGCAAAGGTAGAAGCAAACAGATCAATAGTGCTTGGGGAAGCGTGCGATGGGTGTGACATGATTGGATGTCTGTGATGCTGAGTCACTAAATCCACCCACAGCTGGAGCCCTCACTTGTCTTGTTAGTCTGGGGTCTCAACATTTATTTCTCAGCAGAAAGCTGTCTTAGAGAAGATGGGGAGTTTGTTGTTATACTGACTGTTTTAGCGACAAAAAAAGAAAAGTTATGTTATAACCCTTTTGTGGACTTAAGTTCCCTCATTTAAAGTTTGTCAGGTGGAGCGTGTATTGTATTGCACCTTTGTGTCTTTGTCGACCCCCGAAAACACACTTTCACTGGTTTGGACTGTTCTGTTAATACTTCTTTCAGCGTGCAGGTTCTCCACTCAGCTGCAGCACATTGAAGGGCTTAAAAATCACCTGCATGTGTACAAATATCAACAACGGTGTGTTAAGGCTGTGTGGTCCTAAACTCAATTTCACGCACTTTGACTCAAATACTTAAGGCGCAGAGGGATACCATTCACTGTGAATGAAAACTGAAAATAGCATCTTGGCAACCCCCGTTGTGACTCAAGACTTAAACGGAGCTCTGTGGAATAACATGGAGAAGTGGAGAAATGCTGTAGTGATGCAAATAGTCATTTAATGTGCAGTAGGACCAATCCAATCTCACAGCACAGCTGCTCTGTAGTTCACTGAACAGTGTCATTCTGGGTAATACACCGTTGCAGACAAAAACTTGTTCGTCCTTGGCCTGGAAGCACCGCTTATCAACTCAGAGGTGTTAAAAGAGTCTGTTTCCTCTTCCATGGCTGTCAGACCAACACATCCACTGGTAGTCGACTACTTTGGATGTAGGGATGAGTATGAAAAATGGGTCCCTGGTAAGGAACAGTTCAATCTATGGACACCATTAGCCTTTATTCTTAGCGATTCCTTTATCGATATTTACATTCATCGGAAATGATGAACCTCACATTGACTATTCTACTCCAGCTAGCTTAGCTTAGCAGATATGTAACAGTTTCCCAAAATAACTCTGATTCTGGATTTAATTTAAAAGCTGTACCATAGAACACAAGAAATACCTGTAACTTTCTCACAAAAGATTCATATCAATACATTTAACATGTTACACATCTCATAATGTTCCAAAAACATATAGTAAATGAATCACAAACTTGATGCTTGCAAAATTGGGAAATCACATTGATATGCTAGTGGTTAGCATACAACAATATAGCTTTGGTTTTAAACCAGGATTTCAGCTTCCACCTCAGAAACATTACTCTTTGAAAAAAAATGCTGAGAACTCTGTGAAAACCATAGACTGTATAATCAGTGGCTACGGTGACAGCCAGTTCTAACTGAGGTCTCCACAAGAACTGCTCCCCCTAGTGACTGGCTGCAGAACAGGACAAAACCTACGTCTCCCAATGCATTCCAGATGAGAGGTGGGAAAACTAAAAAAAAATATTATGTTACATATGTTACATTTTTATTATGCTTTATTGTACACTAATTGACAGCTNGATAAAGAGTGCTGACATGTGAAATGTTGGACTTGCTTCATGTTTATTTTTCACATCTACCAACACTATTCTCAATCAACTCTAATAAATGTGATCTGTACAGAAAGAAACAAAACAGTGGAAAGCAGCCAGGAGAGGTTAAAGACTTAAAGTAAACTACAACAGAGACATCTCTGAAACTGGAGATGAGTCATAAGCACTTAATTAAACAGTGTGTGGAACACGTCTGTGATGAATGGAGGAGAAAATGTCACAGTTAGTAACAAAGCAGACAAACTCAACCACATGCAGCTTTCTTCACCTTTGTTGTTCTTCTCCATTAGTGATATTATTCAGTCTAATGTGATTGATAACAACAAGGGGTGGGCGGTAAATTAGTTTAAGTACCATCACTAGTGTCACACTCAGCTGGGACTCTGTAATACCACCATCACCAGGGGAAACACACATTTTAGTTTCAGTGCACATAAGGGAGATTTACTTTCTCAACACATGCAGAGTTGGAAATTAGCATCCAGCAGCCACAAAATGCTTGTTTCTGTTCACTCTTTGGTGAATTTGTCCGACTTAAACGCAATGGTAGTGGGTAAAATTTAGGACAAACATTACATAATTAATCTGGGTATAGAGGTGGTGCTGCTCTGGTACTTATGGGGAAGAGACAGTCAGCTCTTTACGTTCATTACTCAGAGGAACATGGAAGGTGTTGGTGTTCTCATGAACTTAAGTCTGACAGTACGAGGAAAACACATCATCTCTCAAATAAAAAACTGAGTCTCATCTAGAGATGTTCCAATACCATTTTTTTTCCTCCCAATGCTGAGTCAGATACTTGTGCTGTGGGTATCTGCCGATACTGAGTACCAATCCGATGCCAGTATGTTATGAAAAATATACCATACTACCCCTGCATGACTGCAATGTAATTATCACGATTATCAAAGCCATTTATTTTAACATGTATTCTCAAATATAACAGTATAACGGTACCCAGCATAAAATATTACCACACCGCCAACATGGTTGTGCTAGTTAGCTTAGCTCCAAGTCTCATGTCGACCGGTGTGTTTGTTGAGTCTGTGTCACATGATCAAGCAGTTTACAGCACAGTGCTACCGTTTTCAGAGCAGCGAAGAAAACTGTTCCAGAGTTTTACATAACTTAACATGAGATTTCTAATTTAATAAATTATGTGGTATCAGATCGTTGTCAAGACTCTAGTAGTTGCCGATACCGATACCAGCATTTTTGGCCGTATCCGAGCAATTTCCAATACTGGTATCGGTATCGGAACAACTCTGGTCTCATTTTTAAAATTTTGATACTGAGTCATAAAGTCCTTGGATTGATCTTTCAATAATAGAAAATGATTCCCTTTCCTGTATGAATTTCAGTTTTGGACTCTGGGTACTCTACACAAAATATCCAGTTTCTGCCACTCTGGTGCTGATATTGTGGAATATATTCATACAACAGCTGTGTATAACTCACAGCAAAGTTTTGCAAGGTTATGTGCAGACAGTCTGGATCAGCGCTTCTCCTCACACGCTCTCTCTCCTGTGTGTGTCAGAGCACAGGAGGCTACTGTCCGTTAGCAGACCATGGTACATCACTTTACCTGACATACAGCCGTCTGAACCTGACAAACTTTGTAATACTTAAGTTGTAGCAGCAAAGCAGTGTCTAAGGGACTGTATCAGCACGTTTACCTGCTTTAACACAACGTTTGTATCAGAGTTTGAGAAAACTATCAGTCATCCTCTGTCTCATCAGCTGATACTCAGATGAGCCAAAGCTAAAGTAGACAGGCTGAATTATTGGCCCTGTGGCAGTAAGTTCTGGTGTTTTTTAGCAGGAGGTTGTGTGTTTCAAGGTGTTTGGTTTAATTCTGAGTAAGAACAGGAGACATGACTTCACTGTTTGTCTTCAGACTGATTCACTGAGAGCTGTCAGCCGCTGCGTAAACACAGTGTTGGGAGGAGTGTGTTTGATTTATTCACCCAGCCTGCCCTGTTTCTGGAACAGCTACTGTCTAGGGATGTTGTTTTCACACAAAAAGTTCAATAATTTCACAGGTAAACTCTGCACTTTTTATTGTGCTGCAGTACACAAATATAATTGAAATTCTAATGTTACTCCTGGTTCTACAGATAATGATGTCAGTTATTTCAGTCAGACATAAGAACCAATTCTTTGAGGAAGTAGTGCAATAACAAGCATCAGGGAAAAGATGCTGCCAAGTTTATTAATGTGAAACTTGAAATTGTAAACAGAAGAAAAAAATACACAGATTTCAGACACAGACTTTTTTCAATTTAAGCCCTGGAATAAGCTAAATAAGTATTTTCTAAGTGTTTTCCTAAATGAATTGATATCAAATCAGGACCCTTTGAATCAGAATTGATTCAGAAAATGAGGGGTGATACCCAGCCCTTTTTGACAAAAATAATTTAAAACTGCTCTCTCTGTTCAGTGTCAGTATATAACAGTGTTAGGTGTGTGTGTGCCTGTGCTGCATCCATAGACTGTATAATGGATAGTCGCAGTCTCTACAACCTTACCTGGCTGTTTGTCATCTGAAGCCCAGCTTTGAACATAGTCTGTATATAGAATGGACAGTGTGGCTCCACCTGTTAGCGTTGTACGATCTTGAAGCCAAAATTCCTCCTTACTGGAGCCGTAATTGTCCGCCATTATGCGGCCAGAGTCTGCGCGAATTTGGGCGGAGCCGAGTAAAAAAAAAAAAAAAAGAAAATCATTATAATTTCTTTTCCTTTTGAAGGTGTAGTCTCTTTTTTGTCTCTCTTTCCTGAAGTTTCTTATACCCCCAATAAAAACCTGCCTATCATTGTAAAACCAAACTTATAACTTGTTTTTTTAACTTCTAATAACTAATGAAAAACATACTTCTCTGTAAAAAAAAAAAAAAAAAAAAANTCTCTCTCTCTCTCTCTCTCTCTCTCTCTCTCTCTCTCTCTCTCTCTCTCACCCCAACACAGTCGAGGCAGATGGCTGTCTAACATGAGTCTGGTTCTGTCCGAGGTTTCTGCCCGTTAAAGGGAAGTTTTTCCTTGCCACTGTAACTTGCTAAAAGCTGCTGCAAAGTGCTTCACTCATGGTGGATCAAGATGAGATAACACTCCTTATCCTGTCTTGATGTTGGGTCTCTGTTAATAAAATAACTAAATACTCTAACATTAACAGGTATCAACCTGCTAATGTTTTGTAAAGTGTCTTGAGATAACGTTTGTTATGATTTGGCACTATATAAATAAAGATTGATTGATTGATTGATTGAGTTAGAGCTGACTGTCATGACGTCCAATGATTATACAGTCTACTGTTTTGAAGCAAAATTGCTGGAGTGGCCATATTGGAAATTGGACTGGTGACAAATACCCAAACCCACTGTTATTGGGCGCCTGTGAGTCATGTGATCAGAGCCATGCCTCTAATTGGACAAGCTTGCAGTCTCAATATCTTCTAAACTGCTGAGTTAGAGGAAATTCCCCTCCTGTTCTGGGTGGCCTGTTAGAAAAATCATCTAATCAGACAGGAGACAGTTTTTGTACCAGGCTTTAAACATGTTAATTTCTGCTCTGACAACAGCTTTTTTTTGTGTTGTCTTTTTTGTCATGTGACTTCTGTTACTTCCATAACCAGCCCTAAGTGGACCCTTGACAAACAGCAGACTTTAGAGCTTCAGCATTGTCTCATATCTTCAGAGCAGAGGTTGCTGCTTTGGTGCATCTCTTTGAGTCTGAAGCAGGAGTGTAGCTGGTTTAATGTAAAGTGATTGGGGTGCTCTAGCAGAGGGACCTCAGCACTGAGCAGAGAGATCTTTTCAGTTTTTGCTTTTCCATAAGAACCCCTCCAAAGACTACTGGCTGTCACACAAAAGCACACTTTTCCAGTGTGACCTGGAAGTGTAGGCTTAATTCTTTTCAGGCTTGACCTTAATCCAATCCAGCACCTTGGCAGTGAACTCCATAAGACCCTGATAGTTCAACCCAAAGTAACGTTCCTGAAGCTAAATGGGAGCAATATCCCTACACAGTGTCAAAGTCTGACACCAGCTCAGCTTGAGTGTTGTATTCATTTTCCGATGTTTTGTGTTTGACACTTAGGTTCAATGAATAGAAGTACCACCAGTGTCATGATTCCAAATGGAAAGTGCCTCAGTGCTCTTGTGCATCTGTTGGTGTGTGAAATGATAGGTCTCCCAGGCTAAAATGGTAGTTTTGTTTTATCTCCAGTGGAGCAGAGCGAGGGGAGGAGGGTACAGTTGAGACTATCGTCCCCTGAATACCCATCATCCTTCGAGCTCCACTCTGCCTCAGATGTAGTGAAAACGACAGACGATGTGGATGATGCTGAGGAACAGGGAGACGGTTAGGAAATTAAAGATGCTCCAGTGACTTTTGAATCTGACATGTCTGAAACAGAGCATTTTGGTCGTCTCATGTCAATAAAAGAGAAAGTAGATGAAGGTGATGGACAAACAAAAGATGTTACACAAACACTTGTCCACTGTGGTGACCTACACCTCAGGGGATACAAGTCTTCGGATGTGTGATGACACGTGTGATGACACGCTGTTTGGCAAAATGTCTCCATGAAAAGATTCAAGAAGATGCAAAGCAAAAAGTGCAGCAGGTCAAAAGACTCAAAAGAGCATTTACAGCTTCACTTCCTAATGACAGCCAAGGGTGTAAGAGATAAAATGATGTATGCTAAGACATACCAGAGTTTTCTTTGGCTGACAGCAGAAGTTCAAAGGTACACAGAGCCTCAAAAGACCTCCGAGCTGCTCACTTAGAGCTGTATGAATACTTTTTAATGACATTTGGATATATATAAATAAATATCACTCTGTGTTCTCGTTATCCAGTACGATCATAATGTGAGATTTTATTATCATCGCCTCCCTTTGAATGTGACACAGCCTCCTTTGTGTTGCTTCAACTCATTTTCTTGCAGTCAGGCTATCTAACGTCACAGTTTCTCCACAGATAACACATCAATAGATCTCAGTTTTGGGCCATATTATTTTTTATCAGGGACTGTGACAGTGGGGCCTTTCTGTGCGTGCCTGCTAAGTGTGTGTGTGCGTGTCTACATTTGTATGTGAGTGTGTGTGCATGAGTCCTTGACATAATTGGGATCTCACTCCAGGCTCTCTCTCTGCGGGGGGAAGGCCATCTCGCCTGGCCGCTCCCTGCAGCAGCCCTGATGACATCACTCATCAGCCGGCACACTGGCCTGAAGCAGTACAAAGGAAAAAAGGGAGAACCAGTGTGTATTAGTCGAAGTGTGTGTTTGAAATGAGTGTGTATGTGAACACAAAGAGCTATTTGTTTCCTCATGTGAAGCGCACAGAAAGTGATATTATTAGGAAACTGCTCTCTAAAACAATGTATTGTGCCTGGTGCAGGCCTGGACACTCAGCAAGGAAATTAGGCCACTGTTTGCATATTTATGAGCTGAACCTCTCATAAATTTAGCTCTTACCTTCACTTGTTCCAGAAATGAAATATTAATGATTCTAAAAGGTTCCTAATTTGTGCACTGAGGAGATTTGAACATAGTGTTGTGTTCAAATGTTGGAAAGAGGTCCCCCTGTATTTGCAAAGCTAATGATTACATCATGAAATAAACAACAAAGCAAAACAAATATTATTTCAAATGACTGCAGGGAACTGTAGTTTTAATTCTGAGTCTTGCAAAGGTTTCTGCTTCATGAGGTAAACCTAAAGTTGAGCTGCTTGAAAGCTTAAGAAAATGATATCAGTCAGCTTAGTACAACTTCAGCACCATTATTTTCTGTTTCACTGAGAATGTAATTTATGCAATCTTATCCCACTTTTCAAAAAAAGATTATTGAAATTACATCTAGACAAGAAACACAAAATCATGAATGGCAGGCATAGAGTGGAAAAACATACAGCTCTCTCTTTAGTCACATTATCAGTGATGTAAATCTATCACAAACACCCACTTGCTATCACCCTGCAATGGAGTATAATACTGCAAAATTTGGTCTCTGATAACCAAGTAAGTATCACCAACATCAATACCATTATTATTACATGACATTATTATATGCTGCTCCCGCGGCCCGACCCGGATAGGCAGAAGAAAATGGATGGATGTATCATTTCAATCTAACAGCTTGCACATACTATTAGATAACGAATCGGTACACTGTAAAATGTAATAGTAAATCTTACTTAAAAAAAAAAAGAAGTTACCTTTACTTATTTTTGCTCACTCTGTTGAGTCTACTTACTTAAACTTAGTAAAGACAAGTTTCTTGGGTTGACTTTACTTGAAAAATTTAGGAAACCGATTGGCTCAAAATTTCCAAGTAAAGTTGACCACAAACTTGAAGTTGTTAAAGCTGAAAAGAACTAAGTTCTGACGACTCATGTCACAGCAGTAACCTATCAAAAGTTGATAACCAAACCCTGTAACCGTGAGTGAGGAGGGCACACAGCTGACATGAGACCCTGCTGTACATGGGTGATTCACACACGAGCTGCCTGTGCTCAGTGGTGTAGACAGGCTGTCTGTGCACCAAGGCACCGACCGACTGACTGACTGACTGTCGATGCTCTGTGGCATTGACTGCCTGAGTACATGATTGGCAGCTTGAGTGGGCAAATGAAAAGACCTGTTTGAATTAAAGGTTAATGCCCAGCATTCACAGGAATTTTCACCCATAATTTTACAGAAGAAAATGAAATTTATTGATGTCCTTGTCATCCAGTCTATGCTGTTGACAGCTGGACTAAGCCATGGAGCCTAGACAGTCAGTCTATACCAGGGCAAAGACAGCCTGTGTCACCTATGTGATATATCCATCCACAGCAGGCTCTCATGTCCACTGCCTGCCCTCCTCACTCATGGTCAACCTGAGGAATGATTTTGCATAAGTTACTCTGATAGAATTTATTTAAGTTCATTTGAGTACTGCAAACTCACAAAAAATAAGTTAATCAAATCTACTTTATCTGAGTTAACAGGAATTAATTTTTGTAAGGCAGCAAGTTTGCGTATTTTTTTTAAGTAAAGTCAACTTATTATAGTTTACAGTGTATAGGTATTGATATCGACAATACTGGTTTGATATTTTTGTAGTATTGGATCAGTGCCAAGTTTTGCAGTATTGCACACCACTTCAGTAGAGTTGGGAAGAAGGGGGAGAGGCAGAGTGTGCAGTGTGTCCCAGAGTGATGGGCACATCAGGGTAAGAAGAGAGGCAGGTAAAGTGATGTACCCATCATGCCAAGTGCCTACTGTACAAGCCTTTGGAGGCAGTGCTATGATCTGGGGTTGCTTATCTAAACAATGCCACAGTGAATGCATACTGTAACCCCGGCTCAAAGCAGTCCAAGAAAACATTAAGAGTGTGACCTTCTCTTTGGTGGTGACTTTTTTTGTGGCCAGGCAGTTTATAAAAGGTTTGTTAAGCTCACTATGAGAAGCTTTATTGGTTTGAAGTAATTGTTGTGGAACATATTGGCTCCGTCCTTCTGTGTTATTGTCTGTGTGTGTGTGTGTAAAGGTAAGTGAGTAGTAAATTTAGCACTCAATAATCCTCAGCTGACAGCTTCTCTAAAAGCAGCGTTTTGTCTTTCTGAGTCTGTTGTCACTCTCAGCAGCTCTGACTGCTTATCAATCCAGCCTCTTAGACAAAAGTGTCGTCCATATTGATTACGGATAAACCCATCACCTCCTTTTTGTCTTCTGACAGTCCCGAACTGAACTCCAATACACAACTTGTCTGAAGCAAAGGTAGAAGCAAACAGATCAATAGTGCTTGGGGAAGCGTGCGATGGGTGTGACATGATTGGATGTCTGTGATGCTGAGTCACTAAATCCACACACAGCTGGAGCCCTCACTTGTCTTGTTAGTCTGGGGTCTCAACATTTATTTCTCAGCAGAAAGCTGTCTTAGAGAAGATGGGGAGTTTGTTGTTATACTGACTTTTTTAGCGACAAAAAAAGAAAAGTTATGTGATAACCCTTTTGTGGGCTTAAGTTCCCTCATTTAAAGTTTGTCAGATGGAGTATATTGTATTGCACCTTTGTGTCTTTGTCGACCCCCGAGAACACACTTTCACTGGTTTGGACTGTTCTGTTAATACTTCTTTCAGCGTGCAGGTTCTCCACTCAGCTGCAGCACATTGAAGGGCTTAAAAATCACCTGCATGTGTACAAATATCAACAACGGTGTGTTAAGGCTGTGTGGTCCTAAACTCAATTTCACGCACTTTGACTCAAATACTTAAGGCGCAGAGGGATACCATTCACTGTGAATGAAAACTGAAAATAGCATCTTGGCACCCCACGTTGTGACTCAAGATTTAAACGGAGCTCTGTGGAATAACATGGAGAAGTGGAGAAATGCTGTAGTGATGCAAATAGTCATTTAATGTGCAGTAGGACCAATCCAATCTCACAGCACAGCTGCTCTGTAGTTCACTGAACAGTGTCATTCTGGGTAATACACCGTTGCAGACAAAAACTTGTTCGTCCTTGGCCTGGAAGCACCGCTTATCAACTCAGAGGTGTTAAAAGAGTCTGTTTCTTCTTCCATGGCTGTCAGACCAACACATCCACTGGTAGTCGACTACTTTGGAAGAAGGGATGAGTATGAAAAATGGGTTCCTGTTGAGGAATTGTTCAATCTATGGACACCATTAGCCTTTATTCTTAGCGATTCCTTTATCGATATTTACATTCATCGGAAATGATGAACCTCACATTGACTATTCTACTCCAGCTAGCTTAGCTTAGCAGATATGTAACAGTTTCCCAAAATAACTCTGATTCTGGATTTAATTTAAAAGCTGTACCATAGAACACAAGAAATACCTGTAACTTTCTCACAAAAGATTCATATTAATACATTTAACATGTTACACATCTCATAATGTTCCAAAAACATATAGTAAATGAATCACAAACTTGATGCTTGCAAAATTGGGAAATCACATTGATATGCTAGTGGTTAGCATACATCAATATAGCTTTGGTTTTAAACCAGGATTTCAGCTTCCACCTCAGAAACATTACTCTTTGAAAAAAAATGCTGAGAACTCTGTGAAAACCATAGACTGTATAATCAGTGGCTACGGTGACAGCCAGTTCTAACTGAGGTCTCCACAAGAACTGCTCCCCCTAGTGACTGGCTGCAGAACAGGACAAAACCTACGTCTCCCAATGCATTCCAGATGAGAGGTGGGAAAACTAAAAAAAAATATTATGTTACATATGTTACATTTTTATTATGCTTTATTGTACACTAATTGACAGCTGCCGTTCATGTGTAGTTTTATCAGGGACATAAGAAACTTAAGGTAAGAGAGTCAAAAAGAGATTAGACCTTCAAAATAAAAAAATAAAAATGCTTTTTGCTTTTTCTTACCCGGTTCCACCCAAATTCTCAACTGCACAGACTCTGGCTGCACAATGGCGGCTCCAGTAACAGGGTTCTTTTGGCTTTAAAACCATACAGTTGCAAAAGTTGGGGCAACGCTGTTCATTCTTTGTACAGACTATGTTAAAAATACCAACAAGCAAATGTTTTCTAAACAGAATAATAAAGAAAAGTTACATGCAGACTCCAGGTTTCACACAACTTTAAACAATGCTGTTACTTTCCCAAGACACCAGGTGGCCTACTTCAGTCAATAAATTGAAGCAAAACGGTACATCAAAGTGGGCTGCAAGGTGGTGCAGCGGGTAGCGACTCTGAATAGCAGGATAGACGGTTAAGAAAATGGATGGATGGATACATCAAAGTCACATAATGTGTGATTTTTGTTAAACTTATTTTTATCCATTTATGTCCAAAGATAACCAGATTCAATGATCGATTTCATATATATGTACTTATAAACTCTGTAAAATGTTGTTAAAAAGAAAACCTGTGAAGCTACTTTAGGAATTGATAAGGGAATGGATAAAGAATCAGATTGGAATCAGTATGGGTGTTGATATCAATAAAATTTTAGCAATACATATCCCTCTTTGGAAGAGACCTGCAATCAATGGATGCGTCTCCAACTTAGATTACCAAAACATTAAAATTACGTCAAGTTTTACTTTGATATTAGGTCATTGAGTGAGTTAACATGACTAAAATGCTATAAAGCAAAAGAAAGAAGAGACAGAAGAAGGCCTGTCTGTAGGTGAAACTGAGGAGAATCAAACCAAACTCTCAGCTTTGGTCCCATTGATCTGAACGTATCTCTGGTGTGAGTGTGTTTAAATCAGGTCATAGCTAAAATAAAGCATGCCTGCTCAGCAAAGCGCTTGTTGCAATGCAAAAATGTTCTCTTGAAGCATAAAATCCTTCCATGGAGGATGATTTCATACCTTGCCCAAAGCGGGGTTAAACCAGATTAACACATTAAATAGACTTCTCTTTGATGGGAGGCTGGCTATCTCTAATGAGAGAACCCGTTACTGTGGTATCAATCAAAGAAAAAAAAAGGAAGAAAGATGCTTTTACGCCCCATCCTTCATGAAGAAACCTCATTTCACTTTCCAGCCCTATTTGGCTGAGATTTAGTTCTGTTTCGTTGGTAAGATGATTTTAATATTGCATATTCAGTGATTCCAGAGCACATGTGGTGTGTGATTTTCCTCCCCTTTCGCCTGGTATTAATTACAGCCCCAAGTACCTGCTGGTTTCTGACACACTTGTCAGTCCTCTGAGAAATGTCTTCAATCTGAATAATACCCAGTGTTTCCAAATGTATGCAGAAGTCTGGCATATAAAGCGTTTCAGCTCCTGTTGTTTATTTTTATCCACATAGATCCAGATTGAGCTGTGTCGGGTGTAAAGAAAGGAGATCTCAAATGTCTGTAATGACCAGATGGATACACTTTCCCCCCCAAGCATGACTTTGTATAGAATCCCAACATCCAGACATATGTTGATGGAAAAAGAAGCCTTTAGAGACAGATGTGGATATAGTCTGCTCTCTCAGTGTTTGACTGTGTGCCCTACATTTCCATCTACATTGCTGTGTAAAACATTTCTATAAAGTTATTGAGAAGAAACATATAGCTTTTGACAAAATTGATGCTGAAACCTAAAACTTCATTTGGCTCATAAAAAAGCTGAGAGCCTGTCTGAGGTCATACCAGGGCATAAGTATTGGTTTTTAAAGGGGGTCACAGCCTGGGCAGAGCGACTACGTCCATTACATGGTTAATATCTGAGTGATTACAACCAGTCCACTGCAAACACAACAGTCTGACTTTCATTCTGCTTGGACAGTCTGACGGCACATGTCTAACCATGGGGATGACTCAGTTTATTAAAGACAGAATCACTTTTATGAAGTTATGCTGACATTTAGACCAGATAAAAGTGCAACAAGTCAAGTATTTTGTAGGTAAGTGCAGGAGAGGTATGCATGTGTCAGAGGGCTTGTATGCATTTCTTTATAGACACAAACTCAAGTAATTACTAAAAAAAAATGATTTAATAAACACAAACTTTGAATAACAATAAAAAAGGTAGCCCAAGAAAATGTACAACAACAGTATAATAGATTATGTTGAGCACAGGCTCTGCTAAAATGGCAAAGAAATGATGGAATAGTTCAGACTTATGAGCTGCTTTTGGAGGTAGAGGTACAAATGTTAAATAAAGACATAATCTCAAAGAAAGTTGCATATGGGGATTGGGAGCCATTCTACCACAGCGTATAAGGGCCACTTAAGAAAAAATTAATGAATAGTCACAAATTTGTGACTTTATAAAGTGGCAAAATGTGACTTAATTATAAATTTGGAAGTCTATAAAGTCTCAAATTTCAGAGTTTATAAGCTTGCTTTATAAACTTCCACTTTGTAAACTCTCAAATGTACATGCTTATGTCTCAGATGTTATGATAATGTACATGGTCTGCCACGCTTAAAAGATTCAGAGACATTAACATGGCTGGATCGTGTCGTTTATCCGAATGCAATGAGTCTGGGCTAAAAGTAGTTTCTCCTTATTGCTGAGTCCAAGTCAAAAGTATAAGATGATAATGCTGTCAAGTCGCTCCACGATGCAGTGAAACACAGTGTGATTACATTCTACAAAATATGAATCTTCAAATGGCCCTAATGATGTCATGCTGTACTGCTAAAGTAATGGTGAACTTTATTATTTGGATTTTTATTCAAAATTATAAGTTTGTTGTACAGCTAGTAGCAAAAATAAATAAACCATTTCACTCCTTAGATCTGTCAGTCAGTTGATTTTTGTCAGAGAGGTGAATAGAAATGTGTTTTAGGGGTAAGATTTAAATACTTTACATAAATGGTATGAAAAAACAGAAAAGGGTTTTGGATAGATGCCTGAGATACTTCATATTTTAACTTACTACCATTGAAACCCATTTGTTATAAAACTGTGTGAGATTAAGTAGATGGCTTCTGAACCACTGGAGTTCCCTCTGATACCGTCCAGCTCTGTTTTTAACATCAAAATCAAACTGTCAAAAGCTTTACATCAATGGAGACCCCAATAGGAAATTCACAATTGTCCAGTGACCTGAAAAAATGATCCATGAGATGGACCAGAGCTACAGAAGTGGAGTATTGTTTTTCGCTTGAAGCCCATTTTTTGAGAGTAGGTTATGTTCAATTAAACCCCTGTTTCCTGTTATGTTTGACTTCAGTACACGTGAGTTGGTGGTGGATTACTGCCTTAATGAGAGCCTGAGGTGTGAATAAAGACTGGAGTGAATAAAAACCTTAGCAAGTGGAACAAAGTGCTCAAAGTTGATTGGTCTCAAGTGCTGCCATCTAGTGCCAGAAGAAGGAGGGATTTTTTGTTGGTGTGTCTGTTTATTTTAAATGATCCAGCCAAAATGAACCACAACTTATAATTCAACTATAAATTCAATTATAAGTTTTTTTTGTTGTTGTTCTTGGTTTTGTCTTAGTCTTGTCTTGACATGATCCTGATGTGTGGTTGAATACAACACTACGAAATGCCTCCAAATAGCGATGTCGAGAGCCTGGTTTATGCTTTTTTTCCGCGTGCTCAGCTACGCCCAATGCAGATGACTGACGTAATTTTAGCACCCTTGCCCCCTCGCGTGGTCCCTCTCACACAGAAAATTTCTGCGTCACACACCTCTGAAAATGTTTAACTGCCATGCGGAGACACGCTGACAACATGGAAGCCAACCTGGAGCTTTGAGTGTCAAAAGTACGAAAATACAGGCATTTGTTTGATTCATCACATAGAGATCATCTTGTTAACTGTAACTGTTCCCTGGGGTCACACTCTACAGAGAGGAGAACAAGGCAAAAAAATAATGTTGTAAACCGTGTAGACAAAGGCAGACTTTTTCTACTCCAGTTAATGGCTCTGATAGGCATGTGTATGTGATACACCGGCCCCTGCAGTTTGGGAATGAAACCAAACAGAACAGGACACAAACGGGGAGCAGACGTAAAAAAAAACAGTATAAAAGCCTCACGCGTTCCCTCATGCTGATCTTGGGCGTCTTTTTTCAGCGCGTCTTATCCTAGTGGATAGCATAATCCAGCCTTTAGACCTTCTGGTTGATTCTATCCCTGAGGACAAAGAGCAGAAGGGTCAGATTAAAAGCCTAAATGTTCCCTGGACTGTTGAGTTTTCAGATGTCTCACCTGGACCATAAAATGCTTAGAGAGGTCTCTGTTTCAGTAAGGTCATTGGATTATGAAGTATCATTTCAGCAAATGCAGGTCTAACAGAAACAAAGATGTTCGTTTGCAAGTTTAAAAGAGTCACTATCCTCATGTTTGACCTGGCTGTATCACCTTCATCTCTTGCAGCCGTACAGTTGCTGCTTTATCACAACAATCTGCACCTTTACTACTTTTCTCTTTCCACTATCTGAGTTTTACTACAGAGCCAAGGAATGGTTCTGCTAAATACCAAGGAGCATGACTAATATCACCGTACAAGCATTTCAATTAAGAATGTCCCTACAGTCCAAACAGGTCTTGTTTCATTATGTTAATAACATCGATAACAACTCCAAATTGATTTATTCCCAGGTCCTCTCTCTAATGTATGCTCAGGACAGCCCCTAACATACACAAAGCTAACAATTGCTCCCCACTGGGGTTCTTGAAAACATGAGCTGGCTCTTTGCTGTGTGTTGATATTGTTATTCAGGTGCAGGTGTAGGAAAGTGCAGCCATGGGGCCTGTGAATGATTTATTGGAGAGGAGCTCAGAGAGACGGCCTATAAGAATCTAATAAGACACCGGCACCTGGGAGGGCTTTACTGCACCTTGGTGGGGTGTAGGGCAAAACTCCAAAATAGAGAGAGGGGTGAGTGGAGGTGGATGGGGTGATAGAGGTAAGAGAGCAATGTGGCAAGAGGGGGGTATAAAGACAACAAGAAGGAAGGACGGGTGAAGAGTGGGGACGGAGAGACATAAAGGAAGAGTCAGGGATAAAAATAGGCTATGATGTGAAATTTTATCAGCAATAAAACTCTGTGTTGTGTCTACGGCCTCCAAGCTTGATTGTGAGGATTTGGAGAAATTCTTATTGGCCTTGATTTTCTTCTTTCTTACCTTTTGGAGACTTTGTTTTTAAAGTTATGGTGAAAATATCCAAGTCGATACATGGTCGTAACATTTTGTTGCAGTGCCTCAATCAGCAAGGAAGTTAAGCAATGTGAGGTCTAGACTTGTGTCAACGACAGAACACCACCAAGGCATCACTTTAACCGTCAAGTCCTTCTGACAGTTATTCCCAAATGACATGCATGCAGCATTAATACAGACTGACAGTGGAGCGAGTAAGGGAGTCCAGAGGAAAAGTGGGGAGCAGGCCAACCCTTACCTTACCTCACCTTACCGTGCACAAACAGTTCTTGTTTGAAGTTTTTGTAGTTATTGTTCACTTGGTTCAGCATCACAAAACTTTAGATATGACATGACACCGTCCTGAGGTCATCACACAGCCACAGTGCAGCTAATTCTTACATGCTGTGTTTTAATCAGATGTTGATCAGGTTTCTCTAAAGCTTTTATCTGAGGCAGAATAACTGCTAATCACGAATCACTTATAGATCTACATTAACTTCAGATCAAACATTTGGCACCTGGATGTGCACAGCCTGTTTGCACCTGATGCTGAGAGACGATGATTCAGTCACAGATGGAAACTTCTGTACATCTGTTCACACAGGAAGTATCTTTGTTCCAGTGATGACTTGAAATCAAGTTGCCTACAGCAGCAGCAGCAGAGAGGACGGAGAGTTCTGGTGTGTGGGAGTGAGAACGAGGCGAGTGTGTGTCTGCATGATATGAAAACTTTCTGTGAGCTGAGGCCTAATGTTACCTGACAGCTGTGTGGTCGATCAGTGAAGTGTGTTGACAACACTGTTAACTTCAGTCAGTATTCAAAGTGACAAACACACATAGATCTGGATTACACACACTGGGCTGTACCCTCACTGCACCGCATTGTTACAGACCATGAAGAACTCTCACACACCCACAGCCAGGTGCTGTGTCTGCCATCATACAGTTTGGTAGCACTGTAATTTGTCTTCTGTTGAGCAGTAGGGATTCTGTTTTCCAGTATTTCTTGCACGTCTCTCTGTGTTACATAAACTTTATTTTTCACACACACACACACCCAGTGGTGGCCCTTGTTACAGACACATTGCATTTCGTCAACACAGGCTCTGGACACAATCCTGTCCACACTGCTGGGAGTACATCGCCTTGTGTTCTTGCATAATGAACTCTTAGCTTTTCATATTTTTCCTCAGCTGTTGACTTTCCTGAGACAGAGAGGAAGGCACTGTTTCTTTTCTTAATTCACAACATTGATGCAACTTTCCGGGGAAAATTCTCAACTGCTTTGGGGAAAGAGTGGTTCATAACACTACAGCGGGGCCCAAAGTACTTCAGCGTGGTGCCAGGTCTCCTTAGCATGGGAATTTTCTGAACAGGATGCCCAATAAAACAGTATCAGCACAAACTCCTGATGTTGCTTTTTAGTTTTTTTGTGACTGTACAGTCACATGCTGTAGTGTTACCACGACAGCAAATCAAAGGAGCAGTTCCACCTATCAGTGGTGTGTCGCCAACTAAAAGGTGAAAGCCACAGCCAATAGGAGGCAGAGTTGGGCAGGTTTTGTCTAGTACTAGCGCAGGAATTGGAAGCCAAATTCATCAGACCTGGTGAGGATCCAGCCTTAATTGAGAGAGGAGTTACTAACAAACTGCACTGGGTAGGGATCGAGGGAAAGGTTGAGATGGAACTCTGTTCAATACTCGGTGCCACAAACTCAGGGAGCCAGGTGTTTGCTTCTGTAGGCTGTGTTCAAAGAAAGTAGTGAATGGCTAGAAGAAAGTGCTTGTTTGCTCTGGATGGTAAGCCAGTAACAGAACTTTGGTTCATTTACTCTCTCATATAAGTACAACCCCAATTCCTGTAAAGTTAGGACATTTTATTTAACATAAAAAAGCAAAATACAGTGGTTTTCAAATCCTGTTTCATCTATGTGCAACTGAATACACTACAGAGACAAGATATTGATTGTTCCAACTGATAAACTTTGTTGTTGTTTCCACATATTCACTCATTTTGAATTTGATGCCTGCATCAAGTTCCTAAATAACTGAGACAGGGGCAACAAAAGACTGTGAAAGTTGCTGATGCTGAAAAAACAGCTGTTTGGATCATTCCACAGGTGAACAGGTTCATTAGAAACAGGTGAGTGTCATGATTGGCTAAAAGGAACATCCCCAAAAGACTCAGCCCTTCACAAAAAATATGGGGCCATGTTCACCACTTTGTCAACAACTGTGTGAGCAACTGCGCCAACAGTTTAGAAGCAATGTTTCTCAAAGTATGATTGCAAGGAATTCAGTGATTTCATCACCTACAGTCCATAATATCATCAAAGCATTCAGAAAATCTGGAGAAGTCTCTGCACATAAGCAGTAAGGTCCAAAACTAACACACTGTGACCTTTGACCCCTCAGGCGGCACTGCATTAAAAACCCACATCATTGTGTGAAGGAAATTAGCACGTGGGCTCAGGAACACTTCAGAAAACCATTGCTAACACAGTTCATCACTACATCTACAAGTGACAGTTCAAACTCTACCATGCAAAGACAAAGTCAGACATCAACAGCAGACAGTATCGCCACCTTCTCTGGGCTCGAGCTCATTGAATTAGACTGAGTCAAAGTGTAAAAGTCTGCTGTGGTCTGAGTCCACATTTAAAATTGTTTTTCGAAATCATGGATGTGGTGTCTTCTGGGCCAAAGAGGAAAAGAACAATCGGGATTGTTCTCAGCGCAAAGTTCAAAGCTAGCATGCTCATGGCATCATGGGTAACTGTCACAGTATCTGTGAAGGCAGCATTGATGCTGAAAGGTACAAACAGGTTTTGGAGCAACATCTGCTGCCGTCCAAACCACTTTGTCTTTTTCTGGGACGTCCCTGATTATATCAGCAAGACAATGAAACCGAGACACATTCTGCACCTGTTACAACAGCGTGGCTTCATAGTAAAAGAGTGCAGCTACTAGACTGGCTCTGCAGTCCAAACCTGTCCCCCATTGAAAATGTGTGGTGCATTATCGAGTGCAAAATACCACAATGGTTCAGTTTGAACAATAAATATCTTGTCTTTCTAGTGTATTCAGTTGAATAGAGGTTGGACCAAAGTTCATTGGAATTAGAATTGTACAACAAATTTCAGGCACAGAGGCAGGTAAGTTTCTGCCTTTATCACTGGGTCATATCAGTGAATTCACACACTTTGATGGGTGGTTCTGGGAGTAAGAATGAACAACAATGGTTTCTAAGAGTAGAATAGAATATGAGGATATAGCAGGACACAATAAAATCATCCTAGATGGACTTCCATCAACAACCAACGGCTGTGGGCTTTAAAAGATCTTCCTCTGATCCACAGGATCACCTAAAGTTCCGTTAACCCCTGAAGACCTTAGAGAAGCCAGTATCTTTAAGCCAGCTTTACTTTCTGCCGTCTGTGGTTATGAACCTCCACAGACCAAGACATTTTAACAGCAAGAGGATGATGAAGGATGGTGAAGGAGGGTTCAGCAGGGCATTGGGAAACTGAGAGTCAAAGGTTCAAAGAGAGGACGATAAGAATATCAGCCATGACAGAGATCAGGACACGCGTTGCTGTCATGACAGAGCCATCCATCATTGAGTGGTGAATTAAAGTGACTTAGAGTGCTTTAGGTTAGAGTAGACTGTTGAGGGAGGAGGTGAGTCATACTGCGCAGGAGACAACGCTACAAATCATGTTGAACGTATCAGGGCAGTGAATACATTAAGAGTATACTGCTGTAGAATAATGTTAAGGTCTTACATTAGGGTCACAGGTAGTCCAGGGGTGGAACGAACATTCTCAGACAGCTCTGATGTTGTACGCAGACGTACGAGCATGCCACTCTTCTGATGTAAAAGTTCTCAGTCTTTGTGTCTGTGTTGCTTTCCAAGGCTGTCATGTATTGCTTCTTCAAATAAATGCTTGTGGACTCGTAGGTTGCAGACCCTGGCTGAGCATTGCCTCTTGGTGCATTGTCTTTAGCTGATCCGTTTGCATTAGAACATGCTTTAAACTTAGAACAGTTCGAAAACTTAAGTTGTTCGATTTTACCTGTAATTAAGTTATTAAAAGTCCCTGTGAGGACTTTCCAAGTGATTGTAGAAAAGTCTAATTTCTAGATGTACTTCTGATTTTAATCCATAACTTAAAATGAGATTATCAGAACAAAAAAAGGTTCTTTCTATAAGCTACTTCTTAGCTTCCAGGTCAGGCAAGATTGATTTACTGAAAATTGAAGTCCCCATGACAACACCACACCAGCTGATGAAGTTCACCAGGAAGAAAAGAGATCTGTGTGTTTCTCTGCTGAAAAGAATTTATCTAGTAGTAATGTTGGACACTGGAGCTGGACTTTCTGATCGATAGATCACAAGCCAAAATACAAGCTAAAGGCTCAAATGGAAGGTAAGCCTGTGTTTTTCAACGACTGTATTCTATACTTTCAATTTCTTGAATATAAATCTAGTTCAACTGAAATGTAGCTACAAAACTATCTGAGCTGGAGCATTTTGACTGGTCCCCACAATCATGTCACTGCACAGTTACTTTAGCTCAAGCTCCCTGACTTCAACCTGTAGAAACACAAACTTGCAGTCAGTAGGAAAAACACAGTAATGAAAAACACACTCTACAGTGCCCTCTTTGGAGAGCAATAAACTGCCGTCTTGGAAGCCAAAACAAATGCCAAAGTGCCTTTTTGGTTGGTGAACTACACCAATCTGCCATTTTGGCTGGTTAAAACATGCTAAACTGATCCCCTGGGAGCCAGGACGTTGGCTAAAGTGTCCTCTTGGGAGCCAAATCTCAGGCTGTATTTGTTTTTTGTTTTTTTAGTTTTTTTGCCCCTGCCCTTCAAATGACTATTCGCTCCACTGGTTATGACAGTTAGTGAACGGCACTGAAAGTGTCCTGTGGTGAGCTAGGTCGGTGTCAATGCAATGAAGCCGCATACTACTGCTGAGACATGAATTCTAAAAAGAAAATGTTTTTGGAGTAATTGGGGAATATTGATGTAAAAATGGGGTCATGGCCCAAATAAGGTTGGGAACCACTGTCAAGTTTTTTGTGCTAATGTTGATTCCTGTCCACATGCAGCAGTTATCTGCTCAAACCTGAGAGTCTATCAATAGAATGGAGAGACAGGTTGCATTTGCTCTGCTTGGTGAGGTTGGAGTTGGTAGATGAGCACTGGTAGGACACAACCAGGATTCACTAATGTTACATGTTACAGACATGTCTCAGAGCACTGAGCTGTGAGTACATGATACTACGGTACAAACTGATTTGACAAAATTTGTTTGTTATGTTTGGAACAACAGTGCTACATAACTGTTAATGCCTTGATAAGAGTCACGTTCTTGAAGAGTAGGTGCAAGAGCTCATAGGAGCAGAGTCTATCTCAGAAAAACAAGAGATTATCTAGATAGTCCTCATAGCTCTTTTAAGTTTATCAAAGAACTCACTCAGTACATAACTGTTCACATCCCAAGTCTCCAGGTTTCCATTTTCCCTTGAGGAAAAGACATTACAAGTTATTGTTTTACACTGAAGATATGGTTATACTCACTTCATGTTTGGATGTAACAAACCTCCTACTCACTCTTTGACAAGTTTCATCTGTGCAGTCAAGAATAATGACTTCCTGCTGCTGTGATTCAACAAACATACACTGGCGGCTGAAAGCACATGTACCACAGCATTTTTAGCGGAAAGTTTGCTCTGCTAACACTGCTGTGTGGGAGGAACACACTGTGGACACCAGTATTTGCATTTGTATTAGCATGTTGACAGGCAGTTTTCATCACCGTTGTTCCTCCTGCACATTTTGCATATTGGCTTACAATAGTGAGGCGGGAGAGAAGTGACAGCCAGCCGAAATCATTCAACCCAAATGACTGAGCACAGAATGACCGAAAATGTCTTTAAGGCAGAATGTCAACCCAGTTTCAATGTTTGAAATGTGCATTTTATGAAATACAGGATCAGGCCTTGCCAACAACCCAGTTTATGAAGCTTCTTCTCATTCAGCACATGAGGTCAAAAGTTCAACACCAGACCAAGAGGGCAGAATAACACGAGCAGCATCATGCTTGTCTACATGCATCAATTCAAGACTTAAGATCAAGCCGGCACACCACGATCTGATCACATGGAATTACTGGGTATTCATTATAAATGAGCCTAATTAAGTTCTTTCATGTCATTGTGATGAATGGCAGATGTAATTTTCCTGTTACGAGCCTCGCAAACACAAATAAGCTTAAAGTCGTCCGTCCAGCCGTTTGTTATGACACTATCATTCAGATGTTTGTGATGAGCTGAGTGTCCTGCTCAACATGGATGGAACAAGCAGAGTCTTGTCAGCATTGCCATGGTTACCTCATAGCAACCAAGTCTCTGCTTGAGAAAGAGAATGATATAAATAAATGGATGTTGCTTTTTTTAAGGTCAATAAATATTTCAGATTAGTCTTACTGTCTGATGGGATCTGGCAAGCTGTTGAGGGAAAACACTGCTGCTTTAAACTGGAGGTGCCAACAGCTCTGTGTGTGTGTGTGTGTGTGTGTGTGTGTGTGTGTGCGCATGTGTGCGTGCATGTGTGTGAGTTAATATAAATAAATAAATGCATCAGTAAATATATATATATATATATATATATATATATATATATATATATATATATATATATATATATATATAAATATTAGACCAACTGCCTAGAAACAAGAAAACCTCCCAGCATCATGAAGTGCTTTAACGCTAACTTTTTGTTTTCACAGATTTTCTTTCACTCCACCATTTTGAACACGAGTGAAATTTTTCAAACAGGTTTCATGTTTTTATTCACACACTTGAGCCAGAAAATTGGGGGGGGGAATGTAAAATTAACATGAAACCACTAAAACACATTTATTGTTCAGGAACCAAAGTAAATAACTATGGAAGCCTTTAAGGCCATGATTTTCTACAATTATCAGATTATTACAAGAAAATGCAGCTTCCATGAGCTGCTTTAGTGATTGGGCTTCAGAAGCCTGATTTAGAGAGCTCTGAATAAATAATGCTCCTGTCACATTGTTTGAAGTTCAACTGAACATCAACTTTCTGATGCATTTTGACATATTTCAAAGATGAAGAAGGATCACCAAGAAAGGAAAGATTTGATTACTTTTCATGAATTTAAATCAATTGCCAAGAGAAGCCCAGTTTCCACAGTGCCACTGAATGCATCACAGAAAGAGCCCCAGAACACTTGGTATCAATGGTAAAAATGGAAACATCTACACGTGCAATAGAATTTAAAGCTCAGTGTGACTGCATTTATTCAAAGTACAGATGATGTGACTGGAGTTGAACTGAAGGATAGATGGCGCAGGAAATGATCCTATTATCTCGACAAAAAAAATACAGTTTCTTTAGATATCAATAAAACAAGTTGTCTTAAGAAACCTACTCAACTAAACTCCTTGTCTCAAGAAAACAACCTAGATTAACTTGTTGTCTCCAGCTAATGAAGCAAACATTTATTGTAGAAAACCATGGCCTTTAAAGACTTCCATTAATAAGAGTAATTTTCAATACAAAAATAACAATGTACTTTACTTTTTTATGTAAATCAGTAAATCTGAGTATTCATAGATAACAACAATAATCTTATTTAGTATTAAATATATTACTTTTATTAAAGAGCTTGTGCATCCTGGTGGATTACTGAAACACAAATAGTGTTTTGATAATTCACTGCACTTGTTTTGTCGGATCGCCTTTAGCTTTGATTATAGCAGGCATTCACTGTTGCATAATTTCGATAAGCCTAGATTAGCAACCCCAGATCATGGCACTGCCCCCACAGGCTTGTACAGTAGGCACTAGGCATGATGGGTGCATCACTTCACCTGCCTCTCTTCTTACCCTGATGCGCCCATCACTCTGGAATAGGGTAAATCTGGACTCCTTAGACCACATGACCTTATTTCATTCTTCCAGAGTCCAATCTTTATGCTCCCCAACAAACTGAAGCCTTTTTTTTCCCTCTGAGTCTTACTGGTCAGTGGTTTTCCTAAGGCTACACAGCTGTTTAATCCCAATCCCTTGAGTTCCCTTTGCATTGTGCATGTGGAAATGCTCCTAGTCTTTAATAATGTGTTGGGCACTTCTTTACCCAATCTTAGTAGTTTCTGCATCAATCTCCTCAGATGTTTTCTCTGCTTGATGCCAATGATTTGACTCTTCTTAAACAGACAAACATCTTTTCCACAACCACAGTATGTGTCTTTCTCCATGGATGTTTAAGAAATAAGAAGTTACTCATTGCATCAGCTGTGCTTAAATAACTTCTTTCCAGCTGAAAAATAATCACCCATGCAGTAATTATCCAATAGGAGGCTTGTATCTATTTGCTTAGTTAAATCCAGGTGGCAACTTTCTTTTTGGCCAGGCAGTGTATGAAGAATTCATTTAGGGCAGTGATAGCAAACACCTTACGCTGAGTTGTGGTCTGTTACATTTGTTGTACATATATTCATATGTTTATTTACTCATCAACCGGTCATTCTCCTGAGAATTAACTTTTTGAATCATTTATTAGAAAGACATATTTATTAAAACAAATATGTTGTTGTAATCACACTGTTGTGCCTTTAAAAGAAGTTTTTTTTTAACTGTGGTCAGTTTTGTATCAGTAATTCAAAGGTACATACAGTCATGTGGCTGGTGAGGAGAGACAGGAGGGATGATTGGATGCAGCCAAAAAAAAAAAAAAAAAAATGACTGAGAGCATTCTATTCCACCCTCCATTGGACCATGCAGAAGAGGCAAAAACACTTTAGACCAAACAGAGTGAGTCCCTTCACATGCTGTTATGCAAACTAACACTTTGAAATAGAAACAGCCCTAACAGGATGAAATAGCCTGATCCATTATATACACAGAGAGCTCTGTCTGAAGACAAGGTTAACGAACCTAAATAAGAGGCAGACATCTGTTTGGGCTTGGATCAGGCTTTGCCACATTTTGTTTATGTGTGTTATATGGTTTCAGAGAGTTCTCTTGGCGTCTGTGCGTATTTTTCCTGATTATCTGTTTACGTGTTCAGCATCAATGAAGCCTGGAGGATCGCTGTCGGCTAATCAGGCCTCTGCTCGGCTTAGAAACCCTGGAATAAGCCCTAATTAGTGCTTTGGCCCTTGTTTGTGGCATGTTTTTGTTTTGAATGTGTGTACACATGTGCATGCATGTGTGTGAGGCCGAGTCCATCTTCTGTGTTATGATAGAAATGTACATGTTTTACTTATCAGCATATGTTTTTTTTTTCCTTTTTACTGGTTTGTGTATTTTCATAACACATACAAGTCAGTCACTATATTTAGTTCAAACTAACTAACCACCAATACTGTCTTACAAAAAGTGTAATTTAGTCAATTTCAGGTTTACTTTTATTATACAACTTAAAGGGGGTGTTTTGCTGTTTTTCTCTTTATTTGTTCTCTCTATTGTCTCTGTAGTAGCATGACATGATTTGCAACCAAAGAAAAACAGTTTTTCTCTCGCTGTGTTTTAGAAAACCCTTATTTCAGCCTCTTAAACACTTTGGTAAATGGTAAATGACCAGTACTTATATAGCGCTTTTCTTTTCTTTGCCATCGTCACTGTCTCGTTCAGGCTCCCAACTCCACAAATCCCCTGACCTTAGTGTTTTAGGCCCTCACGATCATTGTGTGATGACCTCATCATTTCATCAAGTCCTGCGAAGATCTCGGGGGGATCTTGTTAAGATGCAGTGCTGTTTTACATCAGTGTGTTTTAATCAGTTTACAGACAGATTCAGAGATTTCTACAATATGTGAATAAGTAGAAAATCTGTATATGCTCAGTCTGAACATCTGGGATTGGTTCTTCATCTCCTATTGAAAGTATTTGACGGCACAATACCCCCTCTTTAAGCTCTTAATGGTATATTCCGGTGACATCACACAAAGCAGTACTCAGTTTATTTTAGTGGTGATAAAACCAGGCTAATGGCTTATCCAGATCACATGAACCAATGATATTAAGTCAAAACTCAAAGTGAGAGTAACTCTGATGTCTCCAGTGAGTCGTCACGTCACAGTGAACCTGAGTTCACACACCTGCAGGCACAGCAGGTGAAGGATGACGCAGTGAGGCACTCTGGGAGCTCTGAGGGATGCACATGCTGGACAGATGATGAAATGTTTGACCTCAGAGTTTAATCTGGTTCACAGACATTTATTGATGTCACTAAAGAGAAGCATAGTTCAACCTTATCTGGCAGCGCCGCGCCTTCACCTGCTGTGAGAAGGTTGACATCCTGCTGTTTCAAGCAACTCAACGGGGACAAATTCCCTCTGGTCAAACAGGCGTGACATTTTCTGAATATTAAGTAATAAAGCATAACAAGCTGCCTTAATCCAAAAGTTGATCCCTGAGTGGATTTTTCTCTGCATGACCTGAGTGCAGAATGAGATGTGAAGACAAACAAGGGTTTTGTTAAAACCAAATTTACTCTGATTTATTTTTTTACTGTCTCCTTGTGTTCGAAGCATCACTGCAGGGAAAAACAATGAGAGGGCAGGAAATGTGTTTCTGATTTGAATGTGTCTGTGAAGAGAACGCTGATATCCAACTGGCAGAAGTAAAGTTCATTAGCTGCTTAATAACAGCATCATGAATTTCCTCTGTGTGGATTCTTCAGAGAATCTGCTTTCCTTTCTCTCTGCCCTTTCTGTATTTGTCAGATTAATGCTACAATTTCCTTGTCTCTGAAGCTCTCTCTGTAGTCTTCTTTTAAAAAAGGCTGTGCTGAGTCGACAGCCTGTGAAATCCAGGCTCCTTGTACAGATTTAGTGTTCCACCAGAGCATCTGAATCTGCTTTGTTACAAACATGCTCAGTCTTCTATCTGCCTCTAGAACCAGAGACTCTTTTAAACTATACCACAAAGACAACCACTGACAGTCAAACGCAGCAGAACAGTGGAAAAACTGTTATCGCTGACAAGGTCATTCTGTGTTATTGTCATTTTGATTACTATTTACAAGCATAATCCATGAGTTTATGAGAATAAAGTCATGGGTTAACGAAAAAAAAGTCATACATTTATGATCAGTTGATTTAAAATAACATGTTATTCTAGTCTATGTCTTGTGTATCAGAGGAGCAGCAGCCACCTGTACCAAAATGCAGAATGTAGAGCATCTTGTGAAGTTATACGTAAGTTAAATTAGGAAAAACTTAAATCTTGGCACATTAACATCACATTGTCAAAAGTGTAAGGACCCTGAAAATATATTGACATAATACTGGACACTCTAATTTCACTTTCTTTGTGTAGGCAGACAGCTGCTCTTCTGATACTACCTTTCAGAATAAAGTTTGTTTTTTAGAATGATTCAAAATTGTATATCATAAATTAATGACTTCACTCTCTTGAATTTGTGGCCTTAGTCTCATATATATATATATATATATTTTTTTTCTATCTTAAATTTATGACTATTCTCATGAATTAACAGCTTTATTATCATACACTTATGACTTTGTTTTTGTATACCTATGACTTTATTCTCATAAATGTATGATGTTATTCTCCCAAATCTATGACTTTACTTTTGTAAATCTATGACTTAATTCTTATGCCTTTAATTTGGAAATCTATGACTTTATTTTGTAAACTTATGACTTTATTCTTTTAAATTTATCACTTTATTGTCCCAAATCTATGACTTTATTCTCATAAATTTGTGACTTTATTCTTTTAAATTTATCACTTTATTATCCCAAATCTATGACTGTATTCACCCCAATTTATGACTTTATTCTTGTAAATACATGACTTTATTCTCGTCACCTTTGACTTTTCATTCAGGAGATAAATGTTCTTTAAAAGTGGCCCTAATCCTATGTTGTTGGGGTTTTTTTACCTTTTTTTCATCATTGTAAAAATGTGTTGATCAGTGCATCAAACTTTTGTACGCACTATTTAAGCTCAAATTTGTGAGTAGGCACCGTTCGGGAATGAAGCCTTATATGTAATAAGTTAAAAACAAAAGTTCATTTTCAGCAACATGTTCAAGCCACATCAAAATGATTTAACAAGATACAATCAGTTTACATCTTCATGATTTACGCATGTGGAACTTCCAAACACCCGTTCTCAGCATCTTGAAGGTTCAGCAAATGGTGTCAGAACAAGCTGCGGTCTTAATGTTAAGATCTAGAGAAGTCAAAATGCCACACATGCACCAATTATCAAAACTAAAAAGATTTACAGCCTGTTTCAAAAAGCAGGTTCAGTCTACAAAACTCATTTCTCTTTCTGCACGTACTGTCCCTTTATGAAAAGCATCTTAGTTTTTAAAGAAAATCAAATAAGTTTGCATCTTAAGGTGTATGGCTGTGAGCGAGGAGGCTGACGGTTGCCTCACCTCCACCTCTGTGTCTGTCGTCATGTTGACTAGGATGAGTCAGCATTTCCCAGGTTACAACAGCCAATCAAAAGTTTCAAAACTCAGCTGTAGAGAAGGAGTCACAGAGACCATGTCAATATGTTATAAAGTTGAGTTAGATACATAATTACCCCAGAACCATAAACTTTGGAGCATAAAACATTCTGAGGCGCTGTGTTGAGCTCTCAGTGTGGAGAACAGTGATGTGATTTACATCAATTGATTATCAGTGAGAAGCTGCTGACGGTTGGTAAATGATTTGTTTATTTTTAAGATAACCTGGATATTTAAAGCTCCAGCGAGCAGATTTGAACTGGTTATGAAACTGACCAAAGTTTGTCAAGATGTCACTTCATGACCTGTTGAAGCAAACAAGACTGTGTGTGACAGGACTGATCTTTCTGTGTTGTAATGTTTAAAACCTGAGGGAACAGGTGTCACCTCCTCTCCACCACTGTGAGGGAGGTGGAGGCAGAAGAGACAGCCTTTGTAAATTCTCTCCAGTAGATATTTATGGTGTTGCATTCCAATATTAAAAGCCGGCAGGGTGAGATTTATAGTCTGTCAGGTTTATATGAAGAGGATCAAATCAGCAGGGGTGTAAAAGGCAGCGCCTGTAAAGAACAACACAAACACAAAGTTCCCCACAGGACCTTGAAGGAACAAAAACTTCCTTGTGTCTGATGTTTGGCTCTTTCAGGGTGTAATTTGACCAATGACATTTCAGCCTCCTGAAAATCATTTTTGGGACCAAACGGTGCAGCAGGCTCATCCACGGTGTCACTGAGGAGTTGTAGGTGCTGTCTGGGAAAAGTGGCTGTTAAATTGAGAGTGGATGGGCTGACGCTTTGACTTATTGCCACTGCTAAACAAACTGCTATTACCTTGGAAAAAGTGCCTGTGCTGTATTGATGCGTGCTGACAGAGTGGAACCCAGGTTCACCGATTGGCTTTTGAGGGTGTCTGTGCCTGTTAGTGTGCACTTGTCATTTTCACTCTCTGGTTGCATGGCTTCCTGCCTCTCCTGCTATCTAGATAACTGCTTTTATGCCATAAAAGTGTGATTTGCTTTGTCAAAGGCTTTGCAACACACTCACAAGCACATAGACACACACATATACACACACACTCACACAAAATGGGACTCTCTCGGTGCCTCTGTCAGTGCAATAATGTGCCTTCACTGATGAGATGGTGAGCGAGTTAGAAAGAGGAGAGATCAAAAGAGAAAGTGGAGGGAACTGCTGGGACAGACATTTAGGAAAGTTCTGAGAGAACTTCCTCGTCTGAAGGTGCTTCTGAGGACAGAGGAAAAGAAAAACATCATGATGAGGAAGAATCCATTATTATTGTGGGTTCACCTGGTGTTTCTTCACCTAAAATCTATAAAATGTGTTAATGCACAATCAGAACTTGAAGGAGAACTGTCTGTGCAGACACTGAGTCAAACACTGTTCTCAGACAATGTTATCTAAAGAAGTGATTTGGAGTCAATGCAGTGATCTCCACTACAGAGTCATGTCCGTTTACATTAATGCAGTGATCTCCACTACAGAGTCATGTCCCTTTACATTAATGCAGTGATTTCCACTACACAAATAAAAGTTTTCTGGTAGATCTACTTCAGAAAATTGTGGCCTTTTTTTACATAATGTATTTATTTATGTTGCTGAAGCAAGATTGCTTTTTGTCCAAACCACTTTTTTATTTATTTGTTTATCTACACAAAAAATATAATCCAAGTAAAGTAAACTTAATTTTGTCAAGAAGATTGAGCGTAACTAAACTTGGTATAAATCACTCCAAACTAGTCTTTGTATGAATTACTTAATCTTTTGATGATTTTATGTAAGTTTCCAGTAATCTCAGCTTAATTATATTATTTACATGAAGCATGAGGGGTTGCTGGTCTACACTGTTGGGTGCAGCCCGTCTACGCCATGTAGCATAGTCAGCAGATCTACTCCTTGCACTGTAGGCAGCCAGTTAACACCAGTATGATCGGCCACTCGTGTGATTCATCCAGCAGTGAACAGCAGTGTGTGAATACCCAAACTTGAATTTTTATTGTTGATTTCAGTTTAATTAAATTTACTGCCCCCCACATTTATTTTTCTCAGTGTGTACAGAGTCATGTCTGTTTTTATTAATGCAGTGATCTCCACTACAGTGATGTCACTCGTGTCTGTTTTGTTTGATTTTTTTTTTTCTTTTAGTATACAACATTGTTTTGATCTTTTCTTGTTTCTGTCCTTGCTCTTATTTCTTACCTTGTTTCTGTTTTCTTTGTAATGAGTTGTTGGATATAACATGAGGAGAAGAAAAAAATATTAGTTTGGGCATGTTTAACCTCATTGGTGTAGACTGCTGAAGTAAGACAGGAAAATTGTGGGTTGCAGAAAGGGAAGGAAAACACGCAACAAATGGTTGAGGCTGGATGTGGAAGCACAGAGATGATATTCTCTGTGTGGTGGACTGCACCACTTTGAGTTGAACCAAGGCTGTACATGATTTTCAAACCATCCAAATCACTGTTTGTTAACACTTAACAGTGTCTAACAAACTTCATTACAATAGTGTTTGTTACATTGACAGATTTTTTTTTTTTGCTAAATCATGCTTTCTGGCCTCTAAAATACAAGATCCAACCAAAGTTGTCTGCAGTAGTTGAGACAAATATTTCAAAAACTGAGATGAAAATCTGGGATTGACTCCAGCCACCCATGACCCTGAACAGAATCAGGGGTAAAAGATGAGTGAAGATGTAATGAAAATGTAATTGCGAGGTACTGCTGTCTGTAATGTCTCAGTTTGTGGTTTTGAGAACGTGAAAACAGAACGCCTCTGTGTTACTTCTGTTCTGTCTCCAGTTCCTCTCTGTTGCAGCACTAGTAGCAGAAAAACCTATCATTATCCTGTTCCACACTGCTCCACTTCAGACTTTTAAAGTCAGATTTGTAAAGGCTTTTCTTAGCACCTTAAACCGAGTTCAACAAAAGAAAATTATACATTTGTGGCTCAGTGGAGCAGTCAGGTTCGTATGTGTTGCTTTTGGTGGTAAAGTGGAGGTGATGTAGAGGAGGTACGAGCTGGTTCCAGTTCTCCTCTGAAAACCTCTTCTCAGGATCAACACAGGAGCTTTTACAGTAGATAATAAAAACCACGTCTTTGTCACAATAAATCCACACACACACCAAAGGTTACAGCCCTGACACAGTCAACTGATTCAAACCAATCATATTAAACATGTGAATGCCAAAAGACTGAAGCAGGCATGACATGCAGAGGGTGTTTTTTATAAGCTATGTCATCCAAATCAAACCCTGTTTTTATTGAAAATCAAAATTAAACTTGTGGGTGTAAAGACTTTGACTCTTGAAGTATTTTTGACTGAGCGCAGCAGGTAAAAAGATGTGTAATGAGTCATAAAACCAAAAGCACTTCATTTGAATGGTTTAATTCTCAATGCGGCTTTAAATGTGGTTGATTTTTCTCTCCTCTGTTAGTGTAAAATCCAACAGTGCTTCAGACAGAAATAGTAACACATAAATTACCCATAATCCAAGCAGGTGTTTTAGCAGTCTGTCTAAAACTTTCAGATGAAACTATGTGATGATAATGATGATGGTGTTGTTGTGTCTTTCAGTGCCTGGCTGTGTGGGAGTCGTTTCTTCTCTCTCAGAGACCAGAGCCAAGGGAACAGAGAGATACGGAGGATGCTGCTTGAAGAGTGGAGATGATGGCCGCATGGAGGAGCCTCCTCTTTCAGAACAACTTAAAGTCCTCCCCCTTTGTCTCCAGCACAGCCAAATATAGACTTTCAGTCAATGCAAATGTGTTCAAAAGCAACGCGCTACTTCTCGCTGTTCTTCCCACTGTTTCTTCATTTAGTCTGTCCAAAGTCCTGAATAACATTCCACTGAAGACTCTGCGTCACTTACAGCAGCTCTGTGACTGAAGTGCCCTCTGCTCTCATGCCTCTGTGCACACTGTCAAAAACAAAGGGGACTCTTGGCTTTCTTTTTTTTTGTACCAGGGTCCTTGGATGAGATTAAGTCTCTTTGCTGCATTTCAAAATGCATGTACCTACAGTATCCAAGTAACCACGACAACAAATCTGAAGGTGACGGTTCTCCTTTGATTCAGCTCCTGCAGCGGAAGCAGTGTCAATGAAAGAAATAGATTCTATATATTTCAGGGTTAGTCGTCACGGCTCCATTTTCAACCAGTCAGAGCAGGTTACTGTTCAGCTTTTATGTTGTGTTCAGAAATATAGACCTTAAAAGATGATTTCTCTGATTTTAAACAGCAGCTTGAACCAACTTCTTACACCAGTGATACCAGTGTCATGCCACTCTAACTCCAGCTTTAAACCAAAATAAAAGCCAAACCTGTTTTTTATTCCCCTTAAACCTCAACCAAAATGCTTCCATGGAGCTCACACTGTAAAAACTGAAATCTAATCTACTCATCAGGGCCTGAGCCTGATAACAGCACTGACGAGGACCTATTGTAACTCCAGTGACAAACCACCACCAAACATTAACGACGTGGTTCATGACCCTTATATCAACCAAAAGTGGTTCATCATGACTTTAGACGAAAAATGAACCCTGGGATAAAAGTGACACCCGCCCCCCCCCAAACAAACAAACAAACAAAAAAAAAATTATCCTTGGAACCTTAAAAATCATTATTGTTTCTGCCACTTAAACTCCAAATGACATGTCTTCAGTGTGCTTCAAAACACAATGAAATGTGGCACGAAATTCAGCCCTATATGAATGTTATGACTACACTGTTTTTTTGTGTTCATAGATGCTCCACAGCGCCCCCTAGGCACTGAAAACTCAGCCAGGCCTGAAGTAACTACCATGCCTTGACCTAGGAAAAAAAGTCTACTCCAGCCAAAGTTAATTCCAAACTGGAAGTTCGGAAATTTGAGTTTAATGTCATGTTTTAACAATTTTTGAGTACAGTCTTGAACAAACTAGTCCTGCAGGTTTATTTTTTTTTTGTATCATCCTCAACTTGAATATTTGTAAACTGGACACATTGATGATAAAAAATATTTAAACTATTTTTCTAGCTAAAAGTGCGTGGCCAAGAGGAGGCAACCAAAGTCGACAATTTTTTCACAAACATTGTTGAATCAGGACCAAAATGCTCATGTTCAGTGTCACAGCTCGTGTGCAGTTATCTCTTTTTTTCAACAAAATAAGGCGCCCTCTACTGGGAACAGGAAGTCTTGGCTTTCTTTTCAGAGGCAGAACTTGCTGCACATGCTGCAGGCTCTGTATGCAATAGCTTTAAATTATAAAGAACTTGTGCACAAGCAACTGTCATGTACTCCGACAGCCACAGGGGGGCTTATTTCTGCTAGCAGCTTTAATTATGTCTTACTTTTAGTAAAATATGTCTTATCATTCTTGATATTAATCACATTCAACTGACATGTACAGAAAAATACCTCATGTCAAGTTGTTTTAAGACAAATTTAATGTTTGAATGGCTTGTAACAATTAAAAAAAATCTGCCAATGGGGTACGAAAAATGTAAAGTTCAAGTTTCTTAATGATAGAAAGATGTCTTGATACAAGAAACTTTGTTCTTGCCCTATTGGCAGATTTTGTTGACTCGTTACAAGCAATTCAGACTTCACTTTTGTTGTAAACTAACTTGAAATAAGACATTTTTTCTGGACTTGTCAGTTGAATGTGGCTCATATCAAGAATAATGAGACATTGACTTAGATTCCAGTTTTTGCAGTGTATGTACTGATGTGAGCCCAGAGCACGTCTCTGTGACAAAGTCTGTGTTGAACAGTAACTTATATTAAAGTTGGGTGGAAGTTTGACAGATAATGTTTGTTCTGGCTCACCGGTGCTGGTTAAAAGTTCTTGAAAAGAAAATCTATGTAGGAGGTAGACACACTTCTCCTTCCTGTGGCAGGCTGCACAGTTTAAAAGCTGTTCTGATGGAGGACACAGTTAGCTGAAGAAGTAGAGGAAGAAGGCAGAGCAGCTCCTACATGTCCCCATAAGGTGTTAATGTGTGTGAAAAACAAAGGCAGCCAGCATTAAAACACCTTCTTCCAACACAGAAACTTCTCAGATTGACTTCATGATTTTCACAACTTTAAAAACACATTTCTTGATGACATGAGGAATATATTTCATTTCAGCAGACTTGGACAGGAAGCAATTGGGAAAGGAGTTTATACCAAACTGACTCATGGCCAGGTTTCTTTAAAAAGCCATTTTCAGGCACAGAAACATTTCTTAAAATATGAAAACATTGATCTAAACACACACACATACACACTGCATACACTCATTTATGTATGATATTCACTCAGTCACAGACGCAGACCTTTGATGACCTGTAATGCGGATCAGTGATTTGGTTCCAGCTTATATGTTGTGTTTATCAGAGTCCGTCAGCCAAGTTGCAGCAATCCTTTAACAGCTTTATCTAACCCTCCAAAACACTGCTTTATCTTTTTTGTCTCATTAAATCACTGATTTGCCAACACTTGTATGAAAGCATTTTCAGGACCTGTGTGGTGGATTTTTTATTTCCTCTTCATGGCCTTGACTGGTTAAAGCCAAGACTGAATAACAAAAGAAAAAAAAGATTTCCTTTCAGTTTTGAAAATTAAGTCTACATCCAATGAAATGAATAACACACAGCATTATTGATCTCCTTTGTGCAGAAAGACTTTAAATGCCTCGTGAGATTTTCTCAGAATCTTTATTTTTTCCAGTTTCTGCCGTTAGAGATTTGAAGTTTACATCTGTAAGGTCTTAAACAGAATTCTTCATAATCTTTTATACTGATGTAACCTCCTCTCTGTGCTGCTTTTATCACTTTTGACTATTTAAGAACCAGTCTGAATAAACTGATATTGAAATTTTGACAGAACAATAAAGACAGATCTCACAGCAGACTCTTGTTTTCTGTGTATTAGCCGCGTAGGCTTTGAAGGCAGGGCTGATGGGAAAAGCTTATTGTTGTGCTGGTTATTTAGACCAAATGACTCACAAACGTTAGAATGAAAGTTTGCTTCTGCCAACAGAAATGATCTTCTCCAGGGTGATGATGTCTGACAGTTCTGCAGTTACAGGGCTGAGTTTAAATGCAGGAGCTTTTTTTTTTTTTTTAACACATATTAAAGAACAGTCCTTTTTCTCATGTGACAGCATGTTGGTTGAAATAAGCAGCTTTCTGAGCACATGTGATGATCATGGCTCCTGGGTACAACTGAGTCCTCTTCAATAAGGTTAGAGCTGCAGAATCAGTGGATTTTTCTTTACTCACTAACTCAGCATTTATGCTTTACAGCTGCAGATCAGTGGCTCTGAGCCACATGTGTTTCTATAACTTCACAACTGAGCTCAGGGTCACAACTCAAGCAAAATATCATCTGGTTTCTTGTCGTCTCTTGCTGTTCCTCATTATCTCTTACTTTCTCTGGCTGATCCCCTCTGTCCCCAGCCCTCTCTTGCTGTCTCTCTGCTTCTTATTGGTCAGATTCTGATTCTTATTGGTCAGCTTCAGACTGAGATGGTCTGAAATTTTAACCTTCCCCACACCAAGCATCACATCTTAAATCCACAGATGTTGGTACATGAACATGTTGCTTTTTTTTGTTTTGGCAGCTGGCTGAAAACAAAGACTGTTTAATAAATATTCCTAGTCTAAGTGATGTCATGTGACTGTTGTTTTATTTATTTTTTTGTTTGTTTGTTTTTTTCATTTTCAGCCCCAGACATGACATGGTTAAAATAAAATCAGTGGCCACTTGATACTTTCTTGTGGCCACAAGTTATTATCTCTTTTTGTTACACAAGACCAAGACAGGATGCCAACAACACAATGTATACTAAGCACTGTAACAAACGCAATAATAGCTGTTCAAATTGTATTTAGATGTAATATGAATGCAAAAAACCAAGTGCAAATGAATATCTAGGTAAACTAATTAAAAAAAATAAATAGGTGGAACTAATTAATTAATCCAAATAAATGATGATAATAATTAATACAGGTTATGTGTCTGTCTGCCGCCCTCAACATCACTGTCAAACTTGCCACGACACTGATAAATTTTTTTTGGTAGATCAGCTCAAGAATGTTAAGGCTTTTTACATTTTTACATAGTTTATTTATGTTGCTGAAGCAAGATTGTTTTTTGTCTCAACCACTTTTTTTTTTTTTTGCATGAAAAATAAATTCCTAGTAAAGTGAACTTAATTTTGTTAAGTAGATGAAGAGAAACTAAACTTTTTATAAATCACTCAACTTTTCAATGTGGCAAATGAGCTTTGACAGTCAAATAGAGTTTTGAGTAATATCAGCTTATTTATATCATTTGCATAAATCATGAGGGGTTGCTGCTACATTGTTGGACGTAGCCCATCTACCCCATGTAGCATAGACAGCAGGTCTACTCCATGTACCGTAGGCAGCAAGTCCAAACTAATGCATGGTCAGCCAGTAAAGCTTTAAAGTACAGAATTTTTAATGTTCATATCAGGGATTCAATCTCCCCAGATTTATTTTTCTCAGTGTGCAGGACTCATCTGTTTCTGATACAGTGTTTTGAAGCCAGAGCCCAATGGTTGTGCAGTTACAAAAATGCATAATTTAGACTAATACTTTTCTGTACCAGGCTGTAAACACGTTGATTTTTACTTTTCTGGCTTAGTGTGTATGTGGCTTCTTGACCTTCTGGAACAAGCTTCAAGCAGAAAATTGACAAACCCAGTTTCTAGCACTTCTGCATTTGCTCCATTTCTACTAAGTGTGGGTTTCAAATCAGCTGAAAACTAAAAACACAAGCTAAATTTACTTTATATCTGTCCACAGTTTCTGGCAGTTTCTCTGTAATCACTGAACCTGAAAGATAAAAATAGTTTTCAAGTTTAGTCATTTTTCTGGTTGTTTAATGACTTTTGAATGAAGGTGACTGAAGGAACACATTTTTTGATACAGAACACTGAAAAAGACAAATGTCAGCTGCACATGTAATGAGGACTTGTGGCCTTTATCATAGACACTTAAACCAGGCAACAGACAATCTTAAGGAAGGAGAAGTTTAATAAGGGCTGCACTGTGTGAAGTGGTTGCCACAGATGCACCACAGCAGATTCACTCAGTTCAAATCCCTGTTTGAACACTAGAAAAGGTGAAAGACCCTCCCTCAACCTGCAGTCAGCTCTCCTATTTTCAGATTTCAGACCAATATCCCTGAAATCCTTTCATAATGTTTCATAATAAACAGAAGAAAAAATTCTGCAGAAAAAATTGAAAACAAAACAAAACAAAAAAAACCCCAAAACAAACAGAACTGTTATCCAAGGTAAGCAACCACAGAATCTACACACAGGAGGAGATGGATGGATGGATGGATGGAGGTGTGGATGAATGAATGGATGATGGATAGATGGATTGATAGATGGATGAATGGATGGACAGATGGATGGATGGATGGATGTGTGGATGGATGGATGGATGGGTGAATGATGGATGGATGGATAGATGGATGGATGGATGATTGGATGGATGGATGAATGAATGATGGAAGGATGGATAGATGGATGGATGGATGATTGGATGATTGGATGGATGGATGGATGGATGGGTGAATGGATGAATGAATGATGGATGGATGGATGAATGAATGATGGATGGATGGATGAATGAATGATGGATGGATAGATGGATGAATGGATGGATAGATGGATGGTTGATTGGATAGATGGATGGATGGATGATGGAAGTATGATGGATGGATGGATGGATAGATGGATGGATAGATGGATGGATGATTGGATAGATGGATGGATGGATGATGGAAGTATGATGGATGGATGAAGGAATGATGGATGGATGGATGAATGGATGGATAGATGGATGGTTGATTGGATAGATGGATGGATGGATGATGGAAGTATGATGGATGGATGGATAGATGGATGGATGGATGGATGGATGGATAGATGGATGGATGAATGATGGATGGATGAAATGGTGTGAGAATAAGTGACCGTTTGAACCCCTGGCCTGTTTTGAGTCTTCTTCTTCTTCTTCTTTGTGTCTTCAGTGGTTAAACCTCCTCCAGCTCTGCTCTCAGCACTGAGCAGGAATATGAAACATTGTCTACCCCCCCCCCTTTTTTTTTATGATGAGAGCAACTGCAACTCTACATGTTGGCAGTAAGTAGGTTATCCTACACACTTAATCACATTAAATATTAATGCGCCTCCTTTAAATAAAGCCTTTAAAATAAGGCCCTCTGCAAGCACATTTCTCCAACTGCTGAGGGGGGGAGCAGCCAGGGAACAGCAGATATGAGGAGGGGGGGGCAGAACATGTGTTTGTACATGAACACACACAGCAGAGCTCTGCATGGATGTTAAGTTCCTCAGAAGTGCTGACTTCTCTGTTCACTGAGCCCTGTATGCAGGTTCCTGTGAGAGTTGACATTAGAAGATCATTAGAAGAAAAGATTTACAGCTTCTTTGTGAGAAACAGATGACGAAAAGGAAGTCTGGTGATTTCCTTTATGATATTCCATCAATTTATCCTCTAAAGACCCAAACCACCACCAATAAGTCTGTGTGTTAGAAACTAAAGTATAACAAAACCCCTTCTCTTATGTTTCATAGACCTGCCCCCCACCTTCTTTTTTGTGAAGCATAGAGTCGTTTTCAACTTGAAAGCTTTGACTGTTTACTCTGCATCTATAAAACATCTTCAAAGAGGGGTTATTGTGTTTTTCTTAGTCGTAATCCTGCCCCTCAGGTGGCCCTGTAGTATCTTCATATGATTTACGGATCAGAAAAAATCCCTGTTTTTCTCTCTCTCGTGTTTTAATTCAGCCTCTGTCTGTAATATTGCTGTTTCTTTGAGGCTCTCAGCTCTACAAACCCCCTCTCTCCTCTGATTGGCCAGCCCTCTGGGGGCCTGTTGGGGCAGATCTTGGTGTTTGAAGGTCCTTGTGTGATGACCTCCTGATGGAGATGTAGGGAGGATATGGTCAAGTCCTGGTGCTATTTTTAGAATGGAGTGTTCAGGGATTTCTACAACATATGAATATGTAGGAGGTTTCACGCTGACACATCAGTCAGCGCTGCTGCCTCAAAGAAAGAAGGTCACAAGTTTGAATCCTGGTTTGAACATGGTGGGCTTTTCTGTGTGGAGTTTGCATGTTCTCTCAGTGCACGTGTGGGTTCACTGAGCCTCCCACAGTCCAAAAACATGCTCTTTGGGTTAATTGGTGATTCTAAACTCTAAATTTCCCATAGGTGTGAATGTGTGTGTGAAAGGTTGTCTGTCTGTGTGTGTGTTAGCCCTGTGTTGACTGGAGACCAGTGCCTTACGCCCTAAGACAGCTGGAGTTGGCTCCAACCATCCATGACCCTGAACAGATAAGCAGTTAGGAAAATGAATGAATATTTACAGGTTTGAACAACAGCGTGTTTGGACCAAACATCCAGCATTTTATTTTATACCCAAGAGACGAATACATGAGAAGCAGAAAACAAACTCATAGGTGAATGTCCATATGTTAGGTCAAATTGACCCGAGGACAACACTGTAAAATACAATAAGTTGACTTTCCTTAAAAAAAAAAAAAAGCAAAATCGTTGCCTTAAAAAAAGTAAATTATGTTAACTTAGATAAAGTAGATTTGATTAACTTATTTTTTTGTGATTTTGCAGTACACAAATGAACTTAAATAAATTATATTATAGTACCTTAAATATTCAAAATCATTCCTCAGGTTGACCATGAGTGAGGAGGGCAGGCAGTGGACATGAGAGCCTGCTGTGAATGGTTACATTACACAGGTGACACAGGCTGTCTTTGCCCTGGTATAGACTGGCTGTCTACGCTCCATGGCTTAGTCCAGCTGTCAACAGCATAGACTGGATGTCAAGGACATTGGTAAATAATGTCATTTTCTAGAAAATGTTCATGAAAATTCCTGTGAATGTTTTGCATTTGTCTCTAATTTGAACAGGCATTTTCATTTGCCCACCAAAGCTGCCCATCATGTACTAAGTGTTGAATTATGGTGCATAACTGTATATTATGGAAAAATACTAGCAGGGGATGTCAGTCTACTCAGTGGAGCGTGGACAGACAGTCAATGCCACAGAGTAAAGACAGCCACTAAATCTTTCTAGTAAAGTCAACCAAAGAAAGTTGTCTTTACTAAGTTAAGTGAGTAGACGACAACAGAGTGAGCTAAACAAGGTAACTTTTTTGTTTCAAGTAAGATTTACTATAACATTTTATAGTGAAGAGTTATTTTGTTGTAAGTTTGGTTTTCTTCCACAGAATTGGTTGAAAAGAACATGGATGGTTCCATGTAATACTATTGATTAATTATAACTATTTTTTGTTAATGTATGCATGTTTTATTTAAATTTATAGTATCTTCCTGCCATTAAAGAAATTTGAGTGATTTCAAAACAATATCCTGCCGTCACTTTGACTTATACCTGTCTGTGATATTACATCAATTTGTGCACTTTTAGCGCAAACAGAGGAGTATGGTTCAGAATCTATCATACCATCATACCAGGAATTGCTAAATATATGTGAATATGTTGGAAACATCTTCAAAAAATGGAGAAAAAAATTGGAGGAAATTTTTTTGTCTTGTACTTTATAAACAGTCAGAACAGACGGTGCAGAGTAAATCCAAAGACAACTGGAGGGTTTGACTGCATTGCATCTCCAGTACTCTTCCTCAATGAAACAAACCCAGTACATCCTCTACATTTATATTTCAACCTAGGCCTTTTCTTACCTCACAGATATGCTCCACCCCTTCACTCATTCCTGTGCCCTCTGTTCCTCAGTCGTGGTGCTCCACGAAGTACACCCTCCAGTGGGTAGCGCGGGTTCTAATCCAGCCTGTGGCCACTTTCAGCCATTACTCCCCACTTCTACCCTGTTCCCTGCACTCTCTACTGTCCTCTCTCCAAATCCAAATAAAGGCACAAAAGCCCACAAAAACTTTAAAAACATTCTGTTTTAAATAAAATCTGTAAATTTTCACATTACGCAATTCATTGCAACCTTTCAATCTTGCTTTCTAAGTATACCTTTTGTCTGTATTTGTTTTGTTTTCAATGCTTGTTGACTTTATTTTTTACTGTTATTTCACCATTTTGTGTGTTGTACTGTTTTTAACCTGCACTTTCATACTTTTACCTTCTAACCTGTCTCTGAGTTTCTGAAAATCCCTCTTTAAATAAATTGTATTTTCATTATTTTCACCTGATAAAAAACAATCTTCTCAGTATTCTTTTGAAGTGAACTAAAGACCTGGAGCTGAACACTGGTGAGATGAACACTGGTGACAGGTGATGGACTCAAACAATAACTGAAAGAAAAACAGAGGAAAACTGTGTTAAATTTGAGGCTGATCAGAAGCTGGGGCTACGGGTTTAATACTTCCAAGAGTTAACACCCTGAAGAAACTGATCACCAGAACAAGATGAGAAAAGATTTGAAGAGACAGAAGGAGAGGGGTCGTCTGAAAGAATAATGACTTGAGAATGACTGAATATATGAGGATAAAACTGTCTGATTGGTTGAACTGAGCTTCATTTCTATCAAATCACAGTTTATTTCTCCCTCACTTGTAACTGAATATGGACAGAAATATTTTTTTTAAACTCACTGTTACATTCCCTGACGCAGTAATTTACTGTAACTCTGACATCAGACTCCTTCAGGTGATCTAAAAGGTTCTTTTTACTCAAAGACACTGGAGGGTACATCAACAGTAACATCATCTGGGAGCAGGGCTGAAGTTGAGATTGATATTCAGTGAAACCTTGCATCAGCTACGTAAAACATTTAATATTCTAACGTGATACATTTCTATCTATGAATCTTATGTTTCTGTAAGGAAGAGTGTGTAATACGGGGAGTATCTTAACTTTTCATGCTGCCACCTGATGCAACACCATGTCAAGATGGTGCACCTTTGAAGCTGCCTAATGGATCCACACTGCGTAGGATTACATAACACTATAAGTCACTGCAATGAGCCCACTCCACTCAAGAGCAAGGACTGGATCACTTTAGTATGGACGAGAGCTGATTTATAATTTGTGATAAAGCAATAACAGGGCTGTGTTCAGAAAACCTGAGTGGAGTTTCACTTTTTGACAGGGTGGTGCCTCAACAACTACACAGACAGAAATAAGCAACAACCCCAATTCCAACGAAGTTAGAAATTGAAATAAGAACACAATACAATGATTTGCAAACCCTGTTTCAAATGTATTAAATTGAATATTTTAAAGAAAATATCTTTATTGTTCAAACTGATAAACTTTAATTTTGGCAATTATTCACTCATTTTGAATTTGATGCCTGCAACAGGTTTCAAAAAAGCTGAGACAGGGTCAACAAAAGACTATGAATGCTGAAAAAACAGCTGTTTATATCATTCCACAGGTGAACAGGTTGATTGGAAACAGGTGAGTGTCATGATTGGGTATAAAAGGAGCATCTCTAAAAGGCTCAGTCCTTCACAAGCAAAGATGGAACCATGTTCACCACTTTGTCAACAACTGTGTGAGCAAATAGTCCAACAGTTTAAGAACAATGTGTCTCAACGTCCAACCGCAGGAATTTGTGGATTTAATTATCTACATTCTATAACATCATCAAAAGATTCAGAGAATCTGGAGAAATCTCTGCATGTAAGCAGCAAGGCCCAAAACCAACATTGAATGGCCGTGACCTTTGACCCCTCAGTTGGCAATGTATTAAAAACCGACATCGTGTGTAAAGGATCTTACCACGTGGGCTCAGGAACACTTCAGAAAACCACAGTCAGTTCACAAAGTTCATCACTACATCTACAAGTGACAGTTCAAACTCTACCATGCAAAGACAAAGTCAGATATCAACAACAGACAGAAACACTGCTGCTGCCTCCTCTGGGCCCGAGCTCGTCTGAGATGGACTGAGGCAAAGAGTAAAAGGCCGTTTTCGAATTTGCATACTATACTACCAGTACGTACTGATTTGTCCAAAATGCAGTATGCAGTATGCAAACAAATGCGAAATTCGCAGTATGCCAAAACTACCCAGATGACCTACTGATCCGGGAAGATTTCTCAGTATGCATCTGACCAGTCTGCCTGGCATACTGTTTCCCACAATGCAAAGCGCCTGGACGCAGGTCTGAATTGATAATGATGGAAACTGGAGAAAGTTTGGGTGAAGCAGTGGAACAATTCAAGTGTGAAACCCTAAAACATCTTTTTAGTGGGTACTTACATGGTATATGTTATCATTGTCCTATTAACATATTTGAAATCATACGTTCATTATCAGGAACAGCTTTTCCATCGTCTCTAAAAATAAAAAGTCAATCCACTCCAGATATTTTTCAAAAAATAACATATGGTATAATATTAAAAATCAAATACGATTAATTTTGCTGCAATATACATCCACATTTAAAGACAGCCGTCCTCTGCACTTATTACAAAGATCAGAGGTCTCCTGGTTAAACTAATGCAGTTCAAAGCGTTTTGACCTATTATCATTTGTAATAACTGCAGAGGACGTCTTTTAACCCTGTTTTGTGCGTTAAATTTGGGACTTTTCAAAACCGAAAATTCCAAATTTTTCCTCCAAAATTTAGAGGTTTCTTTCTGGAGAATTTATTGATTCAACATTTATTGAGTTGTCCTCATGTAACTTAATACGAATAAATGATAATAAAGACAATAAAAAAATTCATCAGCTTTTCCTTACTCTTGCATTCCTCAAACTGGAAACCAGTGTAGCAAACTACAAAACAGACCAAACAGAACTGTCATACTACATACTACATTTAAATACAGTATGCAGTATGCAGTAGGCACTGCATACTGCATACTGTATTTAAATGTCGTTTGTAGTATGAGTAGGCACTGCATACTGCAGTAGGTAGTAGTATGTAGTAGACAAATTCGAAAACGGCCATCGTCTGCTGTGGTCTGACGAGTTGACATTTAAAACTCTTTTTGGAAATCATGAACGTGGTGTCCTCTGGGCTAAAGAAGAAAAATTTACAACAGTGTGGCTTTGTAGTAAAAGAGTTTAAAACATAACAACAGAGACCCCAGACTGTTGATTAACTTTAATGGTTCATCAACAAGAATGTGAAAGAATTCCAGCTCCAAAGCTTCAACTTTTAGTGTCCTCAGTTCACAAACACTTATTGAGTGGTGTTTGAATAAAGATGATGTAACACAATGGGAAACATGACCCTGCTCCAGCTTTTAAGGAACGTGTTGCAGGCATCAAATCCAAAATGAGTATTTACAAAAAGAGAAAAACAATTAAGTTAATCAGTTTGAACAAAAAATTGTTGTGTATTTAATTGAATACAGTTCCAATAAGATTTGCATATAATAATTTTCTGTTTCTATTTACATTTTATACAATGCCCCTACCTCATTGAAAATAGGGTTTGTATTAATGAAACTTCAACAGATGACAGGCACATTCACTCTCTTCCTGCTCCTGTATTTCCATTAGCAGCATCAGTAATGTTTTAAAAGGACAGGACTCAAACGTACCACACTCCTAATCTCTTAACTACTCAGAGCCTTGTTATCACACCACAGTCACCCTTTCACACACTGATGGTACAGTATGTTATTTAGAGCATCCAAACTGGCCCCATTTACTCACATTTACACATCTCTCGGTGCCACTCAGGACTGAATGGAGTTCAGCCTCCAGCTCAAGGACACTTCCACATGCAGAGTTAGGAAACTGTGACTGAACCACCAACTTTTTGATCAACGAGTCACTGCAGCAGTGAGCCACAGTTGCCCATGTCTGCTGCCTCCTTGATGAGCTATCATAGTTAACTTTTGAAGAATAACAGAATATTTCAGTCAAAGCTTACATATGGGAGCTCATAGAGTCTTTTTTGTAATATGAAGACTGGTTTACACTCCTCAGCACCTCATTTCATCACAGCTGCAGATGCGGGTGAACATCTGGCCTCTCCCATGACTCCATGTTCAAACAGTTGTTAGTGCACTCTGTCCGACTCGCCCTCATTGGACCAGCAGCTGAATAATGTATCCTCTTCATACTCTGCTGGTATGCTCTGCCTGTCTTTATGTCTGCAGCCTTTGGACGACATGTTTTGAGCAGCATCCCTTCCATGGAGAGAGGATTCATAATTCACAGCATAAGAAAAAGCTCTTCATGGCTACGATAATGGCCTGGCAGAGAATTAATGTTCTATGAACCAAATCCAAGAAAGCTGCTACTGTACGACATGCTCAGTGGGACTGAGGCAATCCAAAATGGCAGCACTTGAGGGGCTCTTTGAGGCCCTGCAGGAGTGGATAGCTGTGTGTGCACATTCATGCGTGCTCATCGACACACACTCACATTATTAATGTATTTAACCATACATGTCCTACTTCTTCATGGTCTTCTGCCAACAAGAGCAACACATATGGAGTCATGAGTGAGTTTTGTTTTATTAACATTATTTCAGTTCATTCAGAGTCGCTGTGTTTCTTAAAGGGACAGCACCACAGATAGGCTCATACACACACGAACACTTTATTTAAGATTGAATTAAAGGAACAAGTCCTAAACATGTGACAGGACTCAGTCCATAGCCTCTTATGATGATCTATCTCTGTTTGAGGGAGGCTATTGATGCCTTTTGTAGACAGAAAGATCACGTATCATCTAAAAGGCACCAACAGAAGGTCAATAAAAGCTTCAGTTACAGCCAAAGTTTACAGATTCTAGTGCAAACCTGATAATTCCCATCTCGTTGTCAGATTATGAGAAATGTATACCGTCCTCTTTACCGTCTCCACCTTGAGAGTCTCAGATTCAGCAAACAGTGATGAACAATCACCAAAGAACAAAAACTAGAACAAATGCACATGCTGGTGACCCAACAGTTCTCCGGCTCCTGTCCTCCCCCTGTTATGTGTCACTGTCGTTTTTATGTTTCATAGTCAGGATCTAACTGAAATGTTAATTCCGTTGCTCTGAAACATGTGCAACGGCGAATAAAGTGAATCTTGAATCTTGAACAACGCAGCCAGGTGCTAACATTAGGTAAACTTTAGCTAATGTTGAGGATGTCAAAGAAAGATAACTTGATATTTCTTTCCAGCAAAGTGACAATTTGCTGCCTCAAATATGATGCTGACTTGCCTTTGGCCCCGTTTCCACCAAGTGGTCCAGTTTGGATCAGCACAGTTTCAACGGATTTAGTCAGGTAAAACCTGATCCTCTTTATTTCCATGGTGCCCTTCTTTGTATGCAGTGTGTGTAAGTCAGATGATGATGAAGATGAGAGCTGAGTCAGCTCCATAAAAGCGTGACTGTGTAACAGCGTGGAACAGTGTACCCCACTCATAAATCCAGCAAAGAGGGAGAACACGATAATATGACTTTACCCTGTAATACCAAGGGAGGTCTGCAACTCCACTGTGGACCATGGAACACTGTTTCTGATGCCATTTACCAAACAAAAAGAAAGTGATCTTTAAAAATTCGACATTTAAACATGGCTGGGTTATATTGTTCTGTATTACAGCTGTCGCACAGGATGTGACAATTCTTTCAACCCATCAACAGACTGCAATGTTTCTAGCTCCACCTTCTGGGCTCAGATCTGCCTGTGACTCCTTCACGAAGGTACCAAAAAGTGGGATTGTATGGGTCGGTAGCTTGGGGACCTGTCTTGGTTTTGGCCAAAGAAAACGCCATAAAATGCGTACGGAGACAAACCACACTGAACTGCAAACTGGAAACGCCTGCTTGACCGTTTCCAGACTAAAAAAATCTCAGATCAATAGACGTCTGGGGAGAAACTGTTCAAGTATATGAAAATGTCATTATGCACTGTGTATAGCTCATTGCGTTTCAGGGCGGGACTTCACCATAGGTCAATTAGGACTTGGCTTGGCGACCAGAGGGTCACTGGTGTACGCCCCAGTATGGAAGAAAATCAGGAATTGGGGTGATTGCTGCAGAGGTGTCAGAATGATTTCTTGGACCCTTGAGCACCCAACTCCCAACTGTTCAGGTTTGTGCTGACGGTGCAGCTTCTGTGCAAAGTGCTATTTGTGCTTTTGCATGTGTGTGTGTGTATAATATGATTCAGAGTGTAAAAAAATGGAGTCAGTGTTTTTGAACGTACACTATATCTTATGTTCCTGTCCAAATAACTCAAAGTAAAATATGTAAAAGTTTCACACCATCATGAATAAACATTACACCTCCACAGACATAATCCTCTTCCCAGTTTGTTTTGAGATAATAGACAGGTGCCAGTACAAACACTGACGCTGGATATAATCCTCCTAATTCCTCTTGTTAATTAAATATCCCATAATTCTCTCAGGGATAAAAATCCACTGTCCTGTTTGATGTATTTGAAAGCTTTTCTAAAGTTAAGATGAAGCTCCAGCAAAATCAAATCAGGCAAGTTTCCTGAAAGTTGCAGTGCTTTTCAGCATGTCACCCTCCACAACTCTGTCCAACAAATCATCAGCTGAGAGGTTGAGGACAGTGAACTGTAAGTCTCATACTGATGAGACTCACTGTTATTATGATCTATTTGGTGAAGGTAAAGATGTTAAGTACCTTTTTTTTAAAGTGAAATAAATCTGTCGACCTAACTTCTAACTTCTCTGTGAACAAAGACAGAATGGACCGTCACATTACAACATCACAAGCACGGCTCGTCCTCATTACTGCTCTTTGTGGGCAGGATGGATGGACAGTTTATCAGACTGAAATGATTGACCAACACTACCACATTTTAAACAACTGTTTGTATGTAAAAGAGAGAAGAGAGGGGGAGAAAGGATTTGAGAAGTTGTTTTACTGTAACCTGGAGAAAAGTTGAGTCCTGTCTTTCAGTGTAACTGTCTACTCTTCCAACCAATCCCTCTGTTCAGCATAAATCATTCTGTTGATGAGCAAAGCAACATAGCATACC
>RPOG01000750.1:240000-243517 GCA_008086565.1 Thalassoma bifasciatum | reverse complement strand
TCAGTTTAAACTCAGATTTATAGCATTGACACCAGTCAAAGTACATTCATAACTCATTTTAGACTGTTTAATGTCTGTTAATACCCAAGTTTCTAGCATTGAGACCAGTCAAGGTACATTCATAACCTACTTTAGACTGTACAAAATAGTTTTAAACTCAGATTTCTAGCATTGAGACCAGTCAAAGTACATTCATAACATACTTTAGACTGTTCAAAATAGGTTTAAACTCAGAATTCTAGGATTGAGACCATTCAAATTCCATTCATAACCTACATTCGACTGTAAATAACAGGTTTAAACTCAGATTTCCACAATTAAGACCAGTCAAAGTACATTCATAACCTACTTTAGACTGTTTAAAGTCAGTTTAAACTCAGATTTCTAGCATTGAGACCAGTCAAAGTACATTCATTACCCATTTTAGACTGTTTAATGTCTGTTAATACCCAAGTTTCTAGCATTGAGACCAGTCAAGGTACATTCATAACCTACTTAAGACTGTACAAAATAGTTTTAAACTCAGATTTCTAGCATTGAGACCAGTCAAAGTACATTCATAACCTACTTTAGACTGTTCAAAATAGGTTTAAACTCAGATTTCTAGCATTGAGACCATTCAAATTCCATTCATAACCTACTTTAAACTGTTTAAAGTCAGTTTAAACTCAGATTTCTAGCATTGAGACCAGTAAAAGTACATTCATTACCCATTTTAGACTGTTTAATGTCAGTTTAAACTCAGATTTCTAGCATTGAGACCAGTCAAAGTACATTCATATCCTACTTTTGAGTGTGAAAAATAGGTTTAAACTCAGATTTCTGTCATTGAGACCATTCAAGTACATTCATAACCTACTTTAGACTGTTTAAAATAGGTTTAAACTCAGATTTCTAGTATTAAGACCAGTCAAAGTACATTCATACCCGACATTAGACTGTTTAAAATAGGTTTAAACTCAGATTTCTAGGATTGAGATCAGTCAAAGTACATTCAAAACCTACTTTTGAGTGTGAAAAATAGGTTTAAACTCAGATTTCTGTCATTGAGACCATTCAAGTACATTCATAACCTACTTTTGAGTGTGAAAAATAGGTTTAAACTCAGATTTCTAGCATTGAGACCATTCAAGTACATTCATAACCTACTTTAGACTGTTTAAAATAGGTTTAAACTCAGATTTCTAGTATTAAGACCAGTAAAAGTACATTCATAACCTACTTTTGAGTGTGAAAAATAGGTTTAAACTCAGATTTCTGTCATTGAGACCATTCAAGTACATTCATAACCTACTTTTGAGTGTGAAAAATAGGTTTAAACTCAGATTTCTAGCATTGAGACCATTCAAGTACATTCATAACCTACTTTAGACTGTTTAAAATAGGTTTAAACTCAGATTTCTAGTATTAAGACCAGTAAAAGTACATTCATACCCGACTTTAGAGTGTGAAAAATAGGTTTAAACTCAGATTTCTAGCATTGAGACCAGTCAAAGTACATTCATAACCTACTTTAGACTGTTTAAAATAGGTTTAAACTCAGATTTCTAGTATTAAAACCAGTTAAAGTACATTCAAAACCTACTATACACTGTATAAAGTCAGTTTAAACTCAGATTTATAGCATTGAGACCAGTCAAAGTACATTCATATCCTACTTTTGAGTGTGAAAAATAGGTTTAAACTCAGATTTCTAGCATTGAGACAAGTCAAAGTACATTCATAACCTACTTTAGACTGTTTAAAATAGGTTTAAACTCAGATTTCTAGTATTAAGACCAGTCAAAGTACATTCATACCCGACATTAGACTGTTTAAAATAGGTTTAAACTCAGATTTCTAGGATTGAGATCAGTCAAAGTACATTCATTACCTACTTAAGACTGTTTAAAGTCAGTTTAAACTCAGATTTATAGCATTGAGACCAGTCAAAGTATATTCATAACCTACTTAAGACTGTTTAAAGTCAGTTTAAACTCAGATTTCTAGCATTGAGACCAGTCAAATTCCATTCATAACCTACNTCAAAGTACATTCATAACCTACTTTAGACTGTTTAAAATAGGTTTAAACTCAGATTTCTAGTATTAAGACCAGTCAAAGTACATTCATACCCGACATTAGACTGTTTAAAATAGGTTTAAACTCAGATTTCTAGGATTGAGATCAGTCAAAGTACATTCATTACCTACTTAAGACTGTTTAAAGTCAGTTTAAACTCAGATTTATAGCATTGAGACCAGTCAAAGTATATTCATAACCTACTTAAGACTGTTTAAAGTCAGTTTAAACTCAGATTTCTAGCATTGAGACCAGTCAAATTCCATTCATAACCTACTTTTGACTGTTTAAAATAGGTTTAAACTCAGATTTCTAGCATTGAGACCAGTCAAAGTACATTCATAACCTACTTTAGACTGTTTAAAATAGGTTTAAACTCAGATTTCTAGTATTAAGACCAGTCAAAGTACATTCATACCCGACATTAGACTGTTTAAAATAGGTTTAAACTCAGATTTCTAGGATTGAGATCAGTCAAAGTACATTCATTACCTACTTAAGACTGTTTAAAGTCAGTTTAAACTCAGATTTATAGCATTGAGACCAGTCAAAGTATATTCATAACCTACTTAAGACTGTTTAAAGTCAGTTTAAACTCAGATTTCTAGCATTGAGACCAGTCAAATTCCATTCATAACCTACTTTTGACTGTTTAAAATAGGTTTAAACTCAGATTTCTAGCATTGAGACCAGTCAAAGTACATTCATAACCTACTTTTGAGTGTGAAAAATAGGTTTAAACTCAGATTTCTGTCATTGAGACCAGTCAAAATCCATTCATATCCTACATTCGACTGTAAATAACAGGTTTAAACTCAGATTTCCACAATCAAGACCAGTCAAAGTACATTCATAACCTACTTTAGACTGTTTAAAGTCAGTTTAAACTCAGATTTCTAGCATTGAGACCAGTCAAAGTACATTCATTACCCATTTTAGACTGTTTAATGTCTGTTAATACCCAAGTTTCTAGCATTGAGACCAGTCAAGGTACATTCATAACCTACTTTAGACTGTACAAAATAGGTTTAAACTCAGATTTCTAGCATTGAGACCAGTCAAAGTACATTCATAACCTACTTTTGAGTGTGAAAAATAGGTTTAAACTCAGATTTCTAGCATTGAGACCATTCAAGTACATTCATAACCTACTTTTGAGTGTGAAAAATAGGTTTTAACTCAGATTTCTGTCATTGAGACCATTCATGTACATTCATAACCTACTTTTGAGTGTGAAAAATAGGTTTAAACTCAGATTTCTAGCATTGAGACCATTCAAGTACATTCATAACCTACTTTAGACTGTTTAAAATAGGTTTAAACTCAGATTTCTAGCATGAAGACCAGTCAAACTACATTCATACCCGACTTTAGACTGTTTAAAATAGGTTTAAACTCAGATTTCCACAATTAAGACCAGTCAAAGTACATTCATAACCTACTATACACTGTATAA
>RPOG01000750.1:25000-235000 GCA_008086565.1 Thalassoma bifasciatum | reverse complement strand
TACAATTAAGTATTTTACTTGCGTAAACCACGGTTTGAGTTCTCTGTTTAATCTCTATTATAACTTAGATTTCCTTTTTCATTTTCTAGATAACTTGAGTACTTAATTAAACAATCTTATTCCTTACTTTACTCATCTGAGCACTTAATAGATCCTATTTCATTCTACTACAACCTTGCTTTTGGGTGTTCCTACACAATTATAGCTCATCTAATGATAAAGTTTCCTCTTGGGTCAACATTTAACAAAAGTGTTACTCTCACTACTTCACTTCCTACCATAAAACAGAATTTAGCTTGAAATCAAGAGACTCTTATGGCTCTGAAACAAGAAAAATGAGAGAAATTAGAGTCATGTACAGTTCAGCAAAATTGACTTTGTGGCAATCAACATTATATAATTTATAATGTAGTGTAAAGAACAGAGTAGGAATACTCATGATCAAGTGTACTAGACTGGTATAACTGATATGAGGAGAGGAAGGGAGAGTGAGTGACAGAGATGAGGGAAACTGACAGAGAGAAAGAGGGGGAGAGAAATGAGGTAAAGGGGAGGGAGAAGTGAGGAAAGAGAGGGAAAGAGGAGTGAAAGGGCAGGGCGAATGAAGAAGCCACTGCCTTAAGCCTTCAATGAGCTTTAGTGGAGTGTCAATTTTACTCCACCTTGCAATATTAACTGGGCTCAAATTCTCCAATTGTCTTGTATGTGCATTAATAAAGTCCTTTACTGATGTCTCCACTCCCCAGACACCAGTAATGGCTCCTGGATTTTTTAGATACACAAATATTTTCTAATGGTCTAATGAAGGCTCACTTTATTTGTTCTTGTTAGAGTGATGCTGTACTGCCGTGCTTGTAATCTATGTTATCATTCTGACGTCAAGGACAGACTGCTCATGCAGAAAGTAGGTATCAGCTGTTTACAGAATGTGGTTACATGATGTCCATTCAAATATGTTCTGCCTGTTAACTGCTGGTTTTTACATGACTAATGACTATACAATCACGCCCATATGATGATTTCACTGTGAATAAAGAGCTGAACAACGGGGAAGTCTGGGAAGCTGATGGGAGTCAGGGTGCTGGATGCACCTCTGATCAGACTTCCCTTTTGCAAATGCATTAACTAAGAATCTGTGCCTTGGAGCTTCTTTCGACACCCACAGCAGCTGATAGCCAATTGGGTGCTTAAACCCAACAGTTCTATTTGAAGCCCCTGAGAAGAAAAAAAGAGCGGGGCGCATTCAGAACAATTGGGCAGTGTTGTGCTGCAACCTGTCTCCAAACACACTCGCATACACACATATATACATTTTACTTTGTAACTTGAGTTACAGCACAACAGTGTCCAAGTAGCCTTCTTTGATTTTTAAGACATTTTAGTCCATTAGACCAGAACATTTTGAGCAGTTTGACTCTCCATGTTTACTTTAGTCCAAATAAAACTTAGAAAGAAATTCAGAGGCTGGAGCTTGCCTCCATAGTTTCCTCTGACACCCTCACATTCCTCAAATACACACACTCACAAGGAGCTCCTCTTACACACACAAACACACACACACACACACACACACACAGATCCGGATCAAGACAGGACAACAGAGACACATTTTTACATAGATTCAAGCGCTTTAACCCCGCTCTAGATTTGCTTTAGATGGCTGGGCAGGGTTTTATACTTTATTTTAACTTTCTTTTTCACTTGTACTGTTCCCCAGGATTTTTCACTTATATTTCTTTTCCTTTGATCATAGTTTACTTTTTATTTGTATTTTCACTTATTTTTCTTTTTCTGGAATCTTTTTTACCTTTTTGCATGTTTAAGCAATTTATTTATGTTTTACTGTATTTATTTTTTTTTATTTCCTTTTAAAATGTATCTGCACATACAGGATAGGGCCAGCAGCTGCCCACAACAGTACAAACAGTTAATATACAGAAAATCTTTTTGAGGAATCTTTGCAAGTCAGAGCATTCTATCTTGAACAATGGGAGCGACATGTACACCTACACCACAGGAATACAGTTCTGCCTATGTAATCCCCAAACTTATGAGCTCATCAAGGGTGCTGACACAAACTGATTTTTAGGCAGTTTAATCAAAGCTATTCCCTTATTATTCCTAATTCAGCTATCAGAAAGCGGTATCGCATTTTTATTATCCTTTTATTATCCAAGCTTTTGTAATGTCCACATACATGGATGCTGGATCCTAAGAGGTCAAGAAAAACACCCAAGCAGTCCATTCTAAATTTGCCTAGAGGGTGGGATTTGATCCCCATGCAAGTAAAAGCCCCCTAAATTACGAAACCAGCTGACAGAGAGCCACACCTCTCTAACTTTAAACAGGGGTACACGCAAAACTGATCTGTGAGAATCGATAGACACGAGATTACTCAAACTTCAAGGTCAACATATAACAAAAGGCCTTTACTCAGTCACTACCACCACGACTCAAATATCCTGTACAGGCACAGCCTGGATATCCCGAGCCATCCAGATCATTCCTCCCAGGAAGATTCAATACGCAGTTAATCAGCATATTTTGACAAAATATAGCACAAGATCATCCACTGATCATTAACCTTAACACACCCATGGGATTTCATTCACATTCACACTCATGGATTCAAACTGTATGGACTCCTCCACACCTTCCTGGCATAAGCAAATTTACTAGGTTCTTTTTGTAAGTTTACACACTAGGTTCTTTGAGGGTTAAGCCAAATTATTTAGGGCCTGATTCCCACCTCAGCAAGGTCTCACGCCTGTTTTTCCCAGACACAGATCGTATTTGCAGAAGGAAAAGGTCTGCTTACCTTGTTTTTGAATTTGGTGCGCGCTTTTGTGTCTGAAAAAACGGACATCGGAACTCATCTCAGTAGGTTTCGGCAGTGGCTGAAGACCCTCCTGGCTGGCTCGCCATTTTGTAGAATCTAATTTTCGGGCTTGCTTGTTACTTGTTGAATCTGTTACCTTAATATAAGGTGAAGGAGGACCCCCATTTCTACTGCATAGTTTCTCATCCTAGGTCTCCTAATTCTAAGACATTTACCCATGAAAAATGATGAAAAGAGGAGTCCAAATCAGCAGGAGAGTTCATTCAGCTTGAATCCAGAAAAAAGTTTATTCAACTCTAGCCATCTTTAACAAAGCTTCTGAAAACGACTGAAAAGAAACCTCTTGCATTTCCTCAAACCTTTTCTAAACCTTCTAACAAAACTCTTAGCCTAAAAACCTCCATCCCAAAAACCTGTGTAGAAAAAAGACCCTGAGTAGAAGCCTGCCTTCCTTAAAAACCCAGTAGACGTCCCTTCTCCAGTGGTGATTGGCTGTTTATTTAGAGCAGCAGGGCCTTGAAGGGGGGGACAGGATACCACCTGATCAATGAGGAGGGGTACAGATAATATCTGGTATTACATCTTACAAGTTTGTGTCCATGAAGTCAAATGCACATCAGCAAATTGACAGTGAACCTGGAATTAAGGGAATTACTCAGGACCTGTTAGGATTTTCAGAATGTGTTCAAGTTTAACTATTACAGAGAACATTGAAATCGTCAATGGGCAGAAATCTGTGGGTCAGCTCAGCTGCTGTGTGCTTTGAATAGCCTGGAGACAGGGAGGTTGTCTCCAATTACCAGAGAACAACATTTTTGTTTATGGCCTTGTCTCCTCCTGGAGACAGCCGTCTGACAAACGCGACAGCTGGCATCTATATGTAAGGATATCTGGGAATTTGCCTTCAGTTGGGTAAATTGCTTACTTTAATCAAAAAACTCCACAACAAGTTCTGTAAGAGCTGTAAACTTGAGATGTTTCTTTTAGGAAGAGCAGAAAGCAGGGCATTGCAATAGTCAATAGGAGTGGAGATAAAAGCATGCATTAGGGTCTCTGTGTTAGCTTGGGAGAGAAAGGGGCGGACTCTGACTTTGTTCTTTAAATGATAAAATCCTGTTTTTGTTATATTTTTAATGTGAGGAATAAAACTGAGCTCAGAGTCAAAGATGAAGCCCAGATTCTTAACTTCATTGGATGGGTTTAAACCCAGTGTTTGCAGTTTAGATTGTAAATTCTCTCCTTGAGCCTTAGGATCGATGATTAAAACCTCAGTCTTGTCCGGGTTGAGCTGCAGGAAGTTTTCTGCCATCCAAGATTTAATTTCTAAGATACATTTAAAAAGGGCATCAATTGGTCCTGTGTCATCAGGAGACATGGAGATGTACAGCTGTGTGTCGTCCGCATAACTGTGGAAAACAAGACCATGCCTCCTGATGACACTTCCCAGAGGGAGCATGTACAAATGAAAAAGTATGGGGCCTAAAATTGAGCCTTGGGGCACACCACATTTAATACCATGGATTCCTGAGGAGCACGTGTCCAGACTTACCAGAAATTTCCGATCTGAGAGATAGGAACTGAACCATTGAAGGGCAGTACCAGAGAGGCCCACCAGGTGTCTCAGTCTGTCTAAAAGAATCCTGTGATCTACTGTGTCAAAAGCTGCGCTAAGATCCAGTAGCACGAGGACTGTAAGCTTTTGTGAGTCCAAGTTACACCTGAGATCATTAACGATCTTCAGTAAGGCAGTCTCTGTACTGGGGTTCGTCCTAAATCCAGGTTGGAATCTCTCAAAAACTGAGTGGTTATTTAAAAATTCATTAAACTGAATAAAAACAAGTTTTTCTAAAATTTTGCTTAAAAATGGTAAGTTGGACACTGGTCTGTAGTTATTAAGAACTTCGGGATCCAAACTGTTCTTTTTCAGAAGGGCTCTCACTGCTGCTGTTTTAAGAGCAGCAGGGAAAGTCCCAGTCTGAAGAGAACAATTCACCATATTTAAGAGCTCAACTTTAAAGAATCCGTAAAAGGTTTTAAAAAGTGATGTGGGAATTGGGTCTAAAAGGCAGGTAGTTGGTTTTACTTGGGAGAAAACTCTACCAAGCATTTCAGCATCAACCAGGACAAAACTGTCCAGTGTTTCCTCAGGTAAAGACATCCTTTCTACTGAATTAAAGTCAGTATTTTGATCGTATAGAGTGTATTTTACCTCTGAAGTGGTCTGCAAAGTGCTCACAAAGGGAGTCAGAGGGAGTGAGTAGTCTGTTAAAATCAGGGTTGATTATAAGATCAATGGTCCTAAAAAGGACTCTGGGATTTTTTTTATAATCTCTAATTATATTTGTATAGTAGGTGGTTCTAGCATGCCTGAGAGCAGTATTGTAATTTTTTAGTTGCTCACAGTATATTTGATGATTAATTGTTCATTTATTTTTCCTCCATTTTCTTTCAGCCATCCTGCACGCCCTTTTCAGGTTATCTATTTCTCTGTTTCTCCAAGGGAGTTTGCACTTAGGCAGTACCTTTTTTGTTTTTAGTGGAGCAACGATATCACATGCTGATTCAAGTTTATTGATAAAATGTTCAACGATAAAATCACATGATGTAGGTGTGGTGGCTGGAGGATGTTTACCCACAATTTTGATAAAATTTGCAGCCACTTCAGAGGTAAAATAGCGTTTCCTGACAGTTCGCACCGAGGCCTCCCGCTGAATAAAACTGGTGACATTAAAAAACACACAGTTATAGTCAGACACAGCCGACTCAACACAGAGGACACACTGACCGACCGACCATAACTGATAACTAAATCCAGAGTGTGTCCTCTGTTATGAGTCGGCTGTGTGACATGCTGTTTAAAATCCAGGTAACTCAGCAAATTTCAAAACTCTCTTGAAACAGAATCAGTGTGATTGTCAATGTACAGATTAAAATCACCAGATATAATGATAAAATTGTAAGTGCTATGGATTGTTGATAAAAACTCAGAAAACTCACTGATAAAAGCAGCATCATGTCCTGGTGGTCTGTAAACTGTAATGCAGAGAATTGTGGGACTGCTAAAAACAACTGCATGATACTCAAAGGTGGGGTACTGATCAAACTGTATTTCTTTTGCATTTAATGATTTCTTAGTTATCGATGCAGTACCACCACCCTTCCTGCAACTTCAATGTGAGAAACTGAAGATAAAATCTGGAGGGGAGGCCTCAGTGAGAATAACTGGCGCGTCTGTACACAGCCATGTTTCAGTTAAAAACAGACGGTCAACCTTGTTATCTGTAATAACATCATTGATAATAAAAGACTTATTTGAAAGAGAGTGTACATTAAAAAGTGCCATATTAATGATGTCAGGTGACCTGCAGTCTGTATAGGTGGATGGTTGATGTTTTGGGAGATGTCTGAGATTATTGAAGTTCACAGAGTGGGGATGGTGGAACCTGGTTTTGTCTTGATGACTGATGATAACTGGGATGGGTGAGTTGTTAATGACAGTGGAGGACCCAAGTCTGGTGTTTTGTTTTAGAGGGGGAACTAAAAACATAGGAAGTGGGGACATCATTCAGTGACGGACAGGTCAGTCCGTGCTATAGGCTGTTTTCCAAACCGCCTACTACCTACTACATACTACAGTAGTAGGTAGTAGGCAGTGCCTACTACCTACTACTTCCACATGTAGTATGTAGTATGACTGTTTTGTTGGACCTGTGAAGTAGTATACTACTCTGGATTTCAGGAAGTGGAGCTAATGGATTTTTTTCTAATGTTTAATTTCATCATAAGTAAACCATGAGTACATTTGGCATTTCAGTCATTAATTCACCACATCAATCAGTGGTGAAGTTACATGAGCAATAAAAGTAGATAAGTTAAACTAGATGTCAATGAGATACAAAGGAAAATAAATAAATGAAATTAAGCATGTGAAGGAAGTTGTAGTTTTTTTTTTGAGAATTGTTATGGTTTTTTCATTATTTTAGTGGTTCAAGGAACAATTTTAAATCATTTAGAAAACAACAACAACAAATTCAGGGAGTGATAAAAGTCCCGATTTGTTAAGGTATAAAATACAGCAAAATCGCCATATTTGATTTTTATCTTGCACCAAAAGTTATCGTGTATTGAAAATAAATCTGAAACCAACTGACTTTTTATTTTTACAGCTGGTGGAAAAACTGTGTCCTCATTACCCACGTAGGCTGTTAGTTGGAAAAAAAAAGTGATGAATGATTTAGGGGCTTTTATGAATTTGGTAAAAGTAAACAGCTCTTTCATGATGAAGTGAGCAGATTTACCGCTGTTTCTTTCCTGTCACTTCACTTTTATTTCTCGGACCGTTTCACATTTTTGTTGTTCTGTAGTGGTTTAGATGATTTATTCCAGTAGGTGTCAGTAATTCACCTCAACCTGAGCGCCCCCAAATTGACAAACAGCATCAGCGCCGTGCATTGTGGGAAACAGTACGGCAGGTAGACTGGTCCGTTGCATACTGAGAAATTTTCTCCGATCAGTAGGTCATCCGGGAACTTGCAGTATACTACAGATCTCGCAAGTTTTCGCATACTGCCTACTAAATACTGAATTTCAGCATAAGTAGTAGGCATCGCTAGTGTAGTAGGCGGTTTGGAAAACAGCCACAGACTGTATAAAACATGGACGTAGTCTCCGTGACGTCACCCATCTGTTACTGCAGCTCTGTTTTGAGGCTAAATGACGGGCGCGGCCATGTTGGAAATGGGACGAGTGACCAGTGCCCAAACTCACTGCTATTGGGCACCCGTCAGTCACGTGATCTGAGCTGTGGCTCTGATTGGGTAAGCTCTTGATCCTAATATCTTCCAAACGGCCGAGTTAGAAAAAAATTCACCCCCTTCACAGTGTGTGCCGTTAGCAAAATTAGCGATCCAGACGGGAGACAGAGTTTGTACCAGGCTTTAAATACGCTGATTTCAGCTCTGAAAACGGCCTTTTTCCCGTCTGCTTGTACAGTCCTTCCGGTGCTTCTGGAGCCAGCCTCAAGCGGTCACTGGAGGAACAGCAGCTTTATAGCACTTCCGCGTTGTCACATTTTTTCAGACCGGAGGTTGCCGCTTGGTCCGTGCAGGTGTGGGGCTGTAGGAGGGCAGTCTGGGGTGGGCGTGTTGCACACCGTATGTCAGATTTGCAGACAATATGCGGGAGCCAACTCTATTAAGGTGAAGACCATCAGATCCAAAAAGATGTCTCCTTTCCCAGAAAACGTCGAAATTGTCTATAAAACCTAAACCGTGGGTGCTGCAGACAGAGGAGAGCCAGGTGTTCAAACTCAGTAATCGACTGAAGCACCCTACGCCTCTGCCGCAGGTGGGGTTGGGGCCAGAGATAAAAACACTCAGCTGGAGCTGAGAGAGTCTGTTAAAAAGCTGTTTAAAATCCCGTTTTAAAAGCTCGGACTGCTGTCTGGAGGTGTCGTTGGTGCCAGTGTGGATGATGACCCTCCTAACCTGCGGGTGTGTGTCCAAGATGCTCATAAATTTTTCCATTATGTCAGTAACCGAGGCGCCCGGGAAGCTGCGGGTGAAAGCTCCTCTCAAGCAGAAGTTAATAGAGTCCCCGATGACGAGGGTCGTGGCCTGTTGTTCCTGCGGGGTGTCCGGATCCCTGAGCCCGTGGTCCCTGTCAGGGGCCCGAGGATGAGGACGCCGGGAGTGCCACCGCACCGCATCTCTGAGGAGCCGCTCCCGCTGGGTAGAATGTTTAACAGAGTCTCTGGGTTACAATTATGTCGCTCTGACAATCAGACAAGTGCTGGGGTCAGTTCACGAAGAAATGAACCCTGACTAACCTTCCCTGAACCCTTTTATAGTCAAAAATCCTCCTACTTAGACATTCAGTTTTCTGTTCTTAAGGTGTTGTCTTCCAGTGCAGACTGGGTCCAAACATCACTTTTCCACGTGGTCGTCGTTCTTGTGGTGGAGCAGGAGTGGATGTTTACCTAAAAATGAGTTATTAATACATGCACACACACTCACACAAATAATGTTGTCTGCCACTAAGTCATCACTTGCAGATCTCCATATTAACAGTTTTTCTCTACATCTGAACTTTATACCCCAATTTTACTTACCCTGTCTAATCTCAGCACACGAACCCTCTGTAAGTCATACAAAATGAGAAAGTTCATAGAGTTCTTTGCCCTTTTTACATCAGTTCATTCCTCATTCTTTTACCTCTCATGAACTTTAAACCCTCTGGAATATGTTCACCAATAAGCACATTTTGTTCATAGTTTTAGCAAAGCACATGCACATGTAGCAGCATAGAACTAAGGCTGTTTGTCTGTAGCTCAGGTAGGTTTGTCTTCAATTAATGGGGCGCCTCTGTGGGCCAATCGTGGCAAAGGTGAGGTCATCGCGCTGTGTGAGGGCGACCGCGTGCTCTAGGCTGTGTGCTCCGGGCTTGTGCGTCTCTGCTCCGGTTTATGGTGCTGAGTTTCCTCTCTGTGTCCCTCTTTCTCTGCGGTAAACAGAGCATGCTCAGTCTGCTAACGCTAGTGTGATCACAGGTGGATGCTTGGTGCTGTTGGCTCTCTCTCTCTCCCTCCTCTTGTGGGTGTGTGTGCATGTGTGTGCGTGCGCTCGGTGCTTCTACTGTGGAGGTAGGTGAAGTATAACGTAGGTCGCGGCTGCATCCTTGTCAGCTTTCAAATGTACTAACGCTAGTGTCTGTTAGGTGAAACTGTGACGTCACCACCAGCTGACAGGACTGCTGCTGCTTTGAGGGGGGGCTGCTCCACTGCTGCTTTGTAGGGGGCTGCTCTACTCTGCTTGGGGAAGCTGTGCTGCCCTACTTGTGTTTACTCTGCTTCGTGTGGGGCTGCTCTACTCTGCTTTGTGGTCTGAAAAGTGTTTCCAGTCGGGTGTTGTGGGGCCATTTGTTTCTGGCAGTCATCTGCCAGTCCCCACGCATCCTCGTTAAAGGACTCGACTTTCACCACAAGTCTTAACTGATTTCCAATTTTAAAAGTGTGGTTGGGTTAATTTGTTTTTATGTGCATTACTTCTTAAGGTTTGGGATTCTTCTGTGTAGCTTTTGGGTTTAGTTTGTTTTGTTTAGTTTGGGTTATTTTGTGTAGGTTTGCCTTTTTTTCTTTTTGTTTAGATAATTGGTATAGCTATTCTTTTTGTTAATATTATCTTCACAGTTCTTTCTTTTTGGTTAAATTAGCCACCCTTATTTTGGTTTGTCCTTTTTGTGTAAGAATTTCTTTTGTTTTGATTGTTTCATTTTGTTATTCTGTGTTTGGGTTTCTTTGGAGTATTCTTGTTCATTTGAAATTAAGTTTTGTTATATTTAGGAATTTGTTTCTTTTTTACATTTTGTTGCATTTATTATTTTCTCTTGGTTTATTCAGTCCCCTAATTGTTTTTCCTTTCTTTCAGTTGCTGACGGCCAGTGGTGGTGGTGCTGGTGCCAGATGGTGGGACCCCCCCCCTTTTGGTGTGCTGTGTGTTCCCGGGCTTTGGTTTGTTCACTACCCTGAGTGTGTGTCACATGTGCCTGGGTACTTTTCTTTGCTTTATTTCAGTTGGTGGATACCTCCCCCCTTCACTAGCCCTCCTCTCCACAGGTACCCTAAGCACCTGAATATTTCTTTTGTTTTTCCTCCCTTCCCCCTTTGGTGTGAATGGCATTTTAATGATAAATTTTTACAACTTGTTTGACAAATAAAGATTGTTTTTATTATACTTTGAACCACATCTCAAGCTTCGTGAGTTTAACGGACCTGTGTGTCTTGTGTATTAAACTTTGTGAATTCCCTGGGTGAAACTCCCAGGGTGGCGTTGTCTGGCAAAACATAACTTTGTATTGATTTTGGTTAATGTGAATTTATCAGATGTGCTAAAACAAACAAATTTTTGATGCGACCACTTAGCCCTTGCCACACACACAAGCTATATATTCTAACAAACGCAAGGGTCTGCTGACATGACTTCATATTACATACACAAAGTGCCATTTGGTGGCTTCCTCAAACCACAACAGTTGTACAAAAAACTCAAATCTCATGATAAATAAAGACATAAAATGAAGGTAAGTTACAGTGAAGCTTAACAAAAACAAGGATAATTGTTCACCGTGAGTATGCTGTCCTCGTGGCACGTATTCCCTATGTGCAGCTAGACAGCTAGATAACAATTTTCTCACTCTTCATAAAGGACACAGGTGTGCCTTTCTGGTCATTTACTCTGAGTTTGATTGAACACTATAAAACTGGAACATTGGAAAGAGAAAAGTAGTTGGAATCAATATACAATAAAACTGTTAATATAAACGTTTACATATTTACACATTTACAAAGCGAAGAACTTCTGCGACACTTCTCAAAATACATCTACTACGGATCAGGATTACTGTGCTCACTGACAAAAAGTCTCCAAGGCCAAGTGCCGCAAAAAACATCAATCACTAAAGCAAAAAAAACAGCTCTGATGACTGCAGTCTCCGACAGCATGAAAACAAAATGGCGTTGCTGAGAGACGTCAGACATTGTCTATTGAACATGAGCATTAAAACCATTCACCCTGACAGATATTCTAAAACAAAACAAACTTATCTTAATTTTTCTTTGAAAAAACAGACGATTATTTTAAAACAAGAAGATTCACTAAAACCTATATAACTTCTATTTAACCTTGAGACATTCTCAATACATTGCTTATACAACAAATGAGGATACATTAGATTGCCTTATATCGTGGAAATTTTGGGGTTTTTTGGTTGATATATAAAACACTGGTTGACCCTTCGCCCCCGAGGGGCCTCCACTTGAAATGATTCATAACTTTTCTCGCAACTAAGGGATGTTATATATGTGGGGAAATAGTCAGTTGGAATATAAGTTTTGTTGTACTGAACTTGACTCAACATTACAGCCTGTGTGGCAATGTAATACTGTGGCTACATTTTGGAAAGAGGTTCAGAAAGGAAATAACATTCAAAGTTGGATTTCTTCTCTTTGATGTTAGGGGTTATCACAGAACCAAATGACTACACTATTGATTTAACTATATCATGAAGGAAAACATCCTTGTTAGTGCTGCCTTATCAAAAGTTGTGTCCAGCCACTCTAACTGTTCAACATGATATTTTAAATAATTCTTTCGTCTCTTTGTTCAGTTTGTTTTTGTTGTTCTCTACTTTATTTGCATTTTGTACTGTCCAGCCAGTTTAGACCAACGTTCTGTTCTTTTAGTGGACTTTTGGTCCCCATGTTGGCTGAGGTAGATTGTTTAGTTCTCTGTATGTTGTATGCTGTTTCATGTTGTTTTCTCAGTTTAGTCCTTTGTTTCTGGAACTGAAGACAGGAGTCAGGGGGTTCCATGCAGGTCTTCAATCAGAAAACCACGTTCAGTACACAGGAAGTTCAACAATGATGGAGCAGAGGTACGGAGTTGGCAGGCAAGTCAAACATGAGGAATCAGAATAGGTACACTGGAANAGTACAGCAAACACTTGTGGGAATCTGGCAAGGAGCCAAAAGAACACCAGAGCTAAAATACCAACAGGGAGTGCACAAAACAAGATGCAGGTGAAAAAAATTAGGGAGGAACCCAGATTGGTGGGAACTGAACAAACCTAGCTAGCCCATTCCAGAGAAATGTAATTCAAGTACTGTGCCAGTTATGTTAACTGTCGTGGTTCTGTGGTCTTTGAGCTTCAGCCATCAGAAGCAGGTTGTCACAAGTTACTCTAAGACTCCATGTGCCAGAAAAAAATCAAGTTTCACTCCCACGTGTATCATTTGGTGCATATCATGCATGTGTCAACAGAGAAAGTCTTTATTCACCAGCGAGTTTCACATTAACTTTAGGAGAACACAGAACTGTCTATTTGAGCCTTATCACTTTTTATATTCTCTTTCATCTGTGTGATCTCATCCAACATGAGCCATCAGAACGGATCCTGTTCTGATTTTATGTTCAAATTTTGGAAGTAGGTTGTTCAAAAGGAAAAGAAGGATTAAGACATCAAACTTCATCACATAATCCAATCCTAGTTTTAATCTGGATCAAACCTTCAGTTTGTGTTGTTCAAAACTTTTCAGTACAATTTGGATAACTTTAACCCAAAAAAAGGATGATCCTGATCCCAATAGGAGGCAGGATTTCAAGGTGGATTTCAGGAAGAAAAAGCAGTAAAACTAAAATTGGTCAAATAATTCAACATCTGTATCATTTGGTGTACATAGCTTTATTTATACTTTTTTTTCCTTGACTTTGTCATAGTCCGGAGGACTTGAGCTGCAGGAGTCAGAGATTCCCAAAAACAGTTCCTTTGTTCAGAAAATCAGGTTCAGTCCAAAGGTAATCCTATAAATCAGGCTGAGTTACAGAGTCGGCAGGCAGGAGAGGAAACCAGAACAATAAACTGGTCTAAACACAAGGAATATAAATTAGAACACAGGAGAATCAAATTCATCACTTGTGATAATCTGGCAGGGAGTGAAGGGGACATGGGGGCTAAAAACCAACAGGAAGTGCACAGAAAACAAGACACAGGTGAAACACATTAGGGAGGAACCCAGTGATCAGCAGAGAGAGAGAGAGAGAGAAGATTGGGAAGTGAAGAAGAAAAGAGACACAGGTTAACATAATAGAAAAGGAGGTGGAAAATAAAGAGCGAGGTAACAAAAGACACTTAACAGAGTGATGGTCTTGATGGACTTGTTGACGTCATCACAGTGACCAAGTACATAAAGTAGACAAAGGCTATCAATGGAGTCTTTCAATATAGCAAAGTGAAAATAAAATAAAAACAATCTTGTCCCCATGAAATACTCCTCCAAACAATTTCGATGACAAACACAAAGGAGAAATTGTTCAAGGTTTTGGGACAAAATGGCATGTATTTGTTTGAAAGATGACTGGAGATTGGATCTTGCTTTTAACTCTTTTTTTTCCATTTTTCAAGACAACTTTTTACAGGATACAACGTGATGAGGTCATGTATTTATCAACAGTTACGTAGTGCTGTTGACAGAAATGTGACAACAAGCAAACTTTGTGAGTTTTATAGCATGGTTTTGTAGCTCACTACATTTAGCATTACTCCGTCCAGTGCTCTGTCAGCATCATGTAACCCAAGTGAATCCTAGTTATGTCCTGCCAGTGCTCATCTTCCAAGCAGAGCTAACGTAACCTGGATCTTCATTTTTTTGATAGACTCTAAGGTTTGAACAGATCATTGCAGAATAACTGCTGCATGTGGATTAGAATGAACATTTTCACAAACAGCTTAGCTCGTGTTTTAGCTTTTAGTCCCTATTTTAGCCCTTAGCCTATGCTTTAGCCTTTGGCCAGTGCTCTATCGCCCTCCTGTTTAGTTTTCTTCTTCTCTTCTGTTCCTCATCCATCAAACAGTCCAGCTGCAGTTGTCAGTATTATTACTAAATAAGTCTGAAAAATCATTTCACCCAAGAAAAACAGATCTCTCTTCTCATTGCTAAACTTTGCCTGTCCAAATTGGCCCAATCTTGAAGTAAGGAACTAGCATTTCGAAATTACTTATTTTCGCACCGACAATCTTTTTTTAAAGGGGGATTTTGCAAAGATTTTGGTCTCTGCGTTGTCTGAGGTGCATTGTTTAGTTCTCTGTATGTTGTTTCTTGTTTCTTGTTGTTTTCTCAGTTTTGTCCTTTGTTGACATTCATTGTTGACATGTTGTCTTCTGTTAAGAGCACTGGCAATCTGGATTTGGTAATCTTAAAATCTGTGTATCTGGATCAGAGTGATCTGATCAGATGTTGTTTTGGAAAACCAGCATAAAAACTAAGATGGATTACCTGATCAAGGGGAGCAAGAGATGAGATTTCCAAACCCAGATCGTTTTGATCCAGAGTAATTTTTTAACAACTGGCCCTTTGTTACAATACTTCTGTTCTTGTTCATGTTCGTTCAATCTAATCAAACTTTCTGTTTCCTCAAAATGATCCTGCTTATACAGCTTTTTTAAAATTTGACTTCTGTTTGCTTTCATTCTGTTTCTGGTCTTCCCACCTTGTTTAAATCTGGCATCTCATAGATATTAATGCAGCTTGAATTTCACATCTATCTTAAAGCTTCCACACATGATTTGGAATAAATAATAATTAATACTTGTTGGTAATCATATTTTTGTATGCATGTCTGTGCCTGCCAAGGCAGCACCACTAAAACCCCTTAGGGAAGCAGAGTTAATAAGAAACAGGTTGAACAGGAAAAGTTTATAAATCACGACTATATAAGTTGGGTTGATAACGTTTCAGACCATAGATTCATGAGCTCTGGCATCAGAAAGGAACATGGAGGAAGAGAAGGCTGCATCTGTGGTGAGTAAACGATGATAAAGATATATCAGTACCATCATGTTCAGTATTCATTTTAACCTCTGGAACAGCAGGGACACGGACACAGTCAAAGATTCTGTGGGATTCAGGATTCAAGGAACTTTATTGTCATGCCAGCTCACATTTGCATGTTAGTGGTATGAAATTAGTACTCAGGTCCCAGTTTTTAAAGCCTAAATAAATAATATGTGCACAGTAAGACAGTGTTGCAAAATGGTAAAAATATAAAAAATACTAAGAATAGAAAAAAGCTATTTTAATTCAACATTAAGTAAAATATCAAGTGAAATATACACATAAAACACACTGAAACAGTCTCTGTGCAGAATGGGTGGAGTAGGTGGCGTGAATTCACAGACCCTGGTTCACTGAAGGCTAAAAGTAAAGGGAGGAAGCTATTTTGTCAGAAAATATTACCCACAAATGTGCAGGAAAAAATCAGGATGGAAAAAAGGACTACATTTTCCCAAGGTGCAAATGCCAAACTGCTCCTATCTGTTTCTAGGAATCTGTCAGTGAGTCTCACAGTTTGTGTGCTGGTGAACGGGAGTATGTTGAACGAAGGAAAAAATTTATTCTGGGGTCATTCAACAAGCTGGGAATCAACTGTACTGAAGTAAGTTTGAAAAACAAGTCTTTACACACCTCCTCATGACAGTGTGTGTCAGCAGTCCCCTTCATTTTATAAAAAGAGTAATTTCCTCTTGACTGAACCGCATCATCTCTTTGTGACTATATAATTAAAATCCCACCAGGACTCAGTTCCCCACATCGCTCTGCTGGGTTCAGGTGGGGGTCAGAGAGCAGCAGTGGGTCTGTTGGGTTCCCTCTATCAGATGGAAAAAGAAAAGCTGTTGGACTCTATGCTCTACCTGGGAGGAGTTTCTGGATCTACATGGTAACTAAAACTACTCTCACATCTACATCAGTGTAAATGACTAAAAGTTGCACAAGTGTGTATGATATGCACATTTGGGTTGAATTATGTGATTCAATACTGTCATATTATCACAAATTTGATAATATATTAAATGTATTCTTAATTATTACTAACTGTATTAATTAGATGTACCAAATTATAAATACAAATATTTTTAAGTTTTCCTGAATTTGTGTCATTTTAGAGACATGTAGGAGTAAAGATGGATTTGAACGGGCAAATGGAACTGTATTTCAGTAGCTTTTCTCATCTGTCCTAAAACTGTAAGCGCTTTATATTGTTGACCACATTCACACACTGATGGTAAAGGATGCCGTAGGAAGAGATCATCAGTGACAGCTCATCTCATTGATACACATTCACACTCCTGCTGAGAGCAGGTGGTGTTGGGGTTTAATGTTAAGCCCAAGGACACTTTGGCATGTAACTACATGTCTACGTGTATACACGACAACAGTATAGAAGCTGAAGAAGAGGTGAGCCAGTCATCTGGAGTTTATATTCAAAACTTCCTCTCTAATTGCAGGAATAGTGCAATAAATATACATTTTGGTAGAAGGCAGTCAGTAGATTCAGCAGCAGAAGAACAAAACAGTAGGCCGCTGTTGTTGTTGTTTTTCAGTTTGTGCCTGGCACAGTGGAGGTTTATTGCGCATGTGAAGAGGTGAACGTGACGTCAGCGTTTCCAGGGAAAATCCTGGCTTGGTGTTTCCACGGAGACAGTGAAACCAGTATTTTAAAAAATTTCCACTCTGGCATGCATTTTCAAAAGTTTGTGTTTTCGGTCAGTGAAAACACTGTTTCCATGGAAACGGGAGGCTGAAACGCAACAAAACTTTTGCGTTTCACCCAAAACCGTTCTCGTGTAAATGGGGCCTAAGCCAGTTCCACCAGACTGCCCCCAGCAGGGGGATGTCCATAGATGTTAACGGCTGTTAACAGTTGTAATGGAATTTACGTCTGTAGATGACAATGACAGCCAGGAAGTCAATAAGATACTAAAATTAAAATTCATGTTTAGCTTAAATCTGTTTTTCCATTGTAAATTTTAAAAATGTGGGCGGCTGTGGCTCAGTGGTAGAGTTGTCTCTCGATCGAAGGTTTGTGGGTTCGATTCCAGCTTCTACAGTCACATGCTGAAGTGTCCTTGAGCAAGACACTAAACCCCAAATTGCTCCCACTGATGTTCAGTGGAGTGTGGATGGGTATGAATGTGTTAGCCTCAACTGGTGGCAGTCTGATTAGCAGTCTCTGCCATCAGTGTGTGAATGTGGTGTGGATGGGTGAAAGAGACTAGCAGTGTAAAGCGCTTTGAGTGGTCAGAAAGACTAGAAAAGTGCTATATAAGTACTGGTCATTTACCATTTACCAAAAATCATTGGAGCCACAATGGCATCATCCTTGTTTCATGAAGTCCTTGCATCTTGATTTCATGCTTTGGCTGTCTCCATCTCCACGGAATTTCTAGAACAGTCAGATAAAGATAAGCAAATCTCTTTTGTTCTGAGCACCATTTCTGAGCGCCATTTGGATTAAATAGTGTGCTCAATGTTGGGAGCCACAGGCCCAATGGCAGATGTTGCAAGTCGACTACCAGCCTTACACCGTATGTCTTCTTACCACATCTCTTTCCCTGGTTTATTATTATTATTATTATTATTATTATTATTATTATTATTATTATTATAAAAGCACAAAAGCATGAAAATGATGAATTGTTTCTGTGGTGTGACAGTTGTCTGTTCAGTTCTGTAAAACAAAAACTGATTTGCTGTGATGTCATTACAAGTTCCTTAAGGCAGTCTATCCTTACTGTCTCCTGTATCAGGTCTATAGCCTTACTGTACACCGACCCTGAGTGGAGCAAGAAGATGGACGAAGCCATCAACAAACTGAATTCAGAGGTGGATAAGGGGAAGGCTCAGTCCTGGCTGAAAGAGAGAGCCAAAGAGGAGGACTTCTCCCTCTCTGATATCTGGGGGTTGATGACCACTGTTTGGTTCATGAAACAGGTTACAAAAAAAGAAAAACACATACTCCTATACTTCTCCTTAATATAGCTTATCTTGAGTACATTATAAGTGCATAGTTTATTGAGAACCTTCTGTTTCCAAGATGGAGCTGGGGCATCTTTCTGACGGGGCCAATAGAAAAACCAACAACCCCTATCCTATCTACTGTGCCATCGAGGACAACTGCCACACACACAAACTACTAGAAGGTATGCATGTGCTCTGTAAAACACCACAGTAAGGCTGACAATATCTCGGAAATCTGGTATAGAGACTATAACACCTTCTCTGTCAGACAGGGATGTGGTTTGAAGGGACTCCTCATCAGGCTGGTTTTCCAGAGTTGGGTCTCTTTGTAGAAACTTCTCTTCTGGGCAGCAAGTTTGAGGGTGGAGAGCTGGTCGAGAAGCTACCTGAGATGGACATGGTCAAACTCCAAGGTCATCAGTCTAAAATATCATGACTAAAAGATACTCAAACAACATTTTTATAGTTCCAGCTGAAATCATCAGTTTACTTTAACAGTCCAATATGAGACAAACTGGTGGTACAGACTGGTGTGACTGACTCTGAACTAACTTGCCTCTAGTTTGTTCACTGGTTCAACTAAACTTTTTCAGGAGAGCTTTACAGTTTTCTCAATCGCTTTGGTGCATTTCTCTGGACAAAATTAACATTCTCATAACTATTAGTTCAACCTCCACAACATTTAGTCATTTTTGCACATCAAAGCAGCAGTTGCTCATTCCTCACATCAAATTGCAAATGTTTTCAGACATTTATCAGTTGCTTTCATACATTTTTCTGCTGTTTTATAACATTATCATTTGCTTATACCATGTCAGTCAAAATGAACTATACTTTTACATGCTAAATAGTCACTCCCTGTAAAACTAATAGTCCTCATTTTATTGCTTGAGTCTTAACATACACAATTGTTGAACTATGTCTCAAAATCTGCCAAGCAAATTTTAAACTTTTCTTTTTCATTGTTTTCCTGAAAAATAGTTACAACCAATGATGAGCCACTTCTTCACAGCTTCTTCACAGTTGCAAATTGCTGTGAACAAACTAGACCTGCAAAAAGAATATGCACTAGCAATCTGAAACAAAAGTATTCAGTGACTTATACTCAGCTGCCTCACTAATTACAGTAATGTGTAACTTTCCTACTTTCTGTAGTTTTTAAATGGCTGAGTAAATAGTTTACAGTGCTCTCTGGAGCATTTTCAGGTAGTGTCACCAAGCTCTGACTGTTTTTCACATTTGAAAATACAGTAAACTGTTTCAATGAAAACATATCAAACTCATTTGACCATCTTGTTAATTAACAATGCTGTCAGGACTTTTCATTTTTATAACTCAGACACTTTCATTGACATCAATACTTGCTTTTGAGGTAAGAACTATCTATTTTGAGCATGTGGCATGCTTCTGCAGGTTAACAACAAGGTTTTGCTGTTTGTACTAAATGTTTTGAGAAACACACTAACTGTTGTGCAAATGATAATTGCAATGTGATAAACGCACCAAAGCAACTGAGAAAAACTATAAACCGGTAAACAGAACGAAAAAATGAAAAACAGAAATTTTTGAAGTTATGATATTCTGGAGAGAAACCAGAGCAGAACCAGAACATTTGAAATGATGGGAAGTGGTTAACACTGGTATTGTTTTTGTTCTTGTTTTTACCAGCTCAGTCAAATTAACTATTAATACCTTTAACCCTTTAGGGCCTGAGCCCTAATTCACCTGACTGAACTATTTTGCTTATCTTGACCATAAAATGGTCAAAAAATGTCCTGTGAGTAAGTGCGTAGGCCTATTTTTTTCTGGGATACTTTCAACTTTCAATATCTGGTGTCATTTCTAATTTACTGCATGTTATGTAAGAGAAAAATACTTTTAACAACTCTTAAAACAAACATTGAAAAATTTGAACAGAAGACGTTGAAAATTTGAACATTAACGAACATATGTGCAACAGCATTTATGAGATTTTTTCCCCTTATTTGGTGAAAAAAAAGAGGTATTTGACATCATAACCAGATCCTCCAGCTTCTCCTAGCTTGTCTCCCTCTTTGCACAAAAGCCACTGAAGGATGTTTTCTCCTCTTCATGACATAAAAACTGAATCTGGAAGAAGAGGAGGAAGATATTCAGCTACTCACACATATTGTAGAGTATAAACAAGGCATGGTACAGTATTTATAAAGTTTAGCAACAGTTCAAGCCTCAAACAACGCTCACACAGCACAGAGAAGACTGAAAACACATTTCTGAGACACATTTCTCGTATACAGTAAAAAACAGTACATTACTCTGTTCTAAAAAGATTACTACATATTGTCAACATTGAAATATGTTAATATTGTACAAACAAGACTCTGTACATCCTTCCAAAAGAGTCACAACAAAATACAAATCTGCCAACCTAACCCGACACATCAAGACAATAAGTTGAATATAGAAGAGATAAGGTGGTTTGCTTGTAGGAATGAATTTGTTGTCTCTTTTGATATATAAATAAATCAGGAGAGCTGTTCTGTGGCAAATAGATCTTAATGTCAACCTCTGATAATGCACAGGTCTGGTGAACTGTAGGGTTAGCTGTGGTGAAAACAGCACATTAGAAAGTGTTAATGTTATACCTGTCAATTTAAAGTCCCATAGCTGACATGGAACTATCAGAACTGATCCAAGAATGTAAATTTTGGGGGTGGAACCCGAACCAAAAATGTTGAAATTCAACATTTGCTCAGAACAAACCAATCAGAAAAACCAATTTTGTTCAAAGCCCTCTAAACATCAATATATTCTTAATTTTGGAGGTCACAGTGAATTTTGATGAGAGTAAATTGGCTTTATTTGCTTGTATGGACCCCTGTTTTTCAAGAACTAATCAATGGTTGGCTTTTGTCAATATTAGGATAAAAATCACAGGCGCTAACTAAATCAATTGAATAAGGTATTCAAAGCAGTACTCTTGAAAAAATCCAGTGAGTGTTAAATGGTTCAGCTTATCTGCTGTGTAAAAGGTTCATGTCGCTGTCATGTGACCACTGATAAATGTGTCTGCATGCAGGACAAAGAGACTGAAAGATCACTCCATCTCAGTAATTAGCCTATGAAACCGAGCAATTGGTATATACATTTATGAGTTTATTGTCACTTCATTTACTCATCAAATTTGATTTCCAGTCCTCCAGTCTATCGTTCCTGTGATGGTTGTGTGTGGCTAGGTGTTATAGGTGGCTAGTGTGTTAATAAAACAATAAAAAACATGTTTGAGCATGATATAAAAATATATCTATAACCAACAACTTTGGAATAACTGCTCATAAGAGAGTGAAAAACTGATGGAAAAGTAGGAAGAACGGAAAACTCTCAAGTAAGCTGTCAAAACCATGGAGCAGCAAAGCATAAATAGACAGTGACAAGAACATCAAAACAACTATTTTCTCCTTTGCATTGAAATATAATCTTATGATATTTTTGCATGTTTGATGTGTTTTTTCTGTTTGAGTGTTCATTAATTCTCATTCTCAAACCATGTAGGTATCCTGGGTTCTGCACTGGCTAGTGGAGGGAAGATCAGAGATTACGTCTTTCACTGGCTAAACGGTACAACACAATAAGAACAACATACACTCACCAGCCACTTTAGTATGTACACCTCACTAGTTGCCAGTTAGAAACCTCTCTCAGAACTGCATTAATTCTTTGTGGAATACACAATCAACCTGGTCCTGGAAATATTCCTCAGATTTGGGCTCTTAGTGTTGCTGCAGAATTGCTGGCTGAACATCAATGATGCAATTCTCTTGGTACAACAACGTAAAGGTGCTCTGGTGGATTGAGACCTGGTGACAGTGGAGGCTGTTGAAGTGCAGTGAACTCGTTGTTCAAGAAAGTTTGGTGTTGAAAGTTTGAGATGATTTGAACTTGTAGCATGGAGCATTATTCTGCGGGGAGTCTGTATCAGTAGATTTATTCACCGTGCTCATAAAGGGATGAACATGGTCTGCAATGGTCCCCAGGTAGTCAGACTGTAAGATTTAAATGGTGCTTAAAGGCAGGGTTGGCGGTCCTGGAAAACTAGCATGAATTTAAGTGTAGCATTTCCCCAGTACTCCATCTTGCTTCAGATTTCTCCACTCTCCTCACACAACTTTCCACTCAGTCAACCAATATAATCTTGCTGGGAGATTTTGACATACACATCCACAACAAACATCTCCCGCTCACCAGAGACTTTTTATCCTGCCTTGACAGTTTTGGACTCCATCAAAACATTGATTTTCCAACACACACCAAAGGACACACACTGGATCTACTCTGCGGCTCTGGCCTCACCCCCACCAACTGCTCCTCTGATGAACTTCCCATTACAGATCACTTCCTCCTCACTTTCAACACTGCTCCCTGCCTCTCTTCTATTAAACTCCCACGTTTCATTACATTCAGGAATTTAGGACATGAATGTTGACTCTCTCTGCTCCCAAATCTAGTTTAACTTTCCCAGATTCTCATTCCAACCCTGATGATCTAACAGCTCTGTACAACACCGGTTTACATAACATCCTCAACTCTCTTGCCCCTCTGAAAACCCGGACAGTTTCCTTCAGATCATCTGCACCCTGGTTTGCCCCTGAACTCTGTACACTGACATTTTTCAATGATAAAATCACCTCCATCCATCAACACCTCTGATCACACCCCCACCCCCCACCACCCTCCACACCTGAACCCTTCCTCTACAGTCAACCCCAATCCTGCTTTCAACTTCCCAGTACATCCAAAATACTCAACCTCATCCGTAATTCCAAGCCCTCTTCCTGCCTGCTGGACCCTCTTCCTACACCCCTGGTCAACCCCCCCCCATCTCTGCCATTATGCACTCCTCACTCTCCACTGGTAATGTTCCTGCTGCTGACACCCCCATCCTGAAAAACCCGGCTCAGATCCCAACGACCTCAATAATCTTCTACTTATTTCCAACCTGCCTTTCATTTCCAATATCCATGAAAAAATAATTTCTTCTGAACTCCATGTCCATCTCACCCTCAGCAGCCTGAACCGTTTCAATCTGGTTTTCGCCCAATCACAGCACAGAAACTGTCCTCACCAAAATCACCAACAATCTCCTCACTGCAGCTGATTCCGGTTTACTATCCATCCTCATCCTCCTCGATCTGAGTGCGGCCTTTGACGCCATCGCTCACCCCACCCTCCTCCGTAGACTCTCCTTCATAGGTATTTCTCACTACCCCCTCCACTGGTTCTGCTCTTACCTTACAGGCCACATTCAATTCATCCACCTCAAGTCCTTCACCTCCAACCTTCTCCTCAGATGTGCCCCAGGGCTCTGTCCTGGGGCCTCTCCTCTTCATTATCTACCTCCTCCCCCTTGGTCACATTTTCCGTAAGTTCAACATCTGCTTTCACTGCTTTGCGGATGACACCAAGCTCTACCTTTCCTGCATGCTTAAAGACATTAAGTTGCTTCCATGTGATTGGTTGATAGGATATTTGAGTAAACATAGTTTTATCAGTGTTTCCTTATACAGTGGCTGGTGACTTTACTTACCTTTACTTTACAGTCTGTAAAGCTACATAGATTGTTCTGATGTTTAAGTAGAAAGAAGACATAAATTTATTTATTTATTTTTTAATTTTTTTTGCAGTTAATGGAATTGTGAACGCTGTGCATGAAGTATACCTGCGTGTTTACCGCATTGTCAACAGAATCATCAGTTTTGCCAAAAGCATCTTCACGAGTGCCAAAGACTTGTTGCACCTGGACAGCCTGCTTCAACTTATAGCAGACACTGGTCAGAATCGTCTTCTACAGCAGTTATGTTTTCCAGTCCCTTTGAAGGCTATAAGACAATTCACAATGTTGTATTTTCAGAGGTGGAGTAAGAAACGCCACCAGTTGCTCATTTAGTTCCTACATTACCTGGTCAAAAAAAAGTTGCCACCAAAAAAAAGGTCACACACTCTAATATTCAGTTGGACCGCCTTTAGCTTTGATTACAGCACACATTCACTGTATCATTGTTTCAGTACTCTTCTGCAATGTCACAAGATTTGTTTCCATCCAGTGTTGCATTAATTTTTTCCCAAGATCTTTTATTGATGATTGGAGAGACTGACCTCTGAACAAAGCCTTCTCCAGAACATTCCAAAGATTCTCTATGGGGTTAAGGTCTGGACTCGACAGAGGCCAATCAATGTGTGAAAATGATGTCTCATGCTCCCTGAGCCACTCTTTCACTTTTTGAGCCCGATGAATCCTGGCATTGTCATCTTGGAATATGCCTGTGCCATTATAGAAGGGAAAAAAAATCCATTGATGGAATAACCTGCTCATTCAGTATATTCAGGTAGTCCTCATTCTTTGGAAACATAATGTTGCTGAACCTAAACCTGAGCAACTGCAGCAACCCCAGATCATAGCACTGCCCCCACAGGCTTGTACAGTAGGCACTAGGCATGATGGGGTGTCACTTCACCTGCCTCTCTTTTTACCCTGATGCACCCATCACTCTGTAAGAGGGTAAATCTGGACTCATCAGACCACATGACCTTCTTCCATTGCTCCAGAGTCCAATCTTTATGCTTCTTAACAAACTGAAGACTTTTTTTTAGTTTTCAGTCAGTTTTTTCAGTTTCTGATTAGTGGTTTTCTTAAGGCTACGCAGCTGTTTAATCTAAATACCTTGAGTTTCCCTCACAATATGTGAGTGGGAGTGCTTTCATCGTTTGCCATACTCCTGAGTTCTACTGTTCTTCTTCTTTGATTTGATTTGGCCAAATATTTAAGTGCTCGCTGATCACAATCATTCAGGGGGTTTTTCTGACCGTATTTCTTTCTGAAAGACGATGGTTCCCCGCCGTCCTTCTTGTTTTTTAATGATGCGTTGGACAGTTCTTAACCCAATTTTAGTGGTTTCTGCATCAACCTTCTCAGAGGTTTGTTCTGCTTGATGCTGATGATTTGACTCTTTCCAAACAGACTAACACCTTTTCTGCCTCCATAAGATGTGTCTTTCTTCAAGGTTGTTTGAGAAATGAGAAGTTACTCATTGCTTCATGCATTAATGATCTAATAAGAGGCTTGAACCTATTTGTGTAGATAAATCCAGGTGGTGATTTCTTTTTTGACCAGGCAGTGTACTTTTTCTTATAATACAGTAAATGTCACATTTACAATGCCAGACTGTCATCATTAACACAATCTTTTCCAGACAAGACTTACCAAGAAGAACACCCAGAACACGAGTCGAAGAGTGATGAAGAAAAGAAGAGTATTTTCCTGAAGTGGGGTCAGAAGTTGCTTTCTGTGGTGAAGGACTGGTATCAGAGACTGGAACAATGGACCCTGAAAGAATTCTGTCAGTTTATAAAAAACAGAAATGAATACAGATTCAGTGAAAGTGAGATGTATACTTACTTGCCAATTTCTGTTTCAGTCACTTTCATAACTGAGCAGGTCTTTCCTCTGGTTTTAAACTGGGAGTGGGGAACCACCAACAACTTTCTCTACAAATACAAAGGTAAGAAAACAGACACTTCAAAGTTACACAATGTCCTTTTACTTTGAATGTGGGATGGGTGAATTTGAATTTGGCTTGAGAGGAAACATGCAGATACATTTTCAGTTATTATGTGGAGAATTATATAGAGAGAATTATAAGATAGGGGAATTAATCGTGTTAAGTGACCTGAAGTGACATTGGATTAACATTATCCGTCTTCTATTTCCGGGCAGGCTCCAGTGTTCCAGAAAAGTTAACTTCTGTGGAGAATATCAACCTGGTGGACGCAGGACTAATGAACAACATCCCTTATCCCTCATTTTTGGGAGACAAGCGAGACATTGATGTCATCATTGCTCTGGAGTACAGCGCTGGGGACATGTTTGAGGTACAGAGGATATGTGTGCCTGTGTGTGTGTGTGTGTGTGTGTGTGTTTGTGTGTGTGTTAAGCCACCAGGCTACCGTGTTTGATTCTTACCTCCCTCTCGCCCGGCGGGCAACCTACCGGCTTTGTTTTATGATGTATTTGACATGGACATGAGGACTGTACCTCCCTGAGTGAGTGTGTTTCCCTGCTCTGGAGGGGGCAGTGTGTGCAGGGGGACTCTCCCAGCAAAGCTCATCAAGTCCTCTGTGGCTTGCTAGCTCATCCTTGACTTCCTGGTTGGTCTCTTTTCCCACAGCCAGCCTGCTCTCGACCTCCATGTCTCATCCTCTGTTCAGATTTTGAAAAAGTGTACATACAAATGTCGTCTTGTAGTGATGTGTTCGGGTACGTTTCCTTTTTCCTTGTGTAGCATGTGTCTTCCCCAGACGTCAGAGTCAAAAACTGAGATCCCACTTGTTGTCCAGGTGCAGCCTTTGATTAGTCCCAACACCATGTCAAAACCTGTCAAATCACGCCGTTCCTCTGCCTCCTATACCTATGAAGGAAACGTAACAGTGTGTCCAAGAGCTGAGCACTTTTCTTGTATTTGCAACCAGGAGGTACAAACATATTTTATCATTTACACCACTGCAGGTTTAGGTTGTCTTAAAATACAAAACTGAGAACTGATATTGTCAGAATCTATCCTCTCATCCCGTAAAAAACATCAAGATGAGTTTAACTTGAGCTTCATTCAGACAACTTCTGTACCAAAATGCATTTGCTGCTCATGAACCGACACAGAATGAAATGAAACTGAACATAAAGAGAAAAAAACAGTGTCAACTCAAAGGGTTGGCAGCACTTAAACTCTGAGTTATCAGGGGAGCAGGAAACACAAAGAAGCAGGAAGTCAGTGTACCTGAGAGGTTAGACATTGGTGAGTATCAAAAGAAAAGAATGAACAGTGTGAATACTCTGCTGTCTTTACAGACTCTGACTGAGGCCAGAAATTATGCAGCCAAGCTGAAGAAACCTTTTCCAGAGATACAGGAGAAAATCCTGGCTGAGAAAAATTTTCCAAAGGCCTGCTATGTGTTTGAAGGGGAAGGGAAGGGGCCCACCATCATTTACCTGCCGCTTTTCAACAGCAGCAACTGCAAAAGTCTGAAACTACTCTCAAAATCCTTTAATAAAGATTACGTTCCTATCTGAAATACTTTTCTGATCACATGTGGTTTTGATTCTAGCACAAGAGGAATACGATATAAAGATGAAAGACTTCAACACCTTCCAGTTGCCTTATGACAAGAAACAAACTGAGGAGTTGTTGAACATGGCCAAAGAAAACATATCTAACAGCTCTCAGGTTGTGTTGGAGGAGATCAAAAAGGCTGTTGCACGCAGACAGACCAAGCAGGGGTGAGTGTCTTTGTTCTTTCTTGATATGAAGATAAAGCAACTTTATAGAGATTCAGCATGTCTTTCCTTTTTCTGTTACAGGAAATCAGTGCAGCAGTGAAACTATTAAAGCTTGTGGTTTTGGTTTGGTGTAACCCAGAATCAGCTGTTTCATCCTGGAATAAGTCTAAACTTTCTGTGAATGCATGCTCTCAGAAAAGATTTAGTGGTATCATTGATGATCATGAATTGAACCAGGAGTGTGAGTGATAATTTCTTTTGATGCTGTTTCCTTGATGATATAAATCATAAATTGGCAAATTCCAAAACTCAATAAATAAATGCTGCTCTGCCTCTATCACTGCATGTCAGCACCTGTGAGGTATTTGACTAAAAGCAGTCAGTGCTTCTTACTATTAGAGTTCCTTCCTGTCTAGATCCTTGCTGTTGTATTTACACTCACAGGTTTGTTATTGTGGAAATGAAGCACTGTAAAAACACAACTGTGTAACATGAACTTGGACATACACAATAAATAACATTCTGAGAGGTGTAAGAGCACTGATTTATTTAATTATTTTAATTGTGAACGGGAATAACAGAACTTCTACATCTCAAAGGCACTGTGCAGACTATCAGTTTGCTGTTGATTGCAGTGACACCTTTGACCAGGCTTGGAAGGTATTTTCTGGGTTTAAGACACTGTTTCTCTAACCTGACACGCCAGACAGACAGTTTCATATATCCGTCACAGATTTATTTCACTAGTCCAACTGGGTAAGGGGTGCTAGAGAGGGTTTTCAGAGGCAGGACTTAGAAAAATACAGCTGGTGATTGGACAACCGTCCCACTTGACAGGCTCATCACAGGCTCATCACAGGCTCATTACAGAGTCATCACAGAGTCATCACAGACTCATCACAGGTTCATCTCAGAGTCATCACAGACTCATCACAGGTTCATCACAGACTCATCACAGACTCATCACAGGTTCATCACAGAGTCATCACAGAGTAATCACAGACTCATCACAGACCAATCCACATCAAGCCCCGGTATGACGTAGCATATTTGAAACCTGACACCAGATAGAAAGTTCATATATCAGCTACGGAGATCACATGTATCTCCTGGCCGGTGAAGAGCAAAAACATTGTTTCCGTCAGAAAGGTTTTAAGTGATGTTCTCTGTTCTTCTTTTAAAGAAGAAATTGGGTCTGTTTCTGAGAAAACTGCAGATATTGCCGCGTCCACAGAGACTGCTTCACATGCCGCCATTGTTTTCAAACATTCAGACGCTTCCTACTGACGTCACGTCTGCAGCTCATGCAGCTCCTGCCTCTCTTCTCTGATTGGGTCGACAGGATCTCTGCCAGGTGAAGTCGGTTGTGATTGGATCTTAGCTGGATGGATCTGCAGGATTTCAGGAAGTGAATCAGGCAGGTCCATCTGCTCTGCAAGGCTACTGTTTCCCATGAGCACCCATTTAAACATATTTAAAATTATAGTACACCCAAGTGCCAGAAAAAAGCGTTGCAACACTTGTAAACTCAGACTCATATAATCAGTGCTACAGATGGAGAGCAATTTACATCATTTGTTAAAATCACTTAAAGCACTTAAAAGCAAGTTGATACTCAAGCTTTTAGAGGATTCAAGGATTCAAGGATTCAAGGAGTTTTATTGTCATACAACCCATGTAAAAACATGGGTGGGACGAAATTAGGTTACCCTGGTCCTGGAGCAAGCCCAATAGAATAATGAGAATAATAAATATAAATATATACAAATATACAATAAAAAAGAGATCACAAGATACATGAGTAAAAATGAGATGTGATATATAGGTAAAAAAAAAAAAAAAAACATCGCACATGCAATATCCAAACAAAATACTGCCACTACATGATGACTGTGGGTTCACATTTCAGTAGCCTGTTCGAAATGACTTGGCCCCTCTTCTTTTTCAAAGTTACTGATCTAAAAACCATTCTGCCAATTTGATCTCATGATGAATAACCACACACTCACACTTTAAAATCAAAAGTTAGAGTGTACAAGTCTTTATGAATCTTAATTTCATTGTTCCTTATTACATTTCATTGGTTTATAATTTAAACTAAATATTATACCTTATTGTAAATTTAATGTTAAGTAAATTTATTGCAATTTTAGCTTAAAGTCAGCGAACAAGTTTTCGTAACTTGATACAAGGAGAAAAGCCTTAATTTTAATAGATAACTTTTCTGCAACAAGACTCTTACCAGCCTTTATCTCACAAGTGCTGAAATTAGCCTCAGTAATGAGCCTCAGTTCATTGACCTCTTATGCTCTACCGGGGCATCAGTGCCATTCCTCTGGCGTCATCAAAGTATGAACAGTAATGCATTTGTCGAACATTAGAACGGATCCCCATTTCAGTTACCAAGTTTGTGTGATAGTTTACTTGTTCAACAAAATGTAATTAGTGAAAGGTGAAAGAACCACTGAGATGGCGATCACAACAACTGGAATGTCCTTCCTTTCTTTGGGATCATTACGTCATGTCCGTAGCTAGCATCCTGAATGTTCAGTCTCCTTTCTACCTGAGGAATCCAGAGTTCAAACATATCAAAAGTGTTGTTTCATCAAATTATTCCAAGTGGTGAAATTTCTCCTGTAAAGTCCGTTGTTTGTCTGTCTGTCGTGTCCGTTCTCATCAATAACAGCAGCTTCACAGTCTTAGAGCATTTCCTCCTGTGAATGTGAATCTGCCAAAGCTAGACATATTTTATTTCCTTTGGCTTCTGGCTACATTACAGAAGGGTCCCCATCTTGAAACACTGAGATGTGATACCAGGAGAGCCTGATTTATACAAGAAGTGCTCTCTGCCATAGTGGCTAGTAGCGTTAGCTGAAGGTACGTAGAAGCCCCCCTAACAGGCCAATTTATCAGCTATCAGCTGTGTCAATCACATGTATAGTAACCAACAGCCTACCATTCACCTGCTAATGATAATTTAAAATTTACATAAAACATGTAACATTTATATATAATATTTGACATAAATATTTCACAGATTTTTTTGCTAAATCTGCAAAAAGTGATGCTTGAGGGCTAAATGTGGAGAATTGTTGTGGTTATTTGTAGTGTGAGGCACTTTACAAACAGCGTACCACACAAATCATGTGTACCTACGTTTGATGCACAAATCTGCGACTCATCAATGTTTTCCTACTTGAATTTTTTCTTACTTTGAACCTCCCCAGATCATGCGTACACACAAATAATGAATGACAAGCCTCCTGAAAAAACTACAAACACAGACACTTTTAAATAAAAGGCCTTAAATACAATTTATTCATGAAAACCGTGCATTGGCTAAATTCAGTAAATGACCAAGAAACCAACACCTTTTGACCCTCAGCATGCTTATAATATTGAATCTTGAATAAAATACTTAGTTTACATTACAAACATAATCATGTGCATGTCAGAATGTCACATTTTTTATGTTAAATAAATCGTCGACTGCTCTGACAAACAGCGCCATAAAGTTGTGCAAACTGAATGAAGATGTAAAATAATTTGCTTCTTCTTATCAGTTTAAACATTTCTGAGCTAATGACGCACACACAGCTCAGCTGTTCACTCTATTTGTTTTTCTAAAAATATCCAGCAGCTGTTTTAATGTGTCACTCGTGTTTCGGATACTGTGATGAAGCGTTGCCACTGAAAGCACGCGGTCGGCAACAGACAGCGTGCAGTGCGTGCGCGCCAAACCAGACACACTCACACACACACACACCGACATCATCGATTCAGTCCCACTCCTAACAGTGTTTCATTCACCCGGTACACCCTACAATCTCTCTTTTTCCCTCTCTGTCCAGAGCTCTTAAGGGTGCACACTTAAAGCTCCTGAAACTTTTTACGCATACATATCTATTGTCCTCTACTCACCTGCCTGAAGGCGCGTCTGGGAAGGAAACAGAGCGCAGGAGGCGCACACATTGTATACGTGTGTACGGTGGCCAAAAGTGACCACGTGATTGGAAAAAAAGTTATGTTTTTGTTTATTGTGGTTTATTTGCTGGTTTGTGTAAAACAGGAAAAGAAACCTGAAAGAAACAAATTATTCTTCTAAATGTGGTAGAATGAATTAATTCCATACTGTCTCTGATAAAGAGAAATATGTATTTTTGTTGTTAAATTATTCCACTCTGTTTAGGTGGGAGGGGCTACACCCTTTACAATGGAGCCATTTTGAGTGTTCTGGGCAGTTTTGAGCCAGGTTACTGAGCAGGTAACAGGTTGTTTTTCTTTCTGGTGATTGAATGTGTTTTTTTTGTGACTGCATGTTGTCTGAGTTAATGAAGAACTCTGCACACTGCTATTTTTTATTTTTATTTTTTTTTAAACATTGTTTTGAAATTTTTTGCGCATTTGTAAATAGTTTTTGTTTCACTTGGAGGCTGGCAACCAATTAAAATCCACCAAAACTTTATTTTTCAACTACGCCTGTGTTTTTCTACATTGATTTTTTTGAAACCCGGAGAGAACCCCGCGACAGATACCCAGTGCAATTTCCCTCACAGCACCAGGAGAGTCAACTGACCTTGTATCACCTCACCGGTCAGGACGCACATCTGCCAAAGAGACTCTCAATGAAGAACAGGGAGAACGAGCTGTGAGGTTGATGCTGACAACACGGACGTAGAGGACGACTGCTCCTCCTCCTGACGCACAAAACAGATGTCCTTATATGGATGACACATAGATGAATTGGGGCGTGGTTTATGCTGTTTTCAGGAAACGGGAACGCGCCTGTTGATTTAGAATGACTCTGATTCACTAATATACCCATGTTTAATCTGATCACTGATAACAGCAGAGGCACAATATGGTCTCTCACAGCCACTCTGGTAGTAATAAAAGCCCCAACATTGCTAAAACATTGAAACAAAAATAATAATAAAATGGTTGAGGTAACTCTTCTCCATTTTTGTTTTCTTTGTCTATATTTATATCATTTGGACTGGTTTCATCATGAGAAAATAAGTGGTGTGTAAGGGTCACTGGGCGGTCCCATGTTCTTGAATGCCTTATTCCTGGAGCAGAGGCACGCTTACCTTTTTGCTCACCTTTTTAAGTTAGCTTTTAATCTGTGATTTCGCTGTTTTTATTGTCTGAATTGTTTTACTTGATGTACGCATTTTGAAATTTTAAAATTTCTTTGAGTTTTGAAAAGGGCTATTCAAATCAAATTTATTATTATAATTATTATTAAGGGGGATCCATGCACTGGCCTTACGAGAACGACGACTCCACGAACACACCTTCGGACTGAAACCAGCCTTTTACTCTTTTGGTTCAAACCCAATATTTATCAAGAATATGAACTCTGCCGAAGACGCTTGGGCTCGCCACTGTCCACTGTAGTGATGAGTTGTTCGTGAACGATTCGTTCAAATGAACAAACCGTCTGAGTAAACGAACTGAACCAAATCACTTACTTGAAAAGATTTGTTCATTTATGAACTGCAGTTGCACTTCCCTCTCCTGACTCTTGTCTCAGTCTCTCTTGACTGTTAGAGTCGCCCAAGCCCTCCCCCCCACACCCATTTATGTCAATGATAGTAATGACTCAACAAACAGGACAGAGTCGGTCGGAAGTCCTATGTTGCTCAAGCCTGCCCCTACATCTCCCTCTCGTGTCACCAAACTTGATGAAGTAGTGAATATTTCTGTTTCGTGAAAATATATATGAGCTTTTTATGGCTGCTATCGGTTCGCAAACTGCTTCTATATCCATTATTACTCAGCTGATTGTTTTAAAATTAATTCTGATGGTTTCAAATAATGTTTATTTCATAAATGAATCACTGACAGACTGAGAAAGCGAGACACAGCTCTGAGCTGGAGCTCCGAATCAGTGATTCGGACTGAACGTACTGAACGTACTGAATGACATGAACGAATCGCCAACTGAACTGGAGCTCCGTGTCAGTGATTCGTACTGAGCAAACTGAACGTACTGGACGAACTGAACGAACTGAACGTACTGAACGTACTGAATGAAGTGAACGAATCGCCAACTGAACTGGAGCTCCGTGTCAGTGATTAGTACTGAACATACTGAACGAACTGAACGAGCTGAACGTACTGAACGTACTGAATGAACTGAACAAACTGAACGAGCTGAATGAACTGAACAAACTGAACGTACTGAATGACGTGAACGAATCGCAGACTGAACTGAAGCTCTGTGTCAGTGATTCGTACTGAAAGTACTGAAGGTACTGAAGGCACGTACATCCAGTACGTGATAAATCGCGAGCTGACAGAGAGAGAGAGACTCAGAACAGACTAAAGCCCTTGACTGGTTCTGAAAATGTATATAATGTATAAACACCAAACACTTTACACTTTTTGATAATATTTTTATACTTTAAAGTTGATAATTATAATGTTGTAATGTGTCTAATATACAGAGATATAGTCTATTTAATGATATTTTATTCCTATTTCATATTTTGCACTGCATGCTCTTTTTGCACATCTATTAAGCTTATTTAACTAGATGTTTAACTGTGTGTACATTTTTTTTATGTCACACCTGCTTTGGAAATGGAAATGTATTGTAGCATCCTGACCATACCCAAGGGATTGTGGGAATATTCTTGTACAACATGTGTTTGTTGTTAGTTCTAGCTGGTTCTGCATTTTATTGAGTAGTTTTTATTCTTTAGGTTATATTTCAGTATAAGTTGACCCAGTGGTGACTTGGGTTATGTTTCTGGAGGAAAACCATGAGTAAAGTGAGTTTTGTCAGCAGTTAGGATCATAGGAAACAGGAAGTTGGGTGGTGTATCAGCTCATTTCAAATGGAATGATAAGTAAAGTTGTGGTGAAGTGCTGAATGATCCGATGAACAAATCTTATGAACAAATCTTTATAATGTACTGATTCTAATGATTTGATTCACATAAAGAACTGTTATGCCCATCACTAGTCCACTGTGTAAGTTTATCCCCTGGGTTGTATCAGACCCTGGAGCCCAGGCGAGCTCATACCATCATTTTGAAGTTTCTGTTGTCATTATGATTTAAAATGAGTAAATTTTTTTTTTTTTTTTTTTCAGTAAATGTCTTCACCCAACCACTAACCATGAGTGATAGAAAGGTTTTTGTGTTATCATTCATATTTTCTGAGAAAGGCCAACAAATCAGAAATTCTGCTGGGGGGTGTAAACTTTCAGGCACAACTGTGAGCCTGTGCCGTTTTGGGTGTATGGTCCGGAAAGACGGATATAGTTATGTTTTGCACCTTAATCCGCCGTAGCTCTCTCGCCTTCCTGAGGATATTGGTACCATCAGTATAATAATGAAGCTTTGCAAATACGGCACTGGGTTGTTCACCTGGTTGGGGCTTGGGAATGAGAGCCCAGTGTCCACTAGCGGTCCCTTCTCCAGTTCAAAAGCCTCCTTCAGCAGGGCCGACAGCAGTGGCGGATGTCAAGTCATCTTCCATAATCCGAACATTTTGTTGGCGGGATCTTGACTGCAAATCCTGACATCTGTTTTCCAGAGTTGTGGACTCGGAGGAGTCACGCAACTTGGACTCGAGTCACAATTTTGATGACTTTCGACTCGGCTCGAAAATATCATCAAATGACTTGAAAATACTTGAGATTTTCAGTAAGTGTGTTGAGTAAACTGTGCCCCCATTCAGAATATTCAACTGATGTGACCATTATTCTCTTATTTCGAGCATGGAAACACATTTTCCCACGGCTTCATTGAATGCATCCATCAACGTCAATCAGGTGATGTGTTGGTGCCGACACATCTATTTTTAATGCCACTCCTAAACGGTTTGCACAATCAACAAAATTCCAATGGTTTCTGAAAGCTCAGACATTGTTCTTTCAGCCAATATGTGGTTATTATGGTGATTTCACTCAGGTGTTTAAGGAAACCAATAAACACACAGACCGCGGAGCGAATGGATGAGAGGGAGACACGGAGAAAAGAGAGCTGAGTTCGTCCAAAAATACCAAAAAGAAGATCCTTTTGGGTTAAAAAAATCTCCACTGAATTTTCTGCATGACTTTGAAACAAAGAAGCATCGTTGAGAGCAACTTCTGAGACAAGATAACTCTAGATGGGATGGACTTAAGGATAAATGAAGCTCTCTCTGTCTAGTTATTTCCTTTTTTGCGTAATTTGATGCTTGAATTGTGTAGTGAGTCTTTGCGAAGGATATACCGAGTCTTATTTGTAAATTATGAATGTATTCCATTGTTGATGTTACGTAGTAACTGCTTTAGAACGGAGTAACGTCCTCACTTTTTACTGTAAACCAGAATACGTGTGTGACGCGGAAAAGAGCGCATGAAGTCTTTCTTTGGTTTCAGAAATGTTTTTTCACTCTTATTTTTGCTGTGTGAGTGTTATTTGAGGATGGATTGATTGCTAATCTTTGTAAATATTGTGCCATTCCTTGTTTGTACAGTACAATAGGTGTGAGCGGCTGAATATCTTTCTCCTTTACTTTCAGATAAAGTTTTTCTGTTGAGAAGAGGAGAAAAATAAATCCTTCAGTGATTTTTGTGCAAAGATCTGAGATCCTGGAGGATCCAGTGATGCTGTCAATACCTCTTTTCATGCAGAAAAAGAGAAAAAATCTCATAAAAGTTAGTGCACAAATGTTTGTTAAGGTTCCAATTTTCAGCTCATCCTGTAAAAATCCTTCGATCTGTTTGTTTAAAGTGTTTTTTCTTCACTAAACCTCAAACATCCAACTCTCTGTTTGTGTTTTCTTCAGTTTAAAGTGTTTTTCTCTCACATAACATGCAGTAAATTGGAAAGGACACCAGATATTGAAAGGTTCAAGTTTTCCAGAAAAAATGGGCCCAAGCACTGACTGACAGGACATTTTTTTGACCGTTTTATGGTCAAGATAAGCAAAACAGTCCAGGCAGGCATTTAGGGCGCAGCTGTTAAAGGGTCGAGAACAAACAACATGGGTGGTAACAAAGTTTTTAGTTATGACTTGTAAGGACTTGAAATTTCAAGCCTATGACTTTGGACTTGACTCGATTTAGCATGTCTTCACTTCAGACTTGACTTGGACTTGCATATCCTTACTTGAGACTTGCAATACAATGACTTTCTCCCACCTCTGCTGTTTTCTAACTTCATCATTCCTTCGTCAGATCTTCCACTGTAGTTTGAAGGGGGACCACATCGTCAGTGCAAGTGAATAAGGGGTGCAAGGGAGGGGTCATCAGCCAGCTCTTGAGTGGGGAGCCATGGAAGCCGGGTCAATTGAAAGCAGAGGAAAAAAACTTGTTTGATAGCTTCCATTGATTAATCGTACATGCTGCGTACATTGTTGTAAAATAGTGCAGAAGTATGGCGGGGAAAACGTGGGCTGATTAAGAAATTTCACACTTTCACACACGCACATGGTTGTTAACATCAGTACCTGTCACACAGAGACAATCAGGGGCTTGTTAGAAAGATCTGAAACTGCAGTTTAACCAGAAAAAAACAGAAAGTCACTTACTGAAACCAGGGACTAGTAATAGAGCTGTGAAGACGGGATAGTTGAATGAATGAATGAATGCTTTTATTTCAGTTACAGTAAGTGTAATTTTGTGCAATCATTTTCCATATCAGAATGGAGCAACATATATATATATATATATATATATATTGCTCCATTCTGATATGAAATATATACACTCACACACATACATACACACATACATATAGACACTTGCACAAAACATGCCGAGGCTTATCTTTGTCTATCCTGTACAATCTATAAGATCACCCAAAATTTCAGCAGTACAAAAAGGAGAAAAAAAGAGCATAACAAGAACTACTCTACACTATTACCATTCCCAATCATTTCACCTTTCAGTCATTTTAAACTGTAATCCTTTCTTATTTTAGCTTTCAATATGTTTTTAAAACTCAATAGAGATGTACACAGTTTTAATTCGTCACTAAGTACATTCCATAACTTAACCCCCCAAAATGAAACACATCTATATTTAACATTCGTCCTTACTTTACTTATTTCAAAGATACACAATCCCCTTAAATTATAATTCCTTTCTCTTAATTTAAAGACATTTTGAATACAGGTGGGAACATTTTTGTTTTTTACTCGAAATAGTAATGCTAATGTTTTGAAGTACACAATATCTAGAAACTTCAGAGCACGAGACTCTATACTTAATTCATTTGTTGGTTCATGATAAGAAGTTTTATGTATAATTCTTATGACTCTTTTTTGGAGTTTGATTATTGGATCTGTATATGTTTTATAAGTATTTCCCCAAACCTCAACACAATATGACATATGTGGCGTTATAAGTGAAAAATATAATATATGCAGACATTTCTTACTCAGCAGATCTCTTGTTCTGTGAATAATACCAATAGATTTAGATAATTTCTGTTTTATATATTCTATATGTAGCTTCCAACTCAATTTATGATCTAGAATTGTTCCCAAGAACTTAATTTCATATACTCTTTCAATTTCAGTTCCATTTAAGATTAATTTTATTTCACAATTAGTCCCAGCACCACCAAACACCATAAATTTTGTTTTATTTTCATTTGATAATAACGTATTGATGTCAAACCATTTTTTTAATGATATCAACTCATTTTCTGCCATTTCCACCAATTCTTTAATTTCTGGTCCTGAACAAAATAAATTTGTATAATCTGCAAATGTAATAAATTTCAACTTATTAAATACTGTACAGATGTCATTCAAATAAAGTATAAATAAATTAGGTCCCAATACCGAACCTTGGAAAGATACCCGTTTGAAAGGATCTGTTGTATATATAAGTAAATGGTCTGAGGACACAATGCATTACTTCTTTAATAAGTGACATATCAATAAAATTATCATCTGTGGATTTTTTACTCTTAAACTTCCGGGCCACTTCTAACACATCACTCTCACAAACTCCTCCAAGGAACATTGAGTTATTAGTATTGAACGCAAAATCATAATTGTGTTCTACATTCTTTATTTCCCTAGCCAAGTTTGGGCCCACGTTAACAAAAAGTCATTGAACTTATCAGCCATTTCTTCTGTATTTTCAATGATTGAACTGTCATTATTTTTAAAAAAATGGTCGAAAATTATTTTCTCTCTGTTTTTTTATCAAACCATTGAGCACTCTCCAGGTACCTTGAATACTATTTTTGTGTTTTTGCAGCAATTGATCATAATAGTCTTTTTTTGTGCAATCTCATGAAAGATGTCAATTTGTTTTTGTATGTTTTGTACTTATCCTCCTTTTCCTTTGTTTTACAAAGGATAAATTCCTTGTAGAGCCTACTTTTCTTTTCCATTTCTTTTTTAAATTTTGTCTGTATTCTTTCAATGGACAATGGCGGTCATAAAATCTTAGAAATGTCTCTAGAAATGCATTATATGATTGATTTGTATCATCAACATAAACTTCCTGCCAATCATGATTGATAAGGTCTGTCTTGAGTGTCACAATTGCCTCAGGTGATTTTACTCTAACCAAAGTATTTGTCTGTATATTTGTTCCTACTTTTAACTTTTTGTTCATTTCCATCACAACAAAAACAGGCAAGTGATCACTTACATCAGTCACTAGTAATCCACTGACTATTTTCACATCAGTAACATTTGTAAAAATATTATCGATCAATGTTGCTGCATCACATGTTATTCTGCTAGGTTTTAGAATTAAGGGATGGAAAGTCAAACTAAACATTGTGTTAACAAACTCTGTAGTTTTCACATGCTCATTAGACTTCAACAAATCAATGTTGAAGTCACCACAAATCAAAATAGTCTTATTATGTTTCTCATATAATTCAGAAATCTTCTTGTTGAATTTATCAATACATGACCCTGGTGTTCTATAAATGCAACTAATTATTATGTTTTTCGATCTTTCATTCTCAAGTTCAATGGTTATACATTCCATCAAACTGTCAATAGCAATGGTCATATCCTGAATCACATTGCATTTACAAGTAGACATTACAAACAGGGCAACACCCCCTCCCCTTTTATTGCCTCTGTTTTGCCAAAACATTTCACAACCATCTAATCCATCCTGTAGATCTTTTTCATCATTCAACCAAGACTCTGAAATTGCTATTATTGTAAATTTTTGTTGGAGCTGTTAAAGGTAATCTTTAATTTTGGAGAGGTTACAGTAAAGACTCCTACTATTAAAATGAACCACTGACAACCCCTCCATTTTCATACTGGAATTAAACTTATCTTCTGAATAATATTCACAGTTCATGTCAATGCTCTGGTAGAAGTGGATCTCTGCGTCAATGTCATTTTCTAACTCATAAAGCTTGTGATCCTGAGAATCAAAAAACTTACAATTTGTGTATTCACTCATTGTTTCCATGTTTGTCATTCACAAGAAGTATTTCTCATAGACCAGTATTTCAAACCAAAAAAAATAAATGTTTTCCATTCTCCCCCTATTCCACCTCTCCATAGTGTGATTCATCCTTTCCATTTGTATTGTTCCAGCTCTTTCATGTCTTTGACTACTATCACTTTAGCCTGTTCAGGTGTTCCATTTAGTCGTATCATTATTCTGCAGTTTCTTGTCCAAGTGTCTTGAATCCGCTTTTCCTTTTTCATGATTCTGGCTTGTCTTGCACTTTCACCATTTCGCTTTGTCAAATGCTCATTTATATACGTCCCTGTCCCCTTCAATTTTTTTGCCTGCTTTAGCACCTCATGTTTGTGTTTTCTACTCACAAATCGAAGGATGATGTTGGGCCTGTTTGGCTTGTGTCCTCGTTGTGGTAGAGTGTGGCAAGCAGCTATATTTTCCAGAGAAATATCTTTGCTGCTGAAGAAGTTGATGACTTGTTGCTCCAGTGTGTGTAGTTCTGTTCTTGGTGCATCCTCACCCTCCCTGTCACTTGCTGTAACCCGTGCATAGGTACGGTGGGTTGTCTCCAGTCCAGATATCACAAGATCATCTATCCTCATGTACTGTTCCAAATCATCAACTCTTCTCTCCAGCTCTTCAATTTTCTTGTCTTTTTCTTTGATCACAGGCTTGAGTTGTTTCACTTCTTCAATTAAATCCAGTAGGCCCAACTGTTGCTTTGCCACCTTACTTAACTCCCCTGACATGAAGTTAAGGGATTTTTCCACCTCCTCCATGTCTTCTCCTAATTTCTTCATTGCCATTTCTTTTTTTTATTAAGTCAGTTCTTAGAAAGCAAAGAAAAATACACTCACAAAATCTGTCTTGCTGATATTCCAGATAGTCTTTTGCTGCTGGTGTGTCAGCACACTGTGGCCTACCAGCAGAAGCGGCCTCCCATCAATATCATCCAAAACCTCAAAAATAGCAGAAAATAATCATACCAGTCGAAAAGTCTCTATTTTGTAGAGATGAAAATACAACTCTAAGTTGAAGATTTCAGGTTATTTTCCTGATTCTTGATGGATTGGAAGAGCCAAACAACACACTACACTGGTGTGGCTGCCATCTAGTTGGGGGCGCACTTGCTCAATGCGCATCACGGGGATTAATATTAGGACAAATTAAAGGAATAAATTTACTCACCAAGAAGCCACCCATTGCACACAGTGCCAGCTTGTAGTTTGTTCCCAATAATGCTGTTACTCAGAGTGTATGTGATGTGTATGGAACCAGGCTACCTCGCCGCATTGTTGTTTAATTTCATTTGCGCATCACAGATGATCTGTATATTGATTGAATGAAAATGTTTTCTGTTTACATAAACAAATTCATCATGTCATGTTGCTTTTATAGCAATGTGTGTGCAGTCGATAGCTCCGATTACATTGGGAAAACCGTCTCTCGCTGCAAATTGCGCTTTGATGTTGACCTGTTCAGCTGCATTGTGTGGGAATTTAATATACCTGACTGACATGTGGATAATTCTGTACCACACGGCTGGCATGGCTCGGCTCATGGCTCGGCTCATGGCTCAGCTCATGGGTCAACTGGCAAAGTCCTGATCGGTCGGCCAACTCCCTCTGGAATGTCCCAGTAGCCAGGAACCCGAGTGTTGTCAGCACCTGTGTGGGCACAGACAGCGCATGGCTCCTTGCAGTGTTGCGCTCCAAGGCCAGCCTCAGCTCTGTTTACAGGTCCAGGAGGATTGCCCTCGGAAACCTAAAGCGGCTGATGAGCCAGTCATCATCGTGCGCTAGCAAATCTTCCCTGTCTCTGAAGGTGCGCTCTCGTCTAATTGCGCCGTTTGCAATAACTTCCAACACTGCTAAGGCAGCCATAGTCAAAGATATTTTTTGCACCACTTTGTGCCTGCTTTCATATCCACTCATGTAACTGCACACAGGTGGAAATGTTAATTGTTCATCAGTGTAAATTTTTGTCCTGTACCACCTCTAGATGTATCCAAAGGATCAAAGCTGTAGAAATGTATGTATGCCAGCCATGAAGTTGGCGTGAGGCACCACACATTTCCAGGTTTTTGTGCGTACGCACTATTTGTGCATGAGGCTCCAGCTCTGCTGCGGCGGTGGCTTCCCAGATCCTGAAGGAATGTGGAGTGTGTGAGGGAGGGAGACCATATCTTTGGCAGAGGACACGGAGTCGAGAGGTGAACCAGGACCTTGACATGATTTTTCCTTTGTCGGTCAAGAATAAGGGCTCATCTGGTTTTGCAGATGGACGGTATTGCAGGTACGGGATCACAGACAGCAGACGACAGTGTTAGTTTCTGAGATGATAATGTTTGAACCTTTACGTTCTCTATCTGTTTTTGAGTGTTTTAGAAAAATAGAGTAAAAACGATTATCTATGGTGATATCTGACAAAGTGAGATCATGCATGGGGGAAAAGCGATCTGAACTGGATGTATATTCACCATTGGCTGTAAGTCTACATATGCCCCAAAACACCCTTGTTTTAAGTGGGACACCAGCTTGTGGATCAGAGGTAAAGAAAGAGGAAGGCACTTATCCTTGGACTCTGGATACTCCTTTTTCAGACCATTAAGCAGGAGGCGAATGGAGGGGTTCCCGAACAGGCTACATACGGCAGGATCTAAGTATCTGAAGTGGAATTGAATACCTGCTAAGAAAGCGTTAATGGAACATGGTTGCATTTTTCTGGACTCAAAACAGTGGACCATGAACACACAGATCATGGGTATATTTACTGGCATGACAGGGACAGAGAATGAAGAACAGAAGGAGGAGAAGTGAAACCATGCAAGATCATACATTCTTAATGTTGGTTTTGCGAGTCCTTGATGCATATAATGCATTGCAGAGTCCATGTATGCCTGTAGGGGGCCCTCTATTCCAGCATGGTTTGGTAGAAATCTGGGCAGAGCAAGCCTTTGGGAGCCGCGTGGGGGCAAAGGTCCCTGAATTCATGAAATTTAAATCGGGATAAGGCATCTGCAATTTTGTTATCGAGTCCTGGTACATGCGCTGCAAGGAGAAGTTTCCCATCACGCAAGACCAGGTGAGACGTCTCCGAAACCTATTAATGAAGGGAACAGAAGAACACTCTTTATTAATGATGTTGACCGTAGCTTCGTTATCACAGAAGACTATAATTTGTTTCCTGGACCACAGATTTTTCCAGAGAAGGCATGCCACGACGATTGGATGAGTAGAAATTTCTTACTGTTGAACTCGGAGAAAACTGAAGTTATTGTTGTTGGACCTAAACAGCTTAGGGAGGCTCTTTCTGATCAGTTAGGTACTTTAGATAGCATCAGTGTTGGATCTAGCAGTACAGCTAGGAATCTTGGGTTCTTTTTGATCAGGATTTGTCTTTTAACTCACATATTCAGCCGACCACGAGAACAGCACATTTTCATCTTCGTAACATTAGGAAAATCAGGCACTTCTTGTCTCAGAGCGACGCGGAGAAACTAGTCCATGCTTTGGTCTCCTCTAGGTTAGATAACTGTAACTCTCTTTTATCAGGCTGCTCTAAAAAGTCTATTAGGACCCTTCAGTTAGTTCAGAACGCTGCAGCTCGGGTATTGACAGGAACCAGGAGGAGAGAACACATCTCTCCAGTATTGGCCTCTCTACACTGGTTCCCTGTAAAATTAAGAATAGAATTTAAAATTCTCCTCCTGACCTATAAAGCTCTAAATGACATTGGACCGTCCTATCTTAGACAGCTTATAGTTTCATATTACCCGTCTAGATCACTGTGCTCTCAGCATGCAGGCCTGCTGACTGTGCCTGTGGTCTCTAAAAGTAGTATGGGAGGTCGAGCCTTTAGTTATCAGGCTCCTCTTCTCTGGAACAACTTACCAGTCGAGGTCCTTGGGGCGGACACCTTCTCTCTAAAAGCGTCCGTTTTAGCAGCTTTACTGAGCCAAGCGCCCTGACCAGCTAGTGTTATAAATTTGATGGCGTTGTCGATTGTAGCATGGAACAGAGAAAAAGAGCAAGCGGAGTGAGACTGTTTATACTGGGGGCGCTATCATCGTGAGGGGCTGAAAGATGTAAAATGAGACGCTTTTTTCCTGAGTATTTACGAGTTGCTATGCCCAGAGGGTTGATGCGAAATACAGAAAAATACAGGAAAAGGGGGAGCTGTTGTAAGGACCAATCATATAGCCCTTCTCGACCTCTTTGGCTAACAAGTTATCAACAACACCTGGTTCTTTAAGAGCAGATTGTAGATTATTACAGATAAAGGAAGATTTAGGCAGAAAGCACAAACTGACCAGGAACCCCTGGACCAAACCGGTCAACAGATAGTTCACAAAACAACTGTTGGGGTGACACTTCAAAGCTTTACCGAGCTCGGAGACATTTACTGGAGTGGTCGGTTCATTAACCTCTTTCTCAGGAGGCGAGTGCGGCGGAGACACACGGGCCTCGGATGGCCGTCTCTGCGATAACTGTAAACATGCATGAATCTGCAATTAGAAAATCTACACACACTTTCATTGAAATTTATGCACAAGGGAGTCACCCTTTTTTAATCAATTACAGTCACCTTCGAGCTGTCCTGCTCCGTAGCGCTTTTTTGCGAGGAGGTAATGGCCCAGCTGTGGAGGCTTCTGGACAGCAGAGAGTCACTTTGTGGGAAAATGACCCACACACGGCGCAGGAAAGAGCCCGGTGCCCGGTAAAATGTCTGCTGATGAGGGCCAGATCGACCACAGACCAGTCCAGTCTTTGGTTAAACGTCTGGATAAACGAGGCTGCTTTGGCGGAGAAGGATTTGTGGTACTCGTAAAACAGAGTTCCGCCGTATGGTCAGGATAAACTTCACGGATGACGTCTCTGTGGACGCCAAAGGCTACGTTAAAGTCGGGCATGGTTAATGATTTAGACAGCCTCAGATCACTTTCTTTTAACACAACCGAAACTTCCCTGCAGTCAACAAGCCGTTTGTCTGACATTATGGATGAGCGTAGAAGGATTTTAACCAGATTTATGTCATTACCTGCAAGGATTTGATTCCTGAGATGGGGGGAGATCGCTGCTGCTGGTGGGAAGAACAGCACTCCAGCTGGAGCTGCTGGGACTGCAGTTCCTAGAGACCTTTGCAACATGACGTCTCATGGTGGAGGGACGGTAGCCATGGAGTCCAGGAACGCTGCGGACGGGCCGGGTACAGGGATCTGAGGGAGGCTGACGGCTCGGTTTTCCAAGATTTGGAGGCAGACATCCATCGGTGAGGGAGGACTGAATGTTGACCAGGGCGGCTAACACGGGGTCCTCATCTTAGCTGGTGTGCTAGCGCTAGCTTCGGCGCTTGGAGCAGGGTGCGGACAGTTTTTCTTTTAGACAGACATTTCCTCAGGCCTGAGGAAGGAGCGATGGAGGTGGAGGGAGTCTGAGGGTGGCCGTGAACGTGTGCCAGAAAGAACTGAAAAAGCACCTCGTGGCCAGCCCCTGGAGCTACAGCGGCGATGTTACGGCTGTACAGAGCTTCCAATAACTTTGGCACCGGACAGCTTTTAATGGAGGGCTGCTTACTTGCCAGATGGGAGCTGCAGCGGATGATACAGCTCGCCTCAGGCCCTTCTTCCTCTTTGTCAGGAGTTTCGAAGATGAAATCGTCCTCGAAGTTGTTATCCAGCAGGGACATGGCGGTGATTGTGATGCTAATTAAACCACACAGCTAGCAAAGAACAAATATTTTCATACCTTCACTTCAGTTGCAACAGTGTGAATGGGAGTAGCAGGTGGAGTTGTGAATGGAGACTGTTTAAATACACTGCCTTATTGCTACAATGAACTGTGATTGGTGGAGTGGAATGGAGAGATGTGATTGGAACATTAGCCTGTCAGCTGGTAACAGCTGGGCGTATGACTTCTGTGTCCTGCATGAACCAACACTAGCTTCATTTGTTATTTTACTTGACATCTTTTAGTTAGATATGTTCAATTTTAGCTCAGTAAAGCACTTGAAATGATAGCAGTTTTTATTTTGAAATGTATTATATTACTCGAAGCGTTTTAGTTTGAAATGTTCAATATCGGCTCATTGAAGCACTTGAAATAGCACTTTTTATTTTGAAATGTTTTATTTTATTTGAAATGTTCAATTTCAGTTCAATGAAGCACTTTTAACATTTTATTTTCCTTTTTATAGATCATTGTGCTTCAAATAAAGAGCATTTATCGACGCCTAATTCTTGTTTAAAAATCATATTACATGAAAGATATGGAGAGCAATGACATCTAAAACGTACACTTGTAACAATAACAACTCACATTTAAGCACATAAACCTTCATTAAACCTTCAGGACATGCTATTATACTGTTAATGTAACATCTGTTTCAAAAGGGTATGTTCAGGAGCAAAAGTTGGTCAACAGAAAAGACTTCACAGTTAAGCTTCACTGTAGAATGAAGAACAAAAGAGTCCCATGACAAAGGCCGTTTTCGAATTCACCTACTACATACTACTATCTATTGCAGTATGCAGTAGACACTGCATACTGCATACTGTATTTAAATGTAGTATGTAGTATGACAGTTCTGTTTGGTCTGTTTTGCAGTTTGCTACACTAGTTTCCAGTTTGAGGAATGTGAGAGTAAAGAAAAGCTGATGAATTTTTTTATTGTCTTTATTTTCATTTATTCGTATTAAGTTATATTAGGACAACTTAATAAATATTGAATCAATAAATTCTCCAGAGAGAAACCTCTAAATTTTGGAGGAAAAATTTGGAATTTTCGGTTTTGAAAAGTCCCAAATTTAACGCACACAACAGGGTTAAAAGACGTCCTCTGCAGTTATTACAAATGATTATAGGTACAAGGGCTATAAACTGTATTAGTTTTACCAGGGGACCTCTGATCTTTTGTGATAACTGCAGAGGACGTCTGTGTTTAAATGTGGATGTATATCGCAGCAGGAATCATCATATTTGATTTTTAATATTACACCATATGTTATTCATTGAAAATAATCTGGAGTGGATTGACGTTTTATTTTTAGAGATGATGGAAAGACTGCTTCCGATAATGCAGGTATGATTTCAAATATGTTTATAGGATAATTCAGAAGGAGAAGGAGAAGGTTCAGAAGGAGCAGACATCTCCTCCCTCCCCTGCACATCGGAGGAACAGCGGTGGAAGTGGTCTCCAGCTACAAGTATCTGGGCGTGCACATCTCGGACGACCTCACCTGGAGCACCAACACTTCCTCTCTGGTCAGGAAGGCACACCAGCGGCTCTACTTCCTCAGGAGGCTGAGGCGCGCCGGACTAGGTAGCTCAGTCCTGACGGCGTTCTACAGGTGTGCGGTGGAGAGCATCTTGTGTTCCTGCATCACTGTGTGGCACGGCAGCTGCTCTGTGGCAGAGAAGAAGGCTCTGCAGAGGGTAGTGAAAGCGGCACAGAGGACTGTGGGATGCAGTCTTTCAACTACCACGGTCATATACTCATCCAGATGCAGGAAACGGGCCTCCTGCATCATGAAGGACCCCACCCATCCCGCACATGCTCTGTTTGTCCCTCTCCCCTCAGGCAGGAGGCTGCGGAGCATCAAGAGCAGGACTACCAGACTGAGGAACAGCTTCTTTCCTGAAGCTGTGAGACTGTTGAACTCTGGTGGTCCCCTTTTGTGCCCCCCCCCCCCGACAAATGAACACTGCAATTTTTGCAGTTTATTATTTTATTCTGTCTATTTGTTAAAAAGGCTAGTTGATTGTGTTTCTTCTTTTATTCTCTTTTTTATTCGTATATTTGTATATATTTATTATTCTCATTTCTATGATTGGGCTTGCTCCGGGACCAGGGTGACCTAATTTCGTCCCACCCATGTTTTACATGGGTTGAGTGACAATAAAACTCCTTGAATCCTTGAATGATAACATATACAATGTAAGTTCCCCACTTAAAAGATGTTTTAGGGTTTTACACTTTATTTGTTCCACTGCTTTACCCAAACTTTCTCCGGTTTCCGTCATTTCAATTCGGACCTGCGGCCAGGCGCTTTGCATTGTGGGAAACAGCATGCCAGGTAGACTGGTCCGATGCATACTGAGAAATTTTCGCGGATCAGTAGGTCATCCGGGTAGTTTTGGCATACTCCAAATTTTGCATTTGTTCACATACTGAATACTGCATACTGTATTTTGGACAAATCAGTACGTACTGGTAGTATAGTATGCGAATTCGAAAACAGCCAAAGAGAGTCCATGCATGGAAGAAGCCCAGCGCCACACTGCCTCCTGCTGGCAACACTGAAAAAGTGGCGTTAACTGGCAACAATATTAGACCTTAGGTGTGATCTTTCCTGTTCATATTTTACTCAAATAATAACTTAAAACACAACATAAAATGTGACAACACATTTTGTGAGCGTCACAGTGTCATTCCTATTCTCTGAAAAAAGGCCAAAAGTCGTAAATTCTGCTGTGGTATGTAAACTTTAGTTACAACTGTATGCATTTGGATTACACTTGTCAGGTACTCTCACTCTCACAAAAAATCTTTATTTGTGGTTCATGTCATCATTTCAGCACACATGGTCACATGCTTGTGTACTGTTTCTGCTATATTTCTAATTCTGGGATACTGAATTCATGCAGTTGAGCCTCGGTGTGTAACAGTAGATTCTGGGTCACACCAAACCAAGAAGACAAGTATCAGTTGTCTTTTGAAGCACTGGTGTCCTGTAAGAGAAAAGGAGAAAAAAGGGGAAAATAGCTGATAGTAAGGATCCCTCTTTTGTTTCTTTTTTATGTTTGGTATGATAATTGACTGAACTCACCTGCTTGTTGTGCCTCCGTACGGCGGCTTTGTTGATCTCTCTCAGGAGAGTTTCTTTGTTGTTCCTCATGTTCGCTTTCGCCGTCTCCAGCACAAAAACTATTTTCTCCTCACTGAAGGGAGGCTGGAAGGTGGAGAATTCTGACATCCTGGCCTCCACCTCCTCAGCATCTGGACCAGAATAAAATGCCATAAAATGCCACTGCTTCAGACAGTGACATTGTTGTCGTGAAAGTGATTTTGTGGTTTTGTATCAAACCTTTGCAGTTGTTCCTGTTGAAGAGCGGCAGGTAAACGATAGTGGGTGCCTCCTCTTCCCCCTCAAACACATAGCAGTCTTTGGGCCAGTCTTTCTCCTCCAGGATTTTCTCTTCTATCTTTGGAAAAGGTTTCTGTAGCTTTGCTGCATAGTCTTGAGCCAAAGTCAGGGTCTGCAGAGAACAGAGTGTGCACAATGTTTTACTGTTCACACATTAACTTATACTGAAATATAACCCAAAGAATAAAAACTACTCAATAAAATGCAGAACCAGCTAGAACTAACAACAAACACATGTTGTACAAGAATATTCCCACAATCCCTTGGGAATGGCCAGGGTGCTACAATACGTTTACATTGCCAAAACAGGTGTGACATAAAAAAAATGTACACAGTTAAACATCTAGTGAAATAAGCTAAACAGATGTGCAAAAAGAGCATGCAGTGCAAAATATAAAATAGAAATAAAATATTAATAAAATAGACTATATCTCTGTATATAAGACACATTACAACATTATAATTATCAACTTTAAAGTATAAAAATATTATCAAAGAGTGTACAGAGTGTTTGATATTTATACGTTATATCCATTTTCAGGACCAGTCAAGGGCTTTGGTCCGTTCTGTGTCTCTCTCTCTCTCTGTCAGCTCGCGATTCGTTGACACAGAGCTTCAGTTCGCGAACTGGATGTACGAATCACTGACAGAGCTTCAGTTCGCGAACTGGATGTACGAATCACTGACACAGAGCTTCAGTTCAGTTGGCGATTCGTTCACGTCATTACGTTCAGTATGTTTAGTACGTCAGTACGAATCACTGATTCGGAGCTCCAGCTCAGAGCTATGTCTCGCTTTCTCAGTCCGTCAGTGATTAATTCATGAAATAAACGTTATTTGAAACCATCAGAATTAATTTTAAAACAGTCAGCTGAGTAATTATGGATATAGAAACAGTTTGCAAACCGACAGTAGCCATAAAAAGCTCATATATATTTTCGCGAAACCGAAATATTTACTACTTCATCAAGTTTGGTGACACGAGAGGGAGATGTTGGGGCGGGCTTGGGCGACACAGGACTTCCGACCGTCTTGTTTGTTGAGTCATTACTATCATTGACATAAATGGGTGCGGGGGGGAGGGCTTGGGCGACTCTAACAGTAAAGAGAGACAGAGACAAGAGTCAGGAGAGGGAAGTGCAACTGCGGTTCGTAAATGAACAAATCTTTTCGAGTAAGTGATTCGGTTCAGTTCGTTCACCCAGAAGATTCATTCAAATGAACGAATCCTTCGCGAACGACTCATCACTACCTGACACTAAAGCCTGGTTTATGTTTTCTACGTCCACATGCTCTGCTCTTTGACGTAATTTTCGCACCCACGCCTTCTGGCCCCCTCATGCGGCCCCTCTCACACGGAAAATTTACAATCCACACCTCTGAAAATTTCTGTGCGGAGACGTGCAGAGACATGTGAACAGTATGGCGGGCGACCCATAACTTTCGAGTGTCAAAAGTGTGTGAATACAGGCATTTATTTGATTCAACGCACAGATATCCCAGTGATAACTTTGTGATGATTGTTCCTTGTGGTCACACTCTGCAGAGAAGAGGAAAAGGCGAAAAATGAATGTTTTAAACCGTGTTAACAAATGCAGACTTCTTCTACTCCAGTTAAATGCACTGATAGACGTGTTCTAGCGATTCATCGCCCCCTGCAATTTAGGAATGGAAGCAAACAGATGGTGCGCGGACAGAAAAAAATACAACAACCTCACGTGTTCTCTCATGCAGATCTGGGGCGTCTTTTTTCCGCATGTCTCGTCTGCGCTGAAAGCATAACCCAGCCTTAACCCAGCCCTAGACCTCTCCCTTAACCTTAACCTCCCTGCCCCCAACTTTGACCATCTCCTTGCCCACTAAACCTCAAAATAGACCAAACCTACCCTCCCTCACTAGACCTAAGACATCTAGATAACCCCCCACCCCACCTTTTTTTTGTTCAGAAATCTCATTTCATCTTTATTCACTTTTTTAAGCTTTTATATTTTACTTTTTCACAACATGCTCTCTTTCTCTCTTTCCTCTTCTCTCTATCCACTCCTTTAGTCTCTTGTGATTCAGAAACATAACATCCTGGAGACTCTGTACCGACATGCGACGGCCAGTGCATTGCCTTTGAACTGCTACGTACTTTACACTAAGTACTAAAACCACATGTCCAGCAGGACATGGGGAGTTCATTGGGAACCGAAAAACCTAACCCTATCTCATAATGAAGGTTGACCACATAACTTCTGAGTCAAATGTGGATGATGTTAGTGACAGTGAAGATGAATGGAAAAGAGTTCAGAAAAAAGAGACAAGTCTGGGGAACCATAGTCAACAAATTTGAGGTAGATCCCCTCCCCAACTTTAGGTAGTTGAAAAGTGAATATTTAGGGAACAGAACCATCAGGTTTCTTTTGCACCTTTTCCGTGATGTGCTGGGGTTCGTTGCGCAAAAGTAGGATTCAGATATCCAGGATGAATGCTTGAGCTGGTTCAATGAATCCAAAACATGGGCACCCAGGCTCAGTCGGTTGCACAAAGACAAAGCCAGGATGAACGGACATGGATTCATCAAGCCTGGTGAAACCAATCCTGGATCAGTGCACGCAAGCGGTTTTGTGAAATAGACCCCGCCATCGATCACAGATTCACCAATTCACCATGGCAACTAGAGCAGTGTCAGGGGCAGAAATCCTCATGGAGGCTTATGAGGAGGAAAAGGACCGATTAAAGAAGAAAGACAACACCACCACAGCTAAGAGTCAACGACAGAAAGCGTGGAAAAGCACTGCCCTAATGCATGAGTAGTGCGCAAAGACGCACTCAGTTCTCCGAAATTTCACAATAATAATCCAAAAAGTGTAAGCGACAACAGGTATGAGTGAAATACACCACTTCATCAGATTGTAAAAATTGTTTCTTTGCTCCAAATGCTTTTTAATTAGCGCCACACACATGCACATGCACATGCATGTGCGCACACACACACACAAACACATATATATATATACATGTAGATAGATAGAAAGTAGGGCTGGGAATCTTTGGGTGTCTCACGATTCAATTCAAAATCGATTTTTGTTTTCAATAATATACACATCCTTGGTTTATACTTAAATTAATGAATTAATCTGTGGTGTATATAGGCCTATCACTGTTATAAGCTCCCATATTATCACTTATTTCCATTTCAGTCCAAAAATGTAGAAAAATGTCTTTTGAAATGTTTGTAAGTTCTGAAAGAAGCTGCAGTCAGACTGAACCCTGAGCTCACTACAGACTGAGAGGTGAGAGGAGCTCACTGCTTCAGTTTCAGGGATAGATAACGGAGAAACAGACGGACCTGCACCGTGTCTGATGGTGATAAAACATTTTCATTATGCAGGACTGCAAATTGGTAAAACGTTATACTTATTTATTAACTTTATTTGTGATCAGAAATGATGATGAAATGTGTCGCTTTTGCACTAAGACGCGCGGGTGGAGCAGGATCTCCTTTACTTCCGGTTTACGTTTTTCTGTCAAGAAGAGGAGAAAATCCTTCACTGGATTTTGTGCAAAGAGAAAAACAAGATCTGAGATCCTGGAGCCAGTGAATCTTTCAATACATTTTTTTTTACCGAATAAGAGAAAAAAATCTCATTAATGTCAGTGTATATATGTTTGTTAATGTTCCAATTTTCAGCTCATCCTGTAAAATTGATTCACAATTTTTGTTTATAGTGTTTTTTTCTGCACTAAACCTCTAACATCCAATTCTCTGTTTGTGTTTCTCTTCAGTTTAAAGTGTTTTTCTCTCACATAACACGCAGTAAATTGGAAATGACACCAGATATTGAAAGTTTAAAGTGTTCCAGAAAAAATGGGCCCAGGCACTGACTGACAGGACATTTTTTTGACCAATTTATGGTCAAGATAAGCAAAATAGTCCCGTCAGGAATTTAAGGGCACAAGTGTTAAAAGGTTAATCCATGCTTTTATTACCACTCGCCTGGACTACTGTAATGCACTGTATGTTGGCTGCAGTCAAAGAAGTCTTTCTCATTTACAGCTGGTCCAAAATGCTGCTGCCAGGCTTTTAACTGGAACAAAGAAACGGGAACACATCACCTCGATTTTAGCCTCAATTCATTGGTTAATTTTAGGATTAGTTTTAAGATTCTTTTATTTGCTTTTAAATGTCTTCATGGCCTTGCTCCATAGTACCTGTCTGAGCTGCTTCAGCCTTACACTCCCTCACGCTCGCTCAGATCAGCAGATCAATCTCTTTTAATTGTCCTTAAGACAAAAAGGGTGCTGAGGGGTGACCGGGCCTGTTCGATTATGGCCCCCAAACTGTGGAACAACTTACCTTTGCACATCAGGCAGGCCGACTCACTCTCTGTTTTTAAAACCACTCTTAAAACACATCTTTTCTGCCTTACTGTTAGCTCTGTTTGAGGTGTCGGTTTTATTGCTTTTATTGCTTTATTGCTTTTACTGTTTCTTCTACTGTTTTTACTGATTTATTGTTTTTATTATTTTTTTTGTTTTGTACACACTGATTTGTTTCTTAATTACCTCTGTTAGCTTAGGACTGTGTACAGCACTTTGGCCAACTCTGTTGCATTTTAAAGTGCTTTATAAATAAAGCTGAGTTGAGTTGAGTTAGTTAGATATGTTGTGCAGCGGCAGAGACAGATGCTGTTAATTTCAGTTAAATATGGCCTTCATCCCCAGAGGAAGTTATATATTTTATCCAATTTAAATTGATTTGGCCTCTCAAGGTGTTTGAGTTGTTTACTGTGTGTAAGCAGGGAGGCTACAAGATTATTTATTTGTCTGTTCATTTGTGTGTGGACCTGCATTTATTTCAATGTGAAGTTGCGGGTGTATGATATAGAGACATTTGAATTTGTAATTATCCTTATGTTCTGTAATATGCTTTAAATTTGTGCTTTCTGTCTTGTAGTTTCACTTTGTGAGTTCAGTTTTGAAAAGAGATGATGGTTTACCTGCTTTGATTTATCCTTATTCAATAAAGGAACATCAAGTTACACTTCACTGTGTATTTTTATTTATTTATTCATAAAGTGAATAAATAAATTGATCATAAATGTTTAGATGATGACAGTGGGTCTAGTAGATTGTGAAAACGTTGTCGTGGACATTGGAATAGTTATTGGCTCAGATTTGTAGTGGCTACTGACTGAAATGAGGGATGAGATTAAATAGATCCTGGAACTTAGCCTGGTCTAGAGCAGGCTAGCTCCTCAGGATTCATGTACTGAGGGTGGCGCCGCGGATGGTTGCCTCGGTACTGCACTCTCTTGTACTTTGTGCGTTTTTTAGTGTTTTTATTGCTTTTTGCTCTCCTTCCCTGGTCACTTACACCAGGGAAGAGCTTGGGAACATTGGCCTTACATCTGTTCACATCTGGAACTTTTTCTCCTGTTTTCACCGAAACAGAGAGTTTTACAGATGTTTTGGCTGGAGGAGCAGCGGCTCTGTATGGAGTTTACCGGGGTCGGCGACAACGGGGGAAGCAAGCAGGCGCGCTCGTTAAACTGAGGCAGCTGGGATTACACACCACACTCCTGTCCATCCACCTGGTCAACGTCCGCTCTCTGGCAAACAAGACGGATGAACTGCTGCTTCTTAACATCAAAAACTCCGACTTTGGCCGATCCACAGCCCTGTGTTTCACTGAAACCTGGCTCAGTGAACACATCCCCCACAGCGCACTACATCTGCTTCCAGCTCCTGCACGCCGACCGCGTAACGGAGCTCTCAGGGACGATGGGGGGGGGGCTTCAACATAATTTAGGTTGGTGTGCGCACCAACCTAAATGTTTTTTTGTTTTTTGTTTTTTTTAATGAACACACAGCATCATGACATATGTTTGTATGTTTTGCTTCAGTGTACTGGGTCAGGGGTATCCAGGGTCAAACCTGATCTCAGATTATAGATCATCATAGCATAGAGTGTTTTGTGCACTATTTCACTGATCAGGGGCCTGTTGCACAAAACTAGGATAAGGGATTAAGCCAGGATATCTTGGTTATCCTGACTCAACTTATCCTTGATCCAGTTGCACAAAAGTGGGATAGTGGGAAGTGGGATATGTTATGACCAAAGTTACCGTGGAGATTTATCCTCAGAATCAGAATCAGAATCGCCTTTATTGCCAAGTATCTTCAAGAAGCATACAAGGAATTTGACTTCAGTTTTGACCGTGCTCTCTTTGTTCAGAAGAAAAAAAAGTAAGAATAAACATTAAATATCACATATGTAAGAAAGCAGATATTAAGTAACTACAAATTAGAAATATAGAAATATTAGAAATATAGAAACATTGTACAAGAGGAAGAAAGAAAATAAAATAATATATATAGAATATATATATAAAATATATATATGTGCAACAGAGAATGTGCAAAATAGCGGGATTACGGATGTTTTTTTTTTTTTTTTAACTGTTCATCAGTTTGATGGCCTGTGGAAAGAAACTGTTCATGTGTCTGGATGTCCCAGCGTACAGTGCTCTGTAACGCTGGCCAGAGGGGAGGAGTTTAAACAGAAAGTGTCCAGGGTGTGGAGGGTGCCATCCTTAATGAGAAGAAGAGGGCTTTCAGAGATGGTGACAGGGAGGAGGTGAGGGCTATACAAAGACGCTTGAAGATGAGGATCGGGGAGGCTAAGGAAGACAACACCAGAGAGGTCTGGAAGGGGATGAGGACCATTACTGGTTTCAGATCAGCTGGCATTAGAGGAGCTGATGGCAACGTGGACCAGGCCAATGAACTCAGTCTGTTTTTTAACAGATTCGACATCGTGGCTCCTTCACCTCCTGCTGACACCCCCATCAACACTGCTATCTGCACACTCTCCCCTCCTACCCCTCCCTACAGCCCTTCTTCCTCTTCTGAAAGCCACCTTCACACCTCCCCCCCTGGTCTCCAGACTCACTGCAACCTCTCAACCCCCCCCCCCCCCCCTGCTGGTCACCTCTACAATCAACATCTCTGCTGACAACGTGAGGAGACATCTGATGAGACTCCACTCAGGCAACAACCTGATAGTTTCATATATCCGTCACTTGTCCCTCTGGGTAATGGGCGCTAGAGAGTGCTTTCAGAGGCGGGATTTAAAAAAAATTAGCAGCTGGGGATTGGACACCGTGCTCATCACAGACAAATCCACATCAAGCCACGGTGACGTAGCAGATTCGTGACCTGACACCAGATAGAAAGTTCACATATCCGCTACGGAGATATTTCACTAGTCCAATTTTGCTCCTCTTGTGACTGATGAAGAGCAAAAACATTATTTCCCATCAAAAAGGCTTTGAGTGACATTCTCTGTTCTTCATTTAGAGAAGATTTTGAGTCTACTTCTGATGAAACTGCAGATATCGCCACGCCCACGAAGACCGCTTCACACTCCGCCATTGTTTTCAAACATTCAGATGCTTCCCGCTGACATCACGTCTGCAGCTCCTACAGCTCCCGCCTCTCTTCTCTGATTGGTCTGGTCAATATTGGACCAGGTGAAATCGGTTGTGGTTGGATCATAGCAAGATGGATCTGCAGGATTTCAGAAATTAATCAGCCAGCTCCATCTGCTCTGCAAGGTTACTTGGGCAAAGCTGCGGGTCCTGATGGACCTGATGGAGCGAGCCGGCTTGGTTGCACCTGTGACCATCAAAGAAAGAGCGCTGCTCAGAGAACTTTCAGTTGACATTCTTGACTGGGACACAGAACTTCCTGCTGATAACTTTGTCAAGTGGGAAACATGGAAAAACTCCCTCCAGGATCTCAGTTACCTTCATCTTCCTCGCTCATACATGCATCAGTCCCTCTCCAACGCCATACACACTGAGCTGTGTCTGTTCTCTGACGCTTCCAACTGGGCCATTGGAGCCGTAGCTTACCTGAGGGTCATCATGACTGATGGACAGTGTAGAGTTGGCTTTGTGCTTGGAAATGCGAAGCTAGCTCCTCAGCCGGAGCCCACTATCCCTCGACTCGAACTGTGCGGAGCTGTGCTGGCAGTTGAAATGGCTGAGCTCATCCTCGACGAACTTGACTTCAAGCTAGACGCTGTGAAGTTTTACTGTGATGGCAAAGTTGTTCTTGGGTATATTCACAACAACGCCAAACGATTCTTTGTGTATGTCCACAATCGTGTTCATCGTATACGCCAGACAACTTCTCCTCAACAGTGGCACTTCATGCCCACAGACCAGAATCCAGCTGATCTGGCCACAAGATCTGTGCCTGCATTACGGCTCGCTGACACTATGTGGTTTACAGGACCAGAGTTCCTTCACAAACCAAGTCAACCTGAAACACAAGAAACCTTTGAGCTAGTAGAGCCTGAAACAGATGCAGATGTGAGACCTCAGCTGTCTACTCTTACTACCCACATAAGTGATGGTGAACTTACCTCTGAAAGATTTCAGCGCTGCTCCACTTGGGAGTCCCTGCTACGAGGAGTAGCCTTCTTGATTCACCAGGTTCGTTCACGCAGGTCACACTCAACAGACACATGTAAAGGATGGCACAGGTGTGATAAGCCTCGCACTCCAGAGGAGTTGGAAGCTGCTAAACTTGTCGTTCTCAAGTCTGTTCAAAGGGACGCTTATCCAGAAGAGTATGCTGCACTGCGCGAGAACAAAGCAATCTCAAAATCGAGCACAATCCTGAATCTCGATCCCTTCATGCGTGATGGTCTCCTGCGGACTGGAGGACGTTTGAGACATGTATCATTAGAGTCTGAAAAGAAACATCCGGTCATTCTCCCAAAACAAAGTCATGTTGCAAGACTGCTGGTCAGCCATTACCACTCAAAGGTCGGACATCAGGGGCGTCAGTTGTCAGAAGGAGCAGTCAGGGCTACTGGGCTGTGGATTGTTGCTGGCAGGAGGCTGATAGGTTCCGTCCTTCAACATTGTGTGACATGTCGCAAGTTAAGAGGAAAGCTTGAGACTCAAAACATGGCTGATCTCCCTCCTGAGCGCCTGAGCTCATCCCCATCATTCATATATGTGGGCTTAGATGTTTTTGGACCTTGGCACTTGGTTACCCAACGTTTAAGAGGAGGAGCAGCTCAAGACAAGCGTTGGGCCATTCTCTTTACATGCATGAGTACTAGAGCTGTGCATCTCGAGGTCATAGAGTCTATGGACTCAAGCAGTTGCATTAACGCTCTAAGGAGGCTTTTCGCACTGAGGGGGCCAGCAATACAGTTGAGATCTGATCGAGGAACCAACTTTGTTGGAGCTAGTTCTGAACTAGGTATGACAAAGCTCAACCCAGGACAGACCAACATTCTCAAGTTTCTTCATGACAACGGTTGTACACGGGAGTTCAACCCTCCGGACGCATCTCATATGGGAGGTGTGTGGAAACGCATGATTGGAGTTACCCGGAGAATACTGGATTCCATGTTCCTGCAAAACAAACATACCCACCTGACTCACGAAGTGTTCTGTACTCTCATGGCAGAGGTGTCTGCTGTTATTAACGCCAGACCGTTAGAGCCTGTCTCCTCGGATCCCACTTCACCAATACTTCTGACCCCCGAAATGCTTCTCACCCAGAAACCAGGTGTGTCTGCTCCACCTGGCAGGTTCGACGAGAAGGATCTTTTCAAGTGTCAGTGGAGAAAAGTTCAGGCATTAGCAAACGAGTTTTGGTCCTGATGGAGGAGCGAGTATCTACACACCCTTCAACCAAGACGCAAGTGGCACACTGCACGTCGTGACCTTAAAGTTGGCGACATAGTGTTACTCAAACACAGCCAAGCACCCCGCAACAAGTGGCCAATGGGTTTACTCACATCCACCCTCCCAAGCAGTGACGGAAAAATCCACAAAGTTGAAGTGAGGACGACATCACAAGGCACAGAAAAGACATTTCTGAGGCCCATATCAGATGTTGTAATGCTCCTGCCTCAAGAAAGTTAGGAGCCAAGTATGAAAAGTAGGGTTAAAGTGGCATCAGTTAATGCCAGACGGGGAGTGTTCTGCCCTCTATGTGTTTCTCTATTTAAAGTTAAGTCAGCAGCAACACAGGTAGATTGTCTGTTTACATGCTTTTATTTTTCTTGCTTTTATTTTGAAGTCAGTGTAGACATGTGAAACGGGAAGTAGGAAGTTTTGATGAACATGAAAGAAACAGCATGGTTGCATCCGTATGGTTTCTCCTCCTAATCCAAAGTAATCCTCTGTAGGAACCCCTCAGAAAGCAATGACTGTGAGTGATATGCAATGTTAACATGTTTGAGAGTTTATATCAGTGGCGAAAAGAGCACTTTGTTAAGTTTGTACATTTTAATTGTTTGAGTTTAGAGAACAACTCAGCTGCTATAATTTTATATGCTAGCTACCTGTTTATGTTTACGATACTGTTAGCATCTACGTGCTAAATGCTAATATTTACTGTTGCTACCTAGCAATTTACTAAGCACAGTTTTTTCTGTTTTTCCTTTGGAGTTTCACTCCAATTCAATGTTGTCAGCTTGACTTTCTACTGCAAGAGTAGTCATTTAAGGAGCAAGGACGCTCACTTCCTGGCTCTTGAAAAGGAGTTTGGCTTGCTGTATATTTATGTTAACACTCAGAAGTCTAACACATAAAGAGAATAGTACAGTATGGCTTATGAAGATTCTTTGTTGTCATTGAGGATCTTTTTGTAGATTTGCAGGATCTCCAAAGCCTCGTTTCCAGCAAGCGGATCGGTTCGGTTTGTCTCGGTACGGCACGCATTTTGTGGCGTTTCCATAGACTAAAAGCGGGATGGGTCCCCTAAAAAGCGACCCGTACCGCTCCACTTTTCAGTACCCTTCCGTTGGGGTGCCAAGTCGCTCCAAACCGGCCCCAGAGGTGGGGCTATAATCACGGCAGTACGTTGATTGGTCAAAAGATCGGTAACTTCCTGTGTGACAGAGGTAATAAAGAACAACACACAACCCCGCGCAGCCTTTCCTGAAACAAAGCTTCATTGTGTTATGGAATAAAGAGCCACATGCTGATCACAAAGTAGAAGAGTTGCTTGATGTCCTCCATCTTTCTCTTTGTTTACAATGCCACAAATTTCTTTTTCCTTATATTTATTCGCGGGCTACACTGTGTAGCGCTCATAGCGCTGCAGTGACGTCACGCGTTACGTAGCTGACGTGGCTCGCGACATCTGGCCCATCAAGCAGGGTATGGTTGGCTGTGGAAACACGCACAGGATCAGGCTTTACTGATCTGACCCATACCAAACTGTACTGATCCGTACCAGACTGCCTGGTGGAAACGAGGCTCAAGAGGCCAAGTGGGCGGTCTGCTTTTTGGAGGTTTGGAATATGGCCACCCTAACTTAGAATCTTTTTAAGAGTCAGCAGTGCAAACTGTTGTAGACTTGTGTATTTATTAAATTGATCTTAAGATTTCGATCAGGGGTGTAGACTGATATAAAAGAGCTGTACAGACACTCTATCAGCTTTTTAAAGAAACAGGTCTATCAGTATTAAACCAAATGAATGAATGAAGTACAAACAGAAGCGTGGATGCAATCAAATCTCTTTGGAACTCAGACATCATTAATAAATCAAATTAATGTAAATCAAATTACTCAGGGGCAAACACACACACACACACACACAGAGTACCTCAAAGAGGGTTCCTGCGCTGTACTCTGGAGCAATGATGAGGTCAATGTCTCTTTTGTCTCCCAAAAATGAGGGGTAGGCATTATTGATGAGCAGCCCCGCGTCCATCAGGTGGAGACTCTCTTTAGAGGTCAGGCAGAGTGGAATGCTGGAATCTGCCCAGTGACGGGATAATAGTTTTGATCCAAATATGTCACCTCACAAGGTACGAGGGGATTCATTGTCCTGTTAAATCACTGAACAACAACACTTTGAAAGGTTTGTCTCCTTACTCTCGTATTTGTAGAGGAAGTTATTGGTGGTTCCCCACTCCCACTTCACAACCAAAGGAAGGACCCGCTCTGTTATGAAAGTCACTGTAGCAGAAATGCACAAATGAGTTCATATCTCATTTCCAGTGAATGAATGTTTCTCTGTGTTTTAAACTGACCATGTGTTTTAAAAGCTCCCTCCTCTAGACTCTGACTCCAGGTCTCCACCAAAGCCATCAGTTTCAGACTCCACTGCTGGAAAGTACTTTTTTTTTCTTCAAAACTCTTTGACTCATGCTCTGGGTATTCGTCTTGGAGAAGTTTATCTGGAAGAATGAGAATATTTCAGGACAGTCTGCAAGACGTGTTGCTTCATTTCACAAAAGCAAAAAGAAAACTGGACAGCTGAATATGCATAAGCGAACATCTTTTGAATGATTCATTAGCGTAGCAGTCGAATGAAGCAGCTGCGCTCAGATTTACGGTAGATTATCATCACATCGTATCACTACCAGTGTCTGCTAAGAGAATCTGCAGCCTGTCCAGCTCAGACAGAGCACTCAGGTTCTTGACGGTGCTTCTGGTCAAAGCGATGAGTCTATCGAGGGCGATGTAAAAACGCAGGTAGTCTTCAGCTGTAGAGTTGACAAGTCCAGGCACTGAAACACACAAATCTAAAGGTAATGTCTTCGTCCTTATTCAACAGATCAAACCCTGCAGTTTTTGGAACAGTGTGTGGACTGAGTGCTGATGAGGGAATAAATGTCGGGATAACTGTGACGTACTGTTCAGCCAGTGAGGAATGAACTCTTTGACCATTTCTTCATCAGCCAATGCCGAGCCCAGAACACCTGCACGGTTTGAGAAAGAGGATATGTGAACACTTGTGATGAAACTCAATTGTGAAGCAGAAAAACAGCGCAGAGTTTTTTATAATACAACCCCAATTCCAAAGAAGTTGGTATGTTGTATAAAACGTAAATAAGAAGAGAATACAATGATTTTAAATCCTGTTTAACCTATATTCAATTGAATACACCACAAAGACAAGATATTTATTGTTTAAACTGATTAACTGCATTGTTTTTTGCAAATATTGACTCATTTTGAATTTGATGCCTGTAGTACGTTCCTAAAAAGCTTAGACAAGGTCATGTTTCATCCAGACTATTGGACCCGATCACCACAAAACTCTGCTCATATAATCATTGTAATTTATGATCATTTTTACTAACATGTGCCACCGCGGCCTTTAGGTGAGGAAAAAGCTTTAAAAAGTTTTCACGAAAGAGAGACAGCGGCTCAATGTTGACAACTGAGGTAAACAACAGCTTTGCGCTGCATATTTTGGCATTTTCTATCCATAATCAAAGCCCAACTATATATAATGGTGACCCGGCAGAGACCCCAGCAAGGGCCATGCCGCACTTACCTCTCCCTCTGACTGTGACTGTGACAGTCAACACTATTTATAAAGCACTTTAAAAACAAACAGCTGAAAGCAAAGTGCTGAACAAAGATGGACAGAACATTAAAACAAAGAATAAAAGAATATTGGGCCCTGCCACCGCCGTATCCACTGCTGCTGAGGTGGATTCCACGGTTCCCTGAGTGGATGAGGCCACGGCCCAGCCCACCAACCACTGGATCCAGCTCGAAGGGAGACTCAAACAGCCCATCAACTCCACTCCAGGCGAACAGGGGCCTTGAGAAGTGGTTAGAGAGGGCAAGTGAGCCGGGAATCCTCCCGCTTGCCTCAATCTGTTGCCAGTTTTCCTTCCTGGCGGAGGATTTCCCTCCACTCACGGGCCATGGTATATCCCGGTCACCCAACCAGGCTGGTGCCCCGCCACCCTCTCCTCCTCCTCCTGCAACAGCTGGCCACAAATGGAGGTCCTCTCGGTCGAACCAACTAGTCCCAACGCAGACCCTCGCTGACTCCAGGCTGCGTGTTCACCCCTCGTTCTGGGACCAGTGGTTGGATCCCAGCCCGGGAGCCTGACGCAGCCCAGCTCGGAGGGCTCCCTCACTGCCTCCCACCTGGAGCCAGATCGCAGCTTCCCCTGCTCCCCCTCCAGCAGGTTACTCAAGCCTCGTTTCCAGCAAGCGGATCGGTTCAGTTTGTCTCGGTACGGCACGCATTTTGTGGCGTTTCCATAGACTAAAAGCGGGATGGGTCCCCTAAAAAGCGACCCGTACCGCTCCACTTTTCAGTACCCTTCCGTTGGGGTGCCAAGTCGCTCCAAACCGGCCCCAGAGGTGGGGCTATAATCACGGCAGTACGTTGATTGGTCAAAAGATCGGTAACTTCCTGTGTGACAGAGGTAATAAAGAACAACACACAACTCCGCACACAGCCTTTCCTGAAACAAAGCTTTATTACGTTATGGAAGAAAGAGCCACATGCTGATCACAAAGTAGAAGAGTTGCTGGATGTCCTCCATCTTTCTCTTTCTTTACAATGCCGCAAATTTCTTTTTCCTTGTATTTATTCGCGGGCTACACTGTGTTGCGCTCATAGCGCTGCAGTGACGTCACGCGTTACATAGCTGATGCGGCTCTCAACATCTGGCCCATCAAGCAGGGTACAGTTGGCTGTGGAAACACGCACAGGATCAGGCTTTACCGATCTGACCCGTACCAAACTGTACTGATCCGTACCAGACTGCCTGGTGGAAACGAGGCTTTAGTCTCAACTCCTGGCCCCAAACAGCATGCCCCCCCCATGACTTTGTTTTCATTGACAATTCTAACCTCTTCTCGCAGAGAGCTTCATTTTGTGTTTAACCACAGTTGTTTGTTGTTTAACCATGAGTGACTGAAAGGTTTTTGTGTTACCATTTATATTTTCTGAGAAAGGTAAAAAAAAATCAGAAAATTCTGCTGGAGGGGGTGTAAAATTTTAGGCACAATTATATATATATATATATATACATCCATTTTCTATACCGTCTATCCTGCTAATCAGGGTTGTGGGTGGCTGGAGCCTATCCCACCTGTCGAGAGGCGGGGTACACCCTGGATTGGTCGCCAGTCAATCGCAGGGCTGACATAGAGACAAACAACCATTCACGCATACACTCACACCTACGGGCTATTTAGAATAATCAATTAACCTCATGTGGGCATGTTTTTGGTCTGTGGGAGGAAGCCGGAGTACCCGGAGAGAACCCATGCATGCACGGGGATATATATATATATATATATATATATATAGTGTATATATACACTACCGGTCAAAAGTTTTAGAACACCCCAATTGTTCCAGTGTTTTTACTGAAAATTATGTTGTTTAATGTCTCATTGCACTCAGACGTCAAAGCATAGTACAAATAAGCAACTGGAGTCAAAAAAAGAAATTATGGAATCAATTTATAGACCAAAATGTATTCTCAACTGTTGACTCATCAAAGTAGCCAACTTTGGCAGATATAACAGCTGAACACACACGTGGCATTCTTTCTACAATAGAAATCAAATATTCTTCAGAAAGTTCTTCCCATGTCTGTTGCAGAAGTTCCCATAAATGTGTGGCACTTGTGGGTTGCTTTGCTTTCACTCTTCTGTCCATTTCATTCCAAACCAGCTCAATGGGGTTTAAGTCTGGAGACTGTCCTGGCCACTCCATGTTTTCAACTTTACCAGCTTGTTCTTTTTTCACAAGATAGTTCTGGCAGAGCTTGAACTTCTGTTTTGGCTCATTATCTTGCTGTAAGATGAACCCCTGACCAACTAGACACATACCAGAGGGTATTGCATGGCGCTGCAGGATGCTGTGGTAGCTGTTTTGGTTCAGGGTGCCTCTCACTCTGAACAAGTCACCAACCCTGGATCCAGCAAAACAAGCCCAGACCATCACACTTCCTCCTCCATGTTTGACAGTTGAAGCCACACACTGTGGAAGCATCCTTTCACCTACTCTACGCCGTACAAAGATCCTGCCTGATGAACCCAAGATTTCACATTTTGATTCATCAGTCCAAGATACCTTTTTTCAGTCTTCAGTCGTCCAATGGCAGTGTTTCTTGGCCCAGGCAAGCCTCTTTGTCTTATTCTGACATCTTAGCAATGGTTTTCTTGCTGCAACTCGTCCAGTTAAACCTGCAGCTCCAAGTCTTCTCTTCACAGTTGAAACAGAGACTTGCTCACTACGACCACTATTAAGCTGTGCTTGAAGCTGTTGTCCTGTGAGCCGCCTATCATGCAAACTGTTGACTCTCAGAAACTTGTCCTCTGATTCAGTTGTGGCTTTGGGTCTGCCAGACCTCTTCCTGTCAAAGTTTGCTCCAGTTTCTGACTTCCTTTTGATGGTGAAGGAAACTGTACTCACTGACACCTTGACTTTCTTCGTAATTTCTCTGTAGGAAAGACCTACATTTTTCAGTGTTATGATGGTCTGTCTCTCTTCCACTGTTAACTGCCTTTTTCTTGCCATTTCTGTAGCAACACACTACTTTCTGCAGTACAATACTGTTCAACTGATGCTCACGAGGGTATGGTACCACATTGTGTTCAAACACTGCTTTTATGCTGACAGAGGGGCTTGTTAGTAACCAAGCAAACTTGGAACACCCGTAGGAATTAGTAGCACCAGCTTTATAAGGCTTGGTCACCCTCCGTTGCTGCAGGACAGCTATCAATTGTTAACCCATTTTGTGTTATTGTTCTGAAATGTACTCTGTTTTTCAGTTTTGGGTAATCTTACTTTTTATTTTACCCTCTGGTAGTTCACCACTTACCGTTATATCATTTCAAGCTACTGATTGGACTTGAGTGACCTGAATTGCAATAAATAACTGGAAAAATTGGGGTGTTCTAAAACTTTTGACCGGTAGTGTATAAATATACAGTCCCCTCCGAAAGTATTGGAACAGCAAGTTCAATTCCTTTGTTTTTGTTGTATACTCAAGACATTTGGGCTTCAGATAAAAAGATGTGTCACATAAGTGTCAAAAAACGTTTTTTTAACAAAAGTTCAGAATTCTACCTTTTATTTCGTGGTTTTTACATCTAGATGTGTTAAAAAACCCAGGACAGAGCACCTTTTCTTTGAACCCACCCACTTTTCAAGTGAGCAAAAGTATTTGGACATGTGACTGATGAGTGTTCCTAGTTGCTCAGGTGTTGCCTTTTAGATCGATTGCAGAGACATTAAATAGTTCTTGTTTTTGGCTTTGGGTTCCACCAGTGAAAACTGTGTTTTTTGTTAAGCTAACATGAAGACCAGAGAGCTGTCTATGGGAGAAAAGCAAACCATTTTGAAGCTTAGAGAAGAGGGAAAATCGATCAGAGCTATTGCACAAACATTGGTCATAGCCACTACAATGATCTGGAATGTTCTGAAAAAGAAATAAACTTCTGGTGTACTGAGCAACAAACATGGAACAGGTCGGCCCAGGGTAACAACAGCAGTGGATGACAGAAACATTGTGAGAGCTGTGAAGAAAAACCCAAAAACAACAGTCACTGACATCACTGCCACCCTCCACAGGGCAGGGGTGAAAGTGTCACAATCCACTGTTTGAAGAAGACTTCGAGAGAAGGAATATAGAGGCCATACCACAAGATGCAAACCACTCATCAGCAGAAAGAGTTGGAAGGCCAGACGGGATTTTGCAAAGAAGTACAGAGATCAGCCACAAAAGTTTTGGAACAAAGTTTTATGGACTGATGAGACCAAGATTAACCTCTACCAAAGTGATGGAGAAGCCAAAGTTTGGAGAAAGGAAGGATCTGCTTATGATCTGAAACATACAAGCTCATCTGTGAAACATGGTGGAGGTAGTGTCATGGCTTGGGCTTACATGGCTGCTTCTGGAACGGGCTCACTCGTCTTTATTGATGATGTAACTCATGATGGTAGCAGCAGAATGAATTCTGATGTCTACAAAACCATTTTTTCTGGCACTTTACAGAAAAATGCATCCAAACTAATCAGGAGAAGCTTCATCATGCAACAAGACAATGACCCAAAGCACACGGCCAACACAACAAAGGACTTCATCAGGGGGAAAAGTGGAAGGTCGTGGACTGGCCAAGTCAATCACCAGACTTTAACCCAATAGAACATACCTTTGACCTGAAGAGGAGACTGGAGGGAGAAACCCCCAGATACTAACAAGAACTGAAAGAGGCTGCAGTAAAGGCCTGGAACAGCTTTTCTAATGAAGAATGCAACAGCCTGGGGAAGTCAATGGGTCACAGGCTTGATGCAGTTATTGCAAGTAAGGATTATGCCACCAAATATTAAATGTTATTCACTTTAAGTTAATTTAATAATGTCTGTTCCAAAACTTTTGCTCACTTGAAAAGTGAGTGGGTTCAAAGAAAAGGTGCTCTGTCCTTGGTTTTTTAACACATCTAAATGTAAATACCACCAGATAAAAGCTGGAATTCTGAACTTTTGTGCCATATTTATCTTTTTATCTGAAGCCCAAATGTCTTCAGTATACAACAAAAAAAAAAGGAATTGAACTTGCTGTTCCAATACTTTCAGAGGGGACTATATATATATATATATATATATATATATATATATATATATGTATGTATGTATGATTGAATTTTTTTAAACTGCTCATCAGTTTGACAGCCTGTGGGAAGAAACTGTTCATGTGTCTGGATGTCCTAGTGTACAGTGCTCTGCAACACTGGCCAGTTGGGAGGAGTTTAAACAGAAAGTGTCCAGGGTGTGAAGGGTCTGCAGAGATGTTACCACTTCGCTTCCTGGTCCTGGACCTGTAAAGGTCCTGGATGGAGGGCAGGCTGGCTCCAATAATCTTTTCTGCAGATCTGAGTCAGTGGGGGTAGAGATGACCAGGGGTGCAGGTAGCCCATTGTTGTCAGGGAGGGTGAGGGATGTGAAAGTGTCTCTTTCAAACCTGGTATAAAACAGGTTCAGCTCCTCAGTCAGTCGGGTTCTCCACAGGGTGGGGGGATGGTCTCCTGTAGTTGGTGGCGTGCTGAAGACCTCTCCACACTGAGGATGGCTCATTATCTGTGAATAGCCTCTCCAGCTTCTCAGAGTAGCCCCTCCTAGCTGCTCTGATCTCCTGTGTCAGTGTGTTCCTGGCCTGCTTGTACAGGAGCCTGTCCCCACTTTTGTAGGCCTCCTCCTTGGCCCGGCGGAGCTGCCTCAGTTTCCCAGTGAACCAAGGTTTATTGTTGTTATTGTATGTGCAGAATGTCCTGGTCTACACACACAGGTCCTCACAAAAACTGATGTAGGATGTCACAGTGTCACAAAGTCCATGAATGTCAGTGGCTGCAGCTTCAAAGAGGCTCCAATCTGTGCAGTCAAAACAGGCCTGCAGCTCCTGCTTTGACTCTTCAGTCCACCTCTTCACTGTCTTCACTGCAGGCTTTGCAGATTTCAGTTTCTGCCTGTGGGTAGGGATGAGGTGGATCAAACAGTGATCAGAGTCCCAAAGCTGCACGGGGAACAGAGTGATCAGCGTCCTTTATTGTGGTGTAGCAGTGGTCAAGAATATCTGGATAATTCTTCTCCACATCTGTGATCTGGTCAGCGAGCTGCTGCAGCGCCTCTGTTACGCACGCCTGCGGTGGGATGTAAACACCAACCAGCACTAATGAGGAGAACTCCCGTGGTGAATAAAATGGGGGACAGTTTATGAAAAAAGATTCCAACTGTGGGCTATATGTCCTCTTCAACACTGTGACACCCGTACACCAACCTACGTTTATGTAGAAGCACGTTCTGCCCCCCCCTCGTCTTCCCTGAGAGCTCCGTTACGAGGTCCGCACACAGGAGCAGTAAGCCAGGCAGATAAAGCGCACTGTCGGTTTCAGTGAAACACAGGGCGGCGGATCGGCCAAAGTCGGACTTTTTGATGTTAAGGAGCAGCAGTTCATCCATCTTGTTTGCTTGGGCGTTGGCCAGGTGGATTGACGGCAGTGTGGTGCGTAATCCCAGCTGCCAGGCAGAGGTTACAGTGAGGTAAAGGGGGGAGGAAGATCTGAGGGAATGAGTTGGAATGTTGACATGGAGGAGGTCAGAGAGGAATGGGGGGGGGTATGGATGGTAGGTGACCAGGAGGATTTTGAAGATGATCCTTTGTTTTATTTGGAGCCAGTGAAGTTGTTGAAGGATGGGGGTGATGTGGCAGGAGGAGGGAGTTTTTTGAATTATAAGAGTTTGGCACCAACTGGATTTTATGGAAGGATTTTCGAAGAAGACCGAAAAGAAGAGTTACAGTAGTCGAGGCGGGAGGTGACGAGGCTTCAGACGAGGATGGCGGTGGTGTGGGGAGTGAGGGAGGGGCAGAGGTGGTTTATGGCGCGTAAATGAAAGTAAGCAGACCATATTGATAGGTGATATTGATGTGTGATTGGAAAGATAGTGTACTGTGTAGGATGACACCCAGACTCTTAAACTGAGGGGAGGGGGACACAGAGGAGCTGCCATTGGAAAGAGAAAAGCAGTTGACTGGAGAGGGTGGATTTGGAACCAATGAGTAGAAATTCAGTTTCATTGCTGTTTAGTTTTAGAAAGTTTGAGGTGAACCAGGATTTTATTTCAGTAAGGCAGCAGGTAAGGGATGGGGTGATTGGTTTGCTGGAAAGGTAGAGCTGGGTGTCATCCGCGAAGCAGTGAAAGGAGATGTTGAACTTACGGAAAATGTGACCAAGGGGGAGGAGGTAGGTGATGAAGAGGAGACGAGGGAGGGGTCAGAGGTGAAGGTGGAACTTGAGGTGGATGAACTGAAGATTACCTTCATATGGACTTCTCATTTACATTAAGGTGGTAATGCAATAATGCCACAAGACATACCAGAAACAACTGTTTCTCCAAATTAATCACCAATCACAAAAATAACACCAAATTCCCCTTTTCAACCATCAACAACATTTTAAATCCAGATTTTAACAAGCACCATTTTACTCCCACTGATTTCCTCTGTGAGGAATTTACAGACCACTTAAAGGTATATTTGGTAATCTGATCTAAGTGCACTTTTTTAAATACTGGTTAAAATGATCTATATGTCCCCATGGCAATAAAGACAATATGTGTTCTTAAAAGGGAACAAAAAACAGGCGCTTTCTACAGCAGGAGTAATCCTGTATATACTCCTACCTATCGGACCTGCCGTGAGGCCCCAGTTTGAACCAATCAGATCGCCCCCTGCTGTCCTGCATGTTAATGCCAGCGTGCACCAGCATCTCTGATTCAGTGCACATAACCGAGCATGGATGTTCTAGAGAATGTAGTGGATTGGCAGAAAAACTTCCTACACCTCGTTTGTTGGTTACCGCTCCTCCTGCCAAACAGGGCAGAAAGAGAAGGTCAGAGGCAGAGAGGATTGAATTGAGAAAAATTTCGGACAAAGCCAGGGCGAAGACAAGAGTTCACATCGGGACAGCTTTTCAGCACGGAGACAGCTCAAAGAAGTAAAGCTTTAAAAGTGATGCCACGGTCGCTCATTTTCTGTTGGAAAGGTAAGTTCTGGGATTTTTAGAGGGAAAAATTTAATCTTGATGAAATATTTAGCCATGTTTATTGTTCTGTGGTGATTTAAGCCCGATGCTAACGTTAGCTTCTGTGTCCATGATGTGTCTGAGATCTGTCATTTACTGCAGACACACCAGCTTTAGCCAACAGTTCAAGTGTGGGGATTTAGTTTGTCTATCTGTCGTTTTAGTCATGTGAAGAGTCATGTTTTTCACTTGGATTTTTTCTGTTTTCATGTGAAATAGGAAGTCATGTTTACATTCATTTAGTCACATTAGCCACTAATGCTAACGTTAGCTTCTCTGTTGGTAAAAGCCTTTACATTTGTTACTTTTCTGAAACCCAGTTTAACATATTTGATTATATTTCTCAGTATGTGTCAGGGCATTAGTTTGATTCATACAGACAGGCAGGCTTTGAACTGGACGTTTTGCAGCTGTGTAATATCTGGTATCTCTGTGTTGTTTCAGTTTGTGAAGGATCGTCCACTTCCACGCCAGTCAAACCGACTGTCATCAGTCACCGGTACATGAGGATAATGCTCTGTGACAGTAGACATGTTTGTATGTTTTTAACCTTGTTATGATACTGTTTTGATGTTTCTTACCCCTGAGAGGGACATGACTTGTTTCACATAATAAAAATGACGTGCTGATGACCAGTTTTGAGTCTGTTTTTCTGAATCAATCATGATTATGATCATATGTTCCCGAAGCAGCCGCTCATGCACGAGCAGGGACGTCGTTTTGGAGGAGGGGAGGGGGGAGAGAGGAGGAGCTAGAGGGAGTACTCGGGAGATGCTACATTCAAATTCATGCTAGTTTTCCAAGACTGCCAACCCTGCCTTTAAAGGGGGAAATAAATACAATCAGACATGACACTTTAGTGAGCTGCACGGTGGCGCGGAGGGTAGCGCTTCAGTCTCACAGCAAGAAGGTCACAGGTTCCATTCCCTGCCTTTGTGTGTGGTTGGCCTTTCTGTGTGGAGTTTGCATGTTCTCCCCATGCATGTGTGGGTTCTCTCCCAGTACTCAGGCGTCCTCCCACAGACCAAAAACATGCGTACGTTAGGTTAACTGAACATTCTGAATTGCCTGTAGGTGTGAGTGTGTGCATGAATGTTTGTTTGTCTCTGTGTCTGACACTGAGATGCTGGACAGGCTTTTCTCCTCAGTGAAGCCCACCACATGTACTTTAGGTCCACTTCCAGCCTCACTTTTGAAGTCATTTTATGGCTCTTTTAGAGATGAGCTGCTATTCATGATGAATTGCTCTCTTCGGACGGGGGTCTTTCTAGCTGCTCTTAAAGCCGCAGTGGTGAGGCCCCTGCTGAAGAACAGCAATTTAGATTCTGATGATTTTAACAATTACAGACCAGTGTCACACTTACTATTTTTAAAGAGCACATTGCAGGTTAAACACAACTTTGAATAAAATCATAGGAAAGATGCTCAAAAACAATGTTCAAAAGGAATTTTTTAAATTAGTGAACCACAGAGTTTGCTGGAGACATTTTAGTTCGCTTTTTTTAACTTCCGCATCAAAAACCAGTATTGTGCTGTTACGTCATCAAGGGGAGAAACTGCAGAAAACTCCTCAGTTTGACGTGAACATGGATCAGACTGTCACTGCTGTCAATGAAAAGGAGAAAATCTGCATTCCTATACATATGAGGGTCCTCAGGATCAAAATGATGGGACTTTTAGACAAAATGAAGAGCAGGAACAGGGCAGGATTAGGAGGAATTATGGGTAAAGGAGAGCAGGGAGCTGAGGAGTGAGGAGGACCAGAGGAGAAGAGCACGAGTCCTGGTGAGTGACGGCGTTAGCTACAGACATGGAGTCTGATGCTGTTCACATCAGCTTATTTAAAGTTTGAACTCAGGAACAGAAACTTACAAAGTCCGTAGTGCGTTTGGTGCCGATTACAAATCAGTCCGTTGGAAGGGTAAAACTTGTAAAAACGCCAAATCTGAACCATGGTTTTCCGCGAGTGGGAGTGTGAGAAAAGAGACGCAGCACCAGCTTCGGCGATATCATGTATTCAACAAACACTTTTTCTACCCGTTAAAATTCATATATCCACTAATCCAGGGTGGTAAAATAATTAAATTAAGACTTACAGTGCTCAGATGACGTTTCTGTCGGGATGAATCTCTGATAAATCCTTGTTTACATCTGACACCTGGAGCCGGGCTGTGGCTGCTGCTGCTGCTGAACCTGTCGCTGCCTGGACCCCACCCCCATCATCTCACCTGGTCCTGGCTCCAGTATCTGATCCTGAACTCCATCATAAAACCAGGAATATAGTCTCCCTGTGACCACAATCGATCGCTTTTTCAGTGACCGATGTAGAAATAAAGTCTCGTTTCTTCAGCTGCACAAAACGAGCCCGAGCATGGAAGCTAACCCTTTCCTCCTTTTGGGGAAAAGATCGACTCGATTTCCTGCTAAGTTGCTATTTTTGCATCCAGCGTAAGAATGCATAATTTAACCATCCCAATAAATGATCAAATCAAATAAAAAACTTGAAGAAACACAACTCGAAATCCCCGCTCTCATTCACTATCTCCTATCAAACACATTGGATAAGAGCGGAGGCTGAGAACGCTCGTCCCCTGGATGATGTCAAATGACGAAGGATGAAGCAGCTTTTTGAACAGGGACACTGAAAATAGCTACTTCATCCTCTAAATTTGTGCCTTTTTGTCACGAATAATTTAAAAAATCAGTGATTGTCTTATTCTACTCCCACTTTCAGACCATATTAAGTGTTTATCTAAAAAAAAAAATTAACCTTCCATATGCTCTTTAAGCAAAATTTTAGAGAAACTTATTTTTAATCAACTTAATGAATTCTACGTTAATCACAATATATCGAAAAATCCCAGTGTGGGACCCAGAATGTTTAGTTTTTGTTATTTTGCATGTAGTCTTGTTCAGTTTCTTAATGTGAAATATTCAAGTATAGGAGCATTATGTAATATTTTTGCTGTGTTATGGGTGGTTAAAACGAGTAAGGCTCACATAGGCATTTTGGGGTAGCTTAGGGGTCTTTAGGGTACACGGGTACACATGTGGACCTTCAGTAGACCAAGGTGTACTGCATGATTCAGCTATGCTAAGCTCCATGCTGTGTTTCTGTATTTACAGTTGGGAAAAAGTCATGAATGAGTGAATGCATGTGGCGACAATGAGTGTGAGAGAAACCAGACCTCTGCTCATGTGAAGTTAATGTCACTTTATGTCGAGTTTTCAAGTTAATTAGTAGTCTTTGAAGTGCCGCACCCATCGTGTTTGCTCACAATGAGATACATAGAATAATATCTGTAGCTTACTGAAATATTTGCTGTGTAAATGTACAGAATATTTGGAAGTGTGAATGTTTACTGTGCAAAACCATAAGTCTGAGAGTGTGAGTGTGGAGCGTGCACATGTGGATCTTCAGTAGACCGAGATGTATTGTATGGTGCAGCTATGCTAAGCTCCATGCTGTGTTTCTGTATTTACAGAGCTGGAATAAAGTTTGAGTTGAAACCCACCCCTGCATGCCTGGACAATTATTCCGTTATTATGTCCAAGTGTGCAACACCAGTCTGATTTTAGGGTGAACCACAGCACCGAGACCGCCTTGGCTAAGATTTTATCTGATTTTAGGTTAAACTATGACACACAAAAGGTGAGAGTGTTGGTTCTGCTGGATCTTAGCGCTGCCTTCGATACAGTAGACCACACTATTCTTTTATCACGCCTTAAACACCTTGGCCTCTCAGGTGCTGTTTATTAATTGGTTTACCACCCACCTCACAGACAGGACTTTCATGGTAAGTGTGGACACTTGCTCTCCTAAGGCCCATAAAATCACATGTGGTGTGCCGCAGGGTTCGATTTTAGGCCCTGTGCTTCTTAACCTGTACATGCTCCCTCTTGGCAGTGTCATCAGGAGACACGGAATAAACTCCCATAGTTACGCTGATGACACTCAGCTCTACATACCAGGCTTAAAGGACGTTTGTGGGCTAGTTATAAATCGGATGTAAAGCACTTTGTGCTACATTTATTGTATGAAAAGTGCTTTATAAATAAAGTTTTGATTGAAACAGCAGCTTTTTATTTCATTTTTATTTTTCAACAAACAAAAATGTGTCACCTCAGTGAAAATGAGAAGTCCATATAAAGGGAAATAAAAGAAGCACAATAATAAAACTTAAAAAAGTGTTTTGGGTTATAAGCTAAGAATATGATTTCACTGTAAATTGGAAAATGTGTATGGATGCAATAATGAAATTTATGTATGACATACAAAGTTTATACAAGCAAATTCTCTCCTCTCCTTCTCTTGCCTGCTTCACTTTTTAGAAAATGTCTGCTCAAACGGGCGTATTGGAACAAGAGCCCTCCATGATGTCATGCAGGGAAATAACTCCTCCCTTACTCCTCCCTCCTCCAGCTTGATTGGCTACCTGCCCAGGATGTGCTGGTTACACCCCTCCCTGCCTCCACAGAGGCCTTTCTGGAGGCAGGAGAGCCCACAGAAACAGCATGTTCTCAGCAGAGCTGACTGGAGAGAGTTTTCAGGCTGAAGTGAAGGAAAAAAACTGATTCTTTTAGACAACAAACATCAAATTAACTATTCTGGGACCTCTGAGACCTGTATGAACCCGCTGAAAAGGAGAATTATATGGGACCTTTATGGCGCTTTTCCACTACAGAATTCCAGCCCTACTCGACTCGACTCTGCTCTACTCTACTCAGCTCTACACGGTTTGGTTATCTTTTCCACTAGCCCGACTACAGACTCACGGTGGGCGTGGATCTTATAACACAGCTGCGCTAAAGCGCTGCGCAGAAGTGCGTGCATGTTTATCTATAACGCGACACAAACATAATTTTGTTCTAACATATGTGCCACCCTGGTCTTTAAAGGGAAAAAAAGCTTTAAAAAGATTTCATTAAAGTAATACAGCGGCTCAATGTTGGGTGTCATGACAACGGAGGTAAACAACAGCCTTGTGCTGCTGCACGCGGAGGAAAACGAAGGAGCTGCTTCCTGACATCAACTCTTCCCTGGATCCAGTGAGATCACTTTAATTTTTGATTTTTGGGCCTGGTATACCGGAGATTTTTTGAACAATCATTCTTTTTTGAACTTTTTGTCCTTTTTGGTTCCCTGTGAATTAATGGACTGATTGGTGCTTAAAGACTCTCGTATCAAACAGATCGCACCTGTGCCAACGAACTTTGATTTAATTGAAAAGACTCTTTAAACCGAACTATCTTTGCTGTTAACTTCTTTTTCGTTTGAGAAAACGAACCAGGCTTGACTCAAAATTATAGCTTACACATATGCAACCAATAAAACCAACACCCCCAAAACTTTGTATGATTGATTCAATAAGGAGTTCTATATGGCTGTAACAAGGGTATGTGAGATACAATCATGGCCCCAACACTCTAAAAAATTTCTGTACATTTTCAAGAAAACTTCAACAGTAAGATCCTGTTGTTTTAATACAGGACAACCCTGTATAATAATGATAAACATTATTTAACCGTATTATTGCTTCAAGGAAAGAAAACAGCAGTTTCTTGCACTTTTGCATTGCATTTCGGGAACAAGAAGATGAGAGACAGAGCGCGCATGCTTGAAAGGAGCATGGAGCCCTATTGTCATCCAACTCCATCCTTAGAGGCCAATATTCTGTATGGCCTTTTTACACTCATAGAATAAATTCACACATGCTACTGCGCCCATTCTCTCTTCAGCCATGTTTGAAATTATTGTTGTGCTTTTACAACAAACTGTTCTGTGATCCCTCAGACTTTTTAAAACCATAAAACTCCCTGTCAGAAAACACCGCAACCTCCTGTAAACACTTTCTTCTTGTGTCACTGGTCACTTTGTCCTCCATCACTTTGTTTCCTTATTTTCAGCACACCTTATACTCTAAAAAGAATTCCTGCATATTAGTTAAACGATGAAATTTTTTTACACTTAAAAATATTGAGTAAAATTTAGAGCTTTAGAATTAAGTCAAACAAACCTTTGAAAATGATGGACGTAAGTGATATTTTGAATTATACCTGAATGAAGAGATGCAGTATTTACTGAATAACTGGAGTAAATGTAAATGTAAATGAAATACTTGGTGAACTATAGAGAAACTGTGATGGGTGCATTTGAAAAAAAAGTACAAACAATTTAACTGAACTAAAGTCCTTTCCAAACCTTGTAACTACAAGTGAGGAGGTCATACAGTGGACATGAGCGCCTGCTTTACAAGGCACAGGCTGGCTAATTGTCCTCATACGCACGGCTGTGCGTTTATGCTCCATGGAGCAGGCTGGCTGTCTATGCCTGAGGTAGAAATCTTTCTTTTTTAACAGTGTTTAAAATAACAGTAATTTGCTGGATTTATGAAAAACATTAGTAAGCTGTAAATTTCATCAACAGCAATATACTGTTTATTTTGCAGTAACTTCTTGGCAACCTGACTGCCAGTCGTTTACCATTTTTTAACATGAAGACTTGCTAAGAGTGAAGGTCATAGTCGTTCGATGTTGGTTTTAGGCCTTGCTGCTCACGTGCAGAGATTTCTCCAAATTCTCTGAATCTTTTAATGACATTATGGACCTTACATAATGAAATCCATAAATTGCATACAACTGTGCGATGTTCTCGAACTGCTGGACTATTTGCTCACGCAGTTGTTAACAAAGTGTGAGCCTGGCTCGAACCTTGCCTATGAAACACTGAGCCTTTTGGGAATGCTTTCATACTTTATCCTTTCCTAAATTTCCCACCTGGGATCAATAATGTGTTATTCATTTCATTCATTCATTTCATATAATTTCATTTCATAGCCAATCACGACATTCACCTGTTTTCAATGAGCCTGTTCAACTGTGGAATGATTAAAACACATTTTCTGTTTTGGGGCATGTCTCAACCTTTCCAGTCTTTTGTTGCCCCTGTCTCAGCTTTTTAGGAATGTGTTGTATCTAATTCAAAATCAGTGAATATTTGAGAAAAAAAAAAGTTCATCAGTCTGAATAATAAATATCTTGTCTTTGTAGTGTGTTCAATTGCATATAGATTGAACAGGACATGAATATCCATGTATTCTGTTTTCTTTTTCCGTTTTACACAATGTCCCCATTTCATTGGAATTGAGGTTATGTGTAAGTGTGAAAGAGATGCTTTGCACTCACTGTTACTCTCAGTTTTGTCTACTTTTGCAAAATTTTGGTAAATTTTACACATGCAATTTGTTTTTTTTCTACCTCCCTTTATACTTTCTTTAAAGGCTTCTTGTAGTCATGTCAATGACTAAATCCACACCCATTGTTTACCCAGGTCGAACAGTCGGTAGTGGCAATAATAAGGTTGTAAAAAGGCTAATTGTGAAGAGACAGGTTGGTTTTTCAGTCTGTTTGTTCTTTATCAGTGCACTGTCAAAGGCAACGTGAACTCTCTGAGCAGCAGGTGGTTTGGATAGTTTGAGACTGCTGAGCTCTTTAAAGAGTCCTGAGTCTGTATACTTTCTCAAATTCATCAAGGTGGTTCCCTCTATTCTGGAGACTATTTTTTTTTCTTTTCCAAAAAAAGGGTCCTCTTAAAGAAATGCAATGGAGAAAAATCAACAGCTTGTTGGGGGTCATGGTCACTGCTTTAGCTTCAGTAGACTTGCACCAGCGAGTACAAACTGTTGAAATTGGTTGATGATTGGGCAAAACAGTGAAATAAAAGGTGAAGTGAACCACCGATAAATGTTCTGGATGGGCTTAAAAAAATATTTCACAGAGTAACTCCAATCACTTGTCATTGAACATACCTTGTAGTTTGACCATGTCCATCTCAGGTATCCTCTCCACCAGCTCTCTGTTCTGAAACTTGCTGCCCAGAAGAAAAGTTTCAACAAAGAGACCCAACTCTGTGAAACCAGCCTCATGAGGAGTCACCTCAAACCATGCCCCTGTCAGACAGAGAGGCTGTTATAGTCTTCACATCAGTCAATAACTGAGAGTAAAAGTGGCTTTGAATATGAAGTGTACCTTGTAATGGCCCCTCTGCATAGCAATACTTCTCAATGGCACAGTAAATGGGATAAGGGTTGGTTGAATTTCTGTTAGTCTCATCAGAAAGATTCCGCGTGTCCATCTGTTCTACCAGAAGATAAAGACCACACATGAGTTAGTGCATTTGAGATTGCTTTTAACCCTTTATGACCTATCATGCAAGTCTGCCAGAGCATATCTTTACATTGCCATATGCTATAGAGACATTTTTTGCATTAAACTTTTGTTTGACATCATTACAACCCTTACATCCCAAACTCCAATGAAACATGTAAACCTATGCCCAGACCAAACAAGTAAATTAACAAATAAATGAATTGCGATAAAGTGCAATGAACCACAAACAAATGGCAGTGTTTTTACTCTACTCTTCATGGATATAAAAATATTATGTCTGTATCCCACAAAAGTGTAAATATAAAAAAAGCAATGATGTAATGTGAACAGCTGCAGACTGGATCATGAGGTTTTTGTTGTTTACCCTTCATACTGGAGTTCTGCAAAAACATTAGCAGAAGGAAAAGACTCTCTGTTACATGTTGAAACACAATATTTCAGAACCTGAGGTGACAGAGCCTTCTCTGTCGCTAACCCCACCCTCTGGAACACCTTACCACAACACATCCAAGCCTGTCCAAACCCATCCACATTCAAAACCCTCATCAAAACACATCTTTTTAAAACTGCTTTTAATGTCTAACTGCTTTTAAATGTATCTCATGGTTTTGTTTTGTCTTGTTTTTCATTGTTACAGGTTCTTATTATTGTTATCATTACTGTGTTGTTTTACTTGATGTTTTTAATGTCTGTGAAGGGTCTTTGAGTGTTCAGAAAAGCGCTCTATAAATAAAATGTATTATTATTATTATTATCATTATTATTATTATTACTATTATTATTATTAATATAGGAGCATCACTGCCCAGATTTTGTATGCAAAAAGATTAATCAATCTATTTTATCTGGTTTCAGATCTACTGCTGGTCAAAACTGAATATGTAAATTGCTGCGCCTGTGCTAAGCTGGGCTCTAAGGGGTTCAAGTGTATGTGTGTGTGTGTGTGTGTGTTTGTTTTTTTGACCTGTTTCATGATACCAGCAGAGGTCAGGACCCCCCAGATATCAGAGAGGGAGAACTGCTCCTCCTTTGCTCTTTCACTCAGCCAGGCGTGAGCCTCCAGCAGCTCCACCTCAGAGTCCAACAGCCTGTTCACCGTTCTGTTCATTTCTGTGCTCCACTCTGGGTCACTGTACAGAAAGGCCATGGCCCTGAGAGAGGAGGCAGAAGGAAAAGACAGGAGGAGCTTTTTAGTCTCTGTCAAACACACACAGATGTTGATAAAGGGTGTGAAAAATAATCCATATTAATCGATGCATCCATGCGCACGTGCAGGATGCGAGTGCATCAGCTCATTCACTGGGTAACGATGCAATTGACGGGTGAAATCTAGATTCATCTTGATGTGTTGGCGAGTATCTGTAAAATATGATGCAAGCGCCGTTTTCTTCATGTTAAACCACCCCATCTGCCCAATGAATGCACCATCATGATTTCGCATTTTGTATTGAATTCGGACGGAAGCCGTGAAGCACATACAATACACAACTTGTAAAACATCATGAACGTTCACGCGAGTTGCAGCGAGGAAGATTATGTATTTAATAGGGCCGGGACTTTATTAATTAGAGTATTCCAGTATTGTTATCGCGTTTAAAAAATGTTAATGCAAATTAAGGCACATGAGAAAAGTGTGCTTTTTGACAGGTGATGCCAGGCGTGTAGTGTTAAATCTGCAGAGGATCTGTTGTGACCATCTGTCCATTAAATAAGTCAGGAGCCGGGAGTCACCAGCTAACAACTTTAGTTACGTCTCTTGGTACACTCAGGAGAATTACACACATGTCGTCTGCACTTCCGGTTTCCCAATATGCATTTCAAAATAAAAGCATACATTTCATAATAAAAGCATACAAAAGAGTTAATACTGCTCTCTTTTTTCTTTGCTTATTTGCATCATGTTGAATCGCATCGTATCGCAACAACTTGCATCATATCGTATCGGATTGCATTGATTTATACTTAATGATTATCGCATCATATCATATAGTGAAGAGGGTGAATCGTACCGCATCGTATCACCAGAAAATTCCATGTATCGTTATAGTATCCTATCGCTGGCAGTGCATCGAGATGCGTATCGAATCGTCCTCAGTGTTGAGATTCACACCCCTAATGTAAATTTATGAGAGTAGTTTTAGTTACCATGTAGATCCAGAAACTCCTCCCAGGTAGAGCATAGAGTCCAACAGCTTTTCTTTTTCCATCTGATAGAGGAAACCCAACAGACCCACTGCTGCTCTCTGACCCCCACCTGAACCCAGCAGAGCGATGTGGGGCACTGCGTCCTGGTGGGATAATAACATTTAGGGACATGCTGTAAGCAAGTGCTGATAATTAACAGCCAATTTTCAGCAGTGATCTACTGTTTTTATGTAGTACGGTTTTGCACTGTAGTCAGCAATGTACTGTGGTTTACTAAACTTGAAATAAATGTAACTAGAGTGTTCTGTCATGTATGAAGTTTGACAAAATTCACATAGTGTTCGTTTAATGTTGTTGTTTAAACCTACTTTCATTGTAAACAATGCTTGTTAAGTTTGTAAATGCAAGGCTCCTTTTTATTTTCTTTAATAGTTAGAGACTTTTATTTTGAAGGTCAGTGTTCTGTGTAGTGGCAGGAAACCTGCAGCTCATCCTCTTTGCTGCTTGGATTCCATGAGATGGAGCAGATGTGTGAGAAAAGAGCACTGACTGAGCTGTTTACATGCACTAGTTTTCTGTTGGGCCGTTTTGAAGAGTAAAAGCTGTAAACCTGATCCTGAGAGTGGCGTGACCAGCCAGAAAAATGACCAGATTTGAGGGGTTACACGAAAACACAAAGATCCATAACAATATGCTAATGTTTTATGTTTATGTTTGTTATGTTATGTTGTGTAACAGTATTTGTGAAAGAGTGGGCATTTTTCTAGAGTTGGATGCAATGTGAAACCATGAGTGAGAAGGGTACACGGTGGACATGAGACACTGCTGTACATGGAGAAATCACATGGGTGACTCACACTATCAACGCTCCATGACTATCTGCGCTCTATGGTGTTGATGGGCTGCGTATGCTCTTTGGTAGTGATGGGTTAATGAGGCTTTGTGAAGCTTCGAAGCATTTTTTTCAAAGCATGCTTCATTACTCGAAGCTTCAATGACACACAGCACTCGAGCAGGACATCTAGTGGACAATAAAATGAAGTGCAATCAACACGTGTTATTGGTTCATGGATTGTTTGGGATTTGATTCGCATGCACATTCCCATTCGGGAACTCCAGATGATTACATGGTTTCAAGTGAACACACTAATGAGAATGAATCATCATATAATATAATGATAATAGTAATAACTAGGTGGAGGATTTGCTTTTGTGACTGGTTTTGAGCTTTTTATATTTTGTCTTGTTTATAAAATGTTTTTGGGGGCTATTCATGCCTTTAAAGTGTTAAAGGAGGAAAGTTGGAGACATAGGGATAGAGTTTACAATTATCCGTTTCCTGGATTTGAACCTACACTGTCGGATCGAGAGTGGAGCCGCCTTAGCCGTTGCGCTATTCAGTTTCGTAACACCTGTGATGTATTCATTCATAAGATTTCCCCCACAGTTTTCGGATTCATTTGGTTTCTTTTCTTTGAAACTTTTGAGCCTTGGAAAAAACTCCTTCACACAGACGAGGCTGGAGTTCACAGAAAGTGTTTGTAAAGGTTCAGGTTCACTGTTTTGTGGGTGGCCCAGTATTTAAGTGAGAATTCTTTTTGTACCAGGAGAAAACACTGAATAGGTTCTTCGAGTTCTCCTGTCCTGGAGCACACTTGACCCCACTGGCGTGATTCACATGACAGACCGAACCAGTCAGGTGATTCGTTGGTGTTCGAAGCAACGTCACTCAAGTCTGTTACACGTCACAAGTCATGTGACCAAACCACGCTTCGGCACAGTGGTTCGACACGTTTGTCTCATGAGCTACTACGCATGTGTTGGAGCCTCGGGTGTCAAAGGACCATCACTACTCTTTGGTGTTGAATGGCTGTCTATTATTGATGGTGTTGACAGGCTACTTATGCTCTGTGGTGTTGAGGGGTTGTCTATGCTCCTTGGTGTTGATGGGGTGTCTATGTTCTATGGAATTGACTGGCTTTCTATGCGCTATGGTGTTTATAAGCTGTCTAAGCTGGATTGTGTTGATGGGCTGTCTGTGCTCGATAGGGCTGTCACAATACTGAAATTTCAAACTCGATAGAGATACTCTGGAAATTATTTGATATGTGATACCAATTTTGACACTTTGGAATTAAAAATGACAAATAATAAAAAAGGCATAAAATACCTTTTATTAACATGAAAAACAGAACCCCAAAGAAATGATTAGTTCAATAAAATAATTTTAAAAAATCAGACAATTAAAAAGCAAGGCAATCAAGTTTTCATTAATTGCATTAATAAAAAATAAGTATTTATAAATACAAGTTATAACAAAATTTCTCACTGTTCTACTGAGGTATTGCTCTTCAACTTGAAAATATTTAAAAAATCTAAATCTAAGTTCGTCATTAAGTCCAGGGTGCCGGTCCTGAAAGTGTTTTCCAAATTAGTTGAGCTACTTGTCCTTTTCGCTGAAACATTGAAGCCCTGCTACTGCAGCTCTGGCCATATTCAGCAGCAGTAATAAGCCCCACAACTGCGGGTACAGTGAGTGCTCATCCGACTGACGGATGCTAACTGCCTGCAGCGCTGCCTGCAGAGTGTGCGCAGCGAGAGCCTCAGGTGCACGCACCATAGTATCGATACCATGACAAGTTAGTATTGTATCAGGATACAGAGTTTCAGTATTGATGCTTTTCAGAATATTGATACTTTTGACAACCCTAGTGCTCTATGGTGTTGATGGGCTGCCTGTGCTCTTACTGCCCTGTGGTGTTGACAGGGGCTTTTTTCGATTTCGCATACTATACTACCAGTACGTACTGATTTGTCCAAAATGCAGTATGCAGCATGCAGTATGCGAACAAATATGAAAGTTGCAGTATGCCAAAACTACCCGGATGACCTACTGATCCGGGAAAATTTCTCAGTATGCATCGGACCAGTCTACCTGGCATGCTGTTTCCCACAATGCAAAGCGCCTGGCAGCAGGTCTGAATTGAAAATGACGGAAACCAGAGAAGGTTTGAGTGAAGCAGTGGAACAAATCAAAAGTAAGCACCAAAACATCTTTTAAGTGGGGTACTTACATTGTATATGTCATCAATATCCTATAAACATATTTGAAATGATATGTGCATCATCAGAAGCAGTTTTTCCATCATCCCTTAATATAAAAAAATCAATCCACTCCAGATTATTTTCAATGAATAACACATGGTGTAATACTAAAAATCAAATATGATGAATTCTGCTGCGATATACATCCACATTTAACCACACACGTCCTCTGCAGTTATTACAAAGATCAGTGGTCTCCTGGTAAAACCCATGCCGTTTATAGCCCTTGGACCTATAATCATTTGTAATAACTGCAGAGGACGTCTTTTAACCCTGTTTTGTGCGTTAAATTTGGGACTTTTCTAAACCGAAAATTCCACATTTTTCCTCCAAAATTTAGAGGTTTCTTTCTGGAGAATTTATTGATTCAATATTTATTAAGTTGTCCTAATATAACTTAATACGAATAAATGATAATAAAGACAATAAAAAAATCCATCAGCTTTTCCTTACTCTCGCATTCCTCAAACTGGAAACTAGTGTAGCAAACTGCAAAACAGACCAAACAGAACTGTCGTACTACATACTACATTTAAATACAGTATGCAGTATGCAGTGCCTACTGCATGCTGCAATAGATAGTAGTATGTAGTAGGTGAATTCGAAAACGGCCAGGGTGTCTATGCTCTGTGGTGTTGACCAGCTGCGTACACTGTGTATTAATTGATTGTCAGTCTGTGCTCCAAAAGTTTATTTTACAGTAATATAATGGCAACCCTCCGGCCCATTAACTGTTTTTTCTCACAAAAATTTGTTACAGTGCATGCTACATTTAGCCTCATTACACGCTATTTGTTGTTTGGAAAGTGGTGCAGCAGTAACTCTGTGTCCCTTTGGCAGGAAAGATAGGATGGCAAAGGACTAAAGCTCTGCTCTTTGAGCCCAATGATGCAGAAATTATCCTGGAGTTGAAGACAATTTAATCAAAGATTTTAAGCTTCATTTACAGCAGCAAGCACTGTCGTGTCCTCAAATCTGTCTTGAAGTTTGAATTCTTGAGGCTTTACACCTCCATGCTTCTTTTCAGATGTCATTTTACTTCATTTCAATTTTTGCATCAGAGTATGTAATTAAATACAACAATATCAGTGCTGTTAATTATGAGGCAACTGTTTTAATCCCCTGTGGTGAAGCTTGTTTGCCACCCTGTCAATTTATGAACACATTAAACACTAAATATAAACAGCTAAAAAGAAAAGAAAAGTGATTCTGTCGTTGAACTCCTTGCTATTGCTGATTTTTGGCAGCATAGAGGTCTGCCGAAAGAGGCGGGGCACCCTCAAACTCTGACACTGGGCATCACTTCAGGATGCTACACAGCAAAAGGAAAGATTTGTAAAACACAGCTTAAAAGAGACAGAAAGGAATATTTGTCTCAAAGTGAGACTACAATGTCTTACTTCAGAACAGTTGATTCCCAAATGTTGCAGAGAGTCCAGAACAGTTTTTTTCCTCTTGTGAACGTACTCCTGTTCACCAGGGCACACACACTGGGACTCACGGATGGAGTTCTGAATCAAACAAACAAAACAAAATAATCAAAAGTTATGTTCATCATTGGAGAGAAGGGGGGGGGGGGCATCAATATCCGACTTGTGAGAATTGCTGACCTGGTTATCACAAACCGTGTCGTGAAGTGACCTGAGTCTGTTCATGATGCACACATCTGAGGAGTGTTTTCTACACAGAGCTTCAAACCCTCTAGGTATGACTGTTCACTCCTTTTATTACAGCAACCACACCTGGGGTTATATGATACGGACAAAATTTCATATCTTGATATTTATGTCAAATGTCTAGATATTGATACAATATGACTATGAATTCAGTGAAAAATTTGCATTTTTCAGAAAAAAACATCATAATTGTGGAAAGTGTGTTTTTTTTTACTTTGGAACTCGATGTCAGTCACTAACATTAACAGAAAGTCACCGATAATCAGGGGAGTGCCTGAGCTGTTCATGCAGGGGGAGTGGCCTTTTTGATATTGTTGATTTTGTGATGTCAGTGGATTAAATGCAGAACATGTTAAAGGCGTCTGCCTTGCACAAAAGGATCCATGAGAAGGACAGCCAACAACACAAAGGATCTCAACAGGAAGTAAAGCAACAAGATGAGCTGTCTTCAAAATAAAAGCCGTTCCCTTTTTTTATTTAGATACAATACAGATAAGGCAGAACAGAATTCCAACTTATCTTGTTAACTGAAACTACTGGCACACAAGGTATTTAAAAGACACATTCAACATAAAATAAAGAAATGCCTCAGAGGCAACACATTTCTACTGCTCTATGTATTTATTCATATATAAATTTCGTAGTGCAAAGGAAATGGAATCATCCTCTACCTGTGACAACAATGTGTGGTTCTTTGACACTGTGAGAAAAGAAAAAACTGTCACTGGCTCCATCAGCCTCTGTTAACAAGACAGGAGAGTTTCACCTGCAGGTGAAGGAGCTGCGGGATTATCCCGATCACTTCCAGGTGTATTTCAGGATGTTAGTGGAGGAGTTACTCTTCTACCTTTTCTGACTGGGACCACACTTAAGAGAAAAACACAAATTTCTACCAAGCAATTCATGCTGAGCTGTCGCTGACAGAGGCAGACGTACGCACAAACACACACTCACAAGTTTCCATTCATCATCCTATCAGCCTGAAATTACAGAAAACGTGCCGGTAAATGTGAACATGTAACGTCGTAATCAGGACAGATTCCAAAAGCGCCTAAAATCGGACCTGTTCTGAAAATATTATGACGGAAGAAAGTCTCGGAGTCAGTGAGAAAAGAAGATTGAAAAGGATCAAATTTCTTTTTTTAACGTGCGCTAACTCTGGACGATGAAAACGGACTCAGTCTGCAAAGACAGTAATGTTGCTGCTCTGCAGCTTCAGCCTGGAGCTTTAGCTTGTTGCTCTGTAGCCCCCAGACTTTCTTGAGCTTCTGATTATCAACTCCCAAAGCTCGCGTGTGTTTCATATTATATTGATGAATAATCTCCAATACAACATTTGAAAAATGTGTCTAAACATTATAGAGCTTTTAGTTGTGATTTACATGCTCTGTCTCTGTTTTTAGCATTTCTGTCTGCGCAGATGCAGCGCTAAGTGATCACGCTGAAACAAACCCTTGAAGCCACAATGCTGTGATTGGCTGAATAGGAGGGAGACATCTGATTGGCTACAGCCATTTGTCTGTGCATTTGTAAATCGAAGCCCGTTAGGGGAATCTCAAAAATCCACAGACAAATGCAGCGGGGTTCACAGCCAAATATATTTGTGTGTGCATTGAAATACATTTATGAATTCTACTCTGTGCATTTGTGGATTTGTCTGTGCATTTGTGGATTTGTTTGTGCATTTGTGGATTTGTTTGTGCATTTGTAGATTTGTGTGTGCATTTGTATATTTGTCTGTGCATTTGTGGATTTGTCTGTGTATATGTGGATCGTTCACTGTGCATTTGTGAATTCTGAGAGTGTTCTAACTCCATAGGCCACAACCATAAACGTTACATTTGAAGAGGAGTCAACAAGGCCTATGATGAAAGGTCCACCATTCCTACTGTGAAACACAGAGGTGGATCCCTGATGTTTTGGGGACGTGTGAGCTACAAAGGCTCAGGAAACTTGGTCCAAACTGATGAATGAAGGATGAATGCAGCATGTTATCAGAAAATACTGGAGGAAAATTTACACTCATCAGCCCAGAAGCTGCACATGAAACGTACTTGGACGTTCACACATGACAATGATCCAAAACACAAGGCCAAGTGGACCTGCCATTGGCTACAGCAGAAGAAAGTGAAGGTTCTGGAGTGGCCATCTCAGTCTCCTGACCTCAATATCATTGATCCACTCTGGGGAGATCTCAAACCTGCAGTTCATGCAAGACAGACCAAGAATTTACAGGAACTGGAGGCTTTTTGCCAAGAAGAATGGGCAGTTTTACCATCTGAGATAATAAAGACCCTCATCCACAACGAGCACTAAGAATTTCAAGCTGTTATTGATGTTAAAGGGAGAAATACAAGGTATTAACAACTGGGGAGTGTAAACTTTAGAACAGGGTCATTTTTGAAGTTTCTGTTGTCATTATGATTTAAAAAGAGTAAACTTTTTTTTTTTTTTCAATAAATGTCTTCACCCAACCACTAACCATGAGTGCTAAAAAGGTTTTTGTGTTATCATTCATATTTTCTGAGAAAAGGCCAAATTAAAAAACCCAGAAATTCTGCTGGAGGGGGTAAACTTTTGGGCACAACTGTATATTAAGACCTTTTAACACCTCTACCAGCTGCACATTTTTTTATGCAAGTTGCTTCTAATTGTGTTTTTGTTTCTTGTTGCTGCACTTCAAAGGGAAGCTTCAAAATGTCGTTGTGCAATTGTATAATGTCAACAAAGGCATTCTATTCCATTCTATCCTATTCTATTCTATCTTATCCTATTCTATTCTATTCTATTCTAGTCTATCAAGGCAGGATAGCATATCTTTCAGCCGGCAGGCCTTAACACTGATCATTGCGAAACTAGACGTGCATTTGGATTTGGGGTTTTGAAGAGACGCTTTGCATGTCCCAACTACTTCCATCCATCCATTTTCTTAACCGTCTATCCTGCTATTCAAGGTCCCGGGTGGCTGGAGCCTATCCCAGCTGTCATTGGGATTGGTCGCCAGTCAATCGCAGGGCTGACATAGAAACAAACAACCATTCACACACCTACGGGCAATTTAGAATAATCAATTGACCTAACGTGGGCATGTTTTTGGTCTGTGGGAGGAAGCCGGAGTACCCCGAGAGAACCCATGCACAGGGAGAACATGCAAACTCCACACAGAAAGGCCAACCACGGGGAATCGAACCGGCAACCTTCTTGCTGTGAGGCTGGAGCGCAACCTGCTGCGCCACCATGCAGCCCCCAACTACTTCCATGTAACGTAAAACTTCCTTGCACTGTCCTGCACATCATCGCGACCAGGTGCAATGTCCCTCTCTGTGATCACATCTATGATTCACCTGAGCCTGCTGAAGAACCAGACCAACCTCTGATGTTCTGACAGAATAAGGGACTGACTGGACATGTAGTTAGGGATGAAAATGTTAGAAATGATTTTTGATAGGTTCATCCCTTAATGATTGTTTCTTTGAAATAGTACACAGTGATGAATGACGGAAAATTTGGATAAAAAAATGTTTGTAATTATAATCTATTTCAGGGATTATTTCATGGGAACCAGATCATTTTTATCTCATTCTTAGAAGTCAGCAGTTCAAAGGTTTCTGGTGAGATTATAGTGATTGGGTTGGATCAAATTTTGAAATCGGATTGTTTAAAGGGGAAAGAAGGATCCAGAAATTGAATTAGATCACACAATCTGCCCCTAGTTTTAATCTGGATCTAACCTTCAGTTTATGTTGTTCCAAACTTTTCAGTAGAATGTGGATAACTTTCATCCAAAAAACAGGGTGATCCTGATCCCACTAGCGGGCAGGATCTCAAGGTGGATTTCAGGAAGAAAAAGCAGTGAAACTTTAAAATAGGTTGAAAAATACAACATTTGTATCATTTTGTGTGTCATTTTGTGTTTCTACTATTATATATAGTTTGCACTCGACTTGTGTAAGCATACAGTACTAAAGTAGATAAAGTAGACAAAGGCTACCAATGCAGCCTTTCACAAGACTAAAGTAAGAATAAAATAAAAATGATCTTGTGCCCATGGGGTAATCAACTATACAGATTTCAGCGATAAAAATATTATATTCAATTTAACTGTCATTTAGTGCTGTGGATTGATTTTGAAGAAACAATCATCAGAGATGAACCTGTCAAAAAAAATTCTCACATTTCTATCCCATACTACACATCCAGTCAGTCCCTCATCCTGACATTTAGTCTTTTATTAATCGAAAGAGGTTTCTAAGTATTCAGGATGTATTTGTATTTATTTTTATTCCATGTGGTTCAGCTAAGAATCCATAATAGGAATAAGAAATGGAAGTGGACATTCATACAATGTTTTGGCCGAAAATCAGAATCTCTTCTAGTGAGTCCAAGTTGACTCTTCTGCCTGTTGTTCTTCTCAGATCTGCTAACCCACATTATGACATTGTCCCATTTATAGCACTGCTTATCCAGATGGTTTAAATCATAGAAACTGTATCTAGATAACAGTGTTCCAATCCAATGTTGTCTTGAAAAACCGGTATAAAACTAGAACCCAATTACCTGATACTGGGGAGCAAGAAATGGGATTATCGAATCCAAATCATTTGGATCCGAAGAAAACTGGCCCTACTTGACTAAAATGAAAGGCTTCATTGGTTACCTGTCTACTTTATCCACTTTATCACTGTAATGGTTAACTGAATCAAGTGCATAATGTGAATAAAAGTATAAGCACTAAATAAATCAAATGTTGCATTATTAGAACAATTTTAATGTTTTCTACATTTTCTTTCTGGAATCCACTTTGAAATCCTGCCCTTGTTGAGATCAGGATCATGTCCTTTTTTTATCAAAGTCATCCAAATCTACTGAAAAGTTTTGAAAACAAACCAAAGGTTTGATCCTGATTAAAACTGGGATTAGATTATAGGAACAATCCTATTTCAGATTCCTTCTTTCCCTTTTGAGCAACACATTTTCAAAATTCGATCCAATCCTGAAGTAAAATCTGATCAGATAACCTTTGAATAAGTAGCCCCAGGGTGCTGTGGGGAACACGGGCCTGGTGAAAAGCAAGAAGAAACCTTTCAACCATGGCATTCAGTAACGATTATCATGATTTACTCACCTCAGATGCAGCCATAGTTCCCTCTATGTTTGTCTCTAATGCCAGAGCTCCAGCTATCGCACTACGCAACATTAATATTATGACTAAGGAACCTGTTTGTCCAGTCCAGCTTGGGTGTGGATGCATCTTGGCTTAGGTGTAAAAAATTTTTAATCTGTACCCTTCTCTGCTGTTACGTATTTCAGTTTGTTTTTGTCTTTCTGGGTTGTCCTCATAAGCCTCAGTGGCGCTGCCTTGGCTGACAGAAGCCTGTATAAACAAGAACAGATGTGAAGGCTCCAAACAAAATGAGTACACACACGTTGAACACATTCCTGATCTCAAACATATGTTGTTGAGATCAGTTTGTGAATGAGAAGATTTCCAAGAATACAGACTCCTGATAAAATTCTTAACCCTCCTTTTATGTTCTTTTTTTTAGTAACATCAATTATGTTCCTGGGTCAAATTGACCCATACAGTATCTTTGTGATATAAACATGTGGGGGGTAGTGGTGCCCTATTATGCAAAATCCACTTTTATATGGGTTACTAACAAAAATATGGGTCCTCAGTTGTGTCTTCAACACCCACTAATATTTAAAAAATCCATCTTCTCCTCTCTTCACTGGCTCCCTTTTTCTGAAAATCTCTCCCTAAGCAGCTGTTTTGAAGTCAAGCTGGTTTTGACGCCACCACCAGAGACACACACCAGAACGAAGTGACACAACCACGTCTGCCAGTTGTTCCGCCTCCTCCTCCTGTAGCTTCCTGTGAGGAACTACACAAAGTGCATCTCGTTTGCACTCCGTCAGAAGTCACACTCGCATGGAATCAAATAAAGTCGCCTTCATCAAGTCATTGGGTTCAATTACAGCAGCAGCTTTGGGACAAACTCCCCCTCAGTCCGGCAGAAACAGGAATTGTGTGTTGCCATGGCTTCACAGCGGCGTCTTGCGGGAGTGAGACGCCGCTGTGAAACCATGGCAACACACAATTCCTGTAAGTCAATTTACTATAATTTCATCATTTTGTCATAAAAGGAGTTGTCTAAACTTATGATTACTACACTACAAATACAGTGCAATATTTTTCAGATGTCAGAGCAGCAATAAGCTTCTTTTTTGTTGTAACTTAAGTTTGAGTGGACATTTCACAAATACATCAAAACGAATATTAAATGGGATAAAATCCCATCAAATTAACAAAAAAAATTATCTTCGACATGACTTTGATCAGCCTTTATCACGTAAGAGCTGAAATTAACCTAATTAATGTGTCTAAGCTCATTAAATTACTCTTATTTCTTTATCCTTAGAGAGCAGAGCAAACACAGCCCCCACCCAACCTCCCCAATCATGATTCTGTAGAACAATCCATAAACCTGTCTGAAGCATAGACCGATCAGGACAGATATGTCGGACACAATTAGCAATGGACGTGTTCAGTCAGTCGGCAGCAGAGCAGACTCACTGGTTTGATCTTCTACTACCACGACCTGCTGATCAGTTTGAGACGGACTAAATATGGTGAACCCTCCGTGGGGACGCGCAAACTGAGGGGTAGTGGGTAGGGTGTGTGTGTAGTGGGCAGTTTGAGAAAGGGCTGATGTTTCCTCTGTCCTCTCTCCTCCACGACACCCGAAGTAGTTCTGGAGCCCCCATATTAAAGACTGATCTGTACCGGCTACCTGATTAGTTCTGCGCATGTACAGAACGCGTCCACATCCGTCCATCGGCTTAACACCTATTTTACTTCAGCAACACATCAGCAAATTAACCCTCATTCACCCTTTTAACCCTATCCCTATCCCTTACCCAAAGAAATTAATCTCAAAGACTGTATTGGCTGTATCATCATGCACATGACGTCTCTATATTCGCGAGCGGAGAGAGCGTCATCAACGCACAGGCACAGAACGGATCGGGTTGCCAGCACGGATCAGGTAGTTGCTGCGTCTCATTTGCGCTAAATGATGTCTCCTCTGTCCTCTCTCCTCCACGACACCGGAAGTAGTTCCAGAGCCACCATGTTGAAGACTGTCCCTTTGCGCTAAATTCCTCGGAGGAGAGAGGAGAGAGGATGGAGGAGACTGATCGGAGGAGAGATAATCGAGGAAACACGAGAGCTGGCTTTACGGAAGTTTTTTTACTGACTGATGATGAGGAGAACGCGGGGAGAAGCTAAAGTCTTAACTTTTATTGCAATCTTTTAGTCACTACATATGGCATATTATCTTTATAAATGGTTTATATCATTATTTTATGGGTTTGCATGCATTATATCTTGTTTAAATAAATCCCACAAGTTTTGCTGAGAATCTAACCAGAACATCCCCCCCCCTTTGTGTTCAAAAGGGGGACCTGCTATCCTACAGAGACCTTGAGCCTGTAGCCTGCTCCTCTTTGAAATACTCCCACACGGCTGCCCGAGAGTCCTCATCTGAGTGAAAAAGCTGTATTTTTATGTACATTTCTTTGTCTTCTGCTTAAAGAGGTTTTGTTATCTCGCACCTGTAGGAAAATGTGACTTCTGAGACAGCCCATCGGATGTCCATATATGTAAACAACAAATAAGAATTGTCCCCCAAGACAACAGCCAATTAAATCCCCTGGGGGTTTAAAAAAAGGGAAAGATTGTCCCCTGATGACCAATAAAAGTTTAAAGGTGTTAACCTTCGATTTTGATACACCCACTTCAGAAATGTATATAATACAGCACATCTTGATATTTTAGTTGGACTCTGCGGATTTCAGCTCCTTTGTTCTCTGGAATAAAGTACCTTGTGGATTTAACCTGCTGGACTTTTTGCCTCTCTTTGGACTTAAACTTTTTCTGGAGATTCAACATATAGTCTGATCTGGACTCTAACTTTTTTGGGGAAACCAACACTTAGTGCAAATTTCTGAAAGGATTAACACCAATTGGAGAAATATAGAATCTGACTTTGGGATTAAACTCAAACTCTTCCCTAAGGGGCTAGTGTAGGGATTTTAATCCAAAAAATACACAACACTGACACGCCCCCACACGGGATGACGGGCTCTGATTGGACGGTGCACCGGTTCAGAAACTTTCTCTGACATTTCACATCAGCGGCGTTACATGATAGAGAAAAGACAGAGCTGAAAACAGTCTCTGAGGATAAATCTGAAACAGGTCAGAAAGCTGGGATTAAAAACATGCTTGATGTGAGTTTGAAGCACCACATGCTGATCACAACTGTCATTAAATCAATGAAACAAATCAACAAAACAGATCAATATTGAGTTTTTTTAACTGAGAATTATCATGCAATAATTTGTATATGTAACATAGTTGAAATGGTTGTGTTAAATCCCTGCTAAATGGGTTAGTAGCGACACCTGCTGTTCAGAATGTGTGAGACAGCTCAGCCCAGAGTAAATGTGGTGGTGCATCCTGGGTAGTTCCTCACTGCTCTGGAGGAACTGCCTCAGGTAATGTCTGTGAAATCTGTCTGTGAAAACTATCAATTACTATCACATCAACACACACACACTACTGAAAGAGATGAGATCTCTGTTAATGTCTTGTTTCTTAACTTTTATTTCACCATGTTTAAATGAGTTTAACTGTCTGTATATTTATGTTTTATCGCAATATAAAAGATCGCGAGCTGGCCACTAATGTTAGCAACATCCCTTTTTCAGGTTGGAAAGTGTGTCTGCTGCATCGCTATGTTTACCCTGAATATATCTTTGTCACACAGAAATTAAAAGACCATGCAGCTCCAAGAAAGCGTATGATTCTTAGAGAAGACGGCCTGCAATATTACACTGGGCCACATTGGTGCCGTGACCTGTCCATTACTACGCCGGACCGGGGAAGTCGCCGTCTCCTAGCTGCATCACGTTGGAGCTTCCTAGTATCCATAAGCTTTGAATCTGAGCTACACTGAGATCAGGGGAACATTCAGGATGCTACAAAAGAGTGAAGTCATTCCTTTGGAAGGTCAGGAAGTTCTTTTCCGGGCAGCCAATGTGAACTGTGGCATTGTCCTGTTGAAAAGCAAACATTAGCACAGAGCAGGGCCCTCAGTCATGAAGGACGCCCCCTGAGGGTTATGGAACAAAAATGTCCCCTGCATTTTTGCCCCCTGCAACATCTTCACATAGTCAGTCACTGTTTGATGCCCCTGAAGAACCATCAGCTCCATTGTTCCGTTGAGGGAAAAAGCAGATCATGATCAAATCTGGCATTAGGACACTGAGAGGGTTCTCAAAAGATAATCTGCCCTAACAGATCATTTTCCAAACACAACTGACTCAAGGCTTCAATTACAGCTCTATCTGGAATGGACTTGACTTATAGTTTTCCTCAGGGTTGAAATACAGTCCTCTTTGATACAGGAAACACAAAGTTTCTTTTTTTTAAGGTTTTCAGAGGGGAGAATGGAGCAATAGATTTTTCCAGTGCCTCATTACTGAACAATTGATGAGCTCTGTAATGTTTTCACACACAAGAGGAAGTTGAAGTGCTACTACCTGAAGAGAAGAGTTGCAAGTGTACTGACCAAGAAAAAGCATTCAATTTTGTGGTCTAAACAATCATATTTATTCAAAATATGAGGTTACACAGAACTCTCTACTGTTTGGTTTCTACAGCAGGGAGTTACAGACAAACATGGCTCTGTGGTTTTATGACCCTTCACTCTCCTCAAACAAGTCTACAGCAAAACTTAACGTAGCTGTGGCTTTGATGACTGACACAGCTTTAGTACCCAGGTGTTCTTTACAGGTAAGTCATCAACAGTGTGTGTTCCAACAGTGACAAAACCCTGTAGGAAATTGTTCAGATGTCCGTCTTTTCATTTCATCTCACTGACCAGAGAAATCAAAACCTGGAAATCTGTTTTAAAAAAGTTGTAACAAATATGGAATTCAGATGCAGATTGTTGTTTGTGGTTCTGTGGGGGGGGCAGGAGCCAGTAAGACTGAGCAGAACGCACCATGGACGTTTGGCTTCAGGAAATCCAGTCAGCTGCACTGTGGCCTGTTCACGGCTCAGGTTTGTATGAGGAGGGGGGGTTTGTCCCTGGGGAGGTGCTCTCTGGAGCTGTGGACTCAGGCTGTGGGGGGGGACTGGCTGTGGATGCTGGCTCTTTTTGAACCAGCTCTGGTTCATCCTGGCCAGCCTGAGGCGGATGGACCAGAACCTTATCGATGATCCCAAAGTCCTGCGCCTCCATGGGGCTCATGTAGCGATCTCTCTCCATCACGCTCTCTACAAGAGGAGGACAAGAAAGAAGCAGACAAGTTAGACAGACAGTAGAAACTGATCAGCTCCTGCTGAAACTGTAAACTGTCCTGAATGGATAGAAATCCGACCAAAAAAAAATCAGTGTTCAGAGCGCGGTCACACTGGCCAGTCAAAATGACAATGTTTACATGCACACCATATTCCTGTATTATTCAGTTTAATGACAATATTCTGATTGCGTAGGAGTCATGTAAACACCTTATTCCAATTGTCATAACCCGATTAAGCTTATTTTCCGATTATTAAAAATCTGAATGAGACCCCTGGTGTATGCCTGTATCAACCCGAATATTGGGTCATGTAAACACATTAGTACGAATATGCTCCAGAGTAAACTGTGTTTAGGATTTTTTCCTTCTGCGCATGTTCAAAACGGCGATAAGGCAAAAGTCTCTACACTTGTGGAAACAGTACTGCGCGCTTAATATGCGCTAGAATGCCTTCATCTTTTGTTGAGAATCAGCTGCTTATCACAGGAAACCGATACAACTTCTCTCTTATTCATCCAGCAGCTCCACAGTGTTTTACACAGACGGATGCTCAGCGTCTCTGGGGGTCTATGGGGCAGTGGGCGGGGCCCTGATGCTCGGCTTCTGCATGATGATTGGATGATCTGTCTGAGGCGGAATTTCTTTTTGATTGACAGTGAAATGAGTGGATCATTGATCTTTAAGTATTTACATCCACCGGGGCATTTTCATTGTTTTTTATTCCGTTGTTCTGAACTGATCCGGAGACTTAACTGAACCCTCAGTGAGTTTGTCTTTGTTAAAAACGACTAGAAAAGGAAAGGAGGGTAATCTTCATGTAAGTAAACAAACACATTTATGATGCAGGCAGGGGAAAAAATGAGCTTTCCCTCATTGAAAGAGCAGCAGCCGCCACTGATACACAAATATTACACAGAACAGCCATAAACAAGCATCTGGGACTAATTGGTGCTAATGTCAATACAGTGCTTTCAAAAAAACGCCTCTAGGTGACGTCTTGTCATGACGCTATTACTACTACTGCTACGTTTTATTCAGAATATGTTGATTAACATGTGAATGGGAATATTCTGTTGGCTCAGCACTTCGTGGAGCATGGAAACACCTTTTTCGGAGTATAACCATAATATGGACCTTAATCTGAATATGGTGTGCATGTAAACGTAGTCACTGTGCAGTACTCAAGTACAATTCACCCCCTCCAGCGCTGCTCTCCCCCAGGACAGTACGGCTGGCGGTCGCACTACTACAACATGAACCAGGCTTCAGCACGGTTACTGACACTGGCACGGATCACTCTGAAGTGTATGTTTACAAGACGTGGTTTTCATTAGATTAGGGGGCATGGGGAACACTGTTACTGGCTTCTGTTAATTTGTTTTGGACCAACACAGCCCTCTAACACCTCGCCATTCTTTAAAATGAATATCGAGAGTAGTGGTTGCAGCAATGATGTGTCATGTATGATGCATTATGCACGCGCCTGCTTGTGCATAAATCGAGCCATGGCTTGGCGCGCCGTTTACTTCTGGTCACACTGGTTAATCGAGCCGTGCTTTACGTGTGAAGTGTGCCTGAGTACGACACGGTTGGCCTATGTGACCCCACCATGACTAATAGAGGAAAAGAGTGGAGACATGTATTGTACTCAGGCGGCTGCAGTGTGTTGTTGAACCTACCGATGGTTTCCAGCGGCTGCCCTGTGTGTTTAGCATAGATGTTGTTAATCTGTCGTTTCAGCTTCAGGATCTCCTCGGCCTGAATAGCGATGTCCGTGGCCTGACCCTGCAAACACAGAAATGACTTCATGTTACTTTTCTATGGAAGCCTAAGCTGTCACAAGAGAGCCAGATCATATTAGTAAGAGAGTAGGCCATTATTACAAACTCAAGACTTGGTGGCTTTCAGTTCAAAGATCATGATCCCATCTTTCAACCCCATGACGCTTGACCTGACTTTTATCTCATGATTATTACTTATTCATAAATTTGACATGCTGTTATTTTTTTATTCTTTCCATAGTTTTTGACCATCATAATTAGAATTTCTTCTTCATATTCTTCTTCTTTTCATCGCAACATCTATGGATGGGTGTGGGTAAAGATTCCCTTGTCAATTCTTTACATCACACTGGACCAGCCAGACTTTACGTCCACACCATGTGACGTGAGATTTATTTCTTTTTATTTAGTCAATGTATACATCTAGGATTCTAGGATACATTGAACCGTCAGGACCCTGATTTTGGTTTCTACAGGTTTTGTCTTTGTGTCTTGGTTTTGGGTTGTTGTTCAGTGTTTTTCTGGTGTTTGATGTGTTGGGGTTTGTTTATTAGTATTCCTTGGGTCTTGTGTTCTTAGTTGCTGCACAAGGCTGTTGTTTACCTCCGTTGTCATGCCGCCTGACATTGAGCCGCTTCTGCGCAGCACTTTAGCGCAGCTGTGTTATAAGATCCACGCCCACCGTGAGTCTGTACTCAGGCTAGTGGAAAAGGTAACCAAACCGAGTAGAGTCGGGTAGAATAGAGCTGAGTGGAGTCGAGTAAGGCTGGAATTGTATGGTGGAAAAGGGCCTCTAGGCTCTGCTGTTGTGTGTTTTACCCCTTGTTAACGTTGCTTGTTTGTCTTTGCGAGCCAGGAGGGAGGTGTTGGCCACACCTGGGCGGATCCCCCAGGTGTAAAGGACTGGCCCTCACCCTCACTCATTGTAGTTGTAGTTGTGCTACCAACACGCTTTGCTGCACCTCTGCGCCGCAGCGAGGCCCACTCCTCGCCTGTTCTTGTGTTTAGTTTAATTAGTTATGTTACTGAGTCGCTGTTTTTTTCCTTTGCTCTTTCTTTTAATTAATACTTTGTTAATAGAATTATTCCTGTATTTTACTTGAACCATTCATCTCCTTGTTTTTCTGTCATGGTCTTGAGCCGGGTCGTGACGTGTGACATTTTGGATTTTTTGGTGGGTTGCGCGCTCACAGTGCCAGTTTTGGTGAGCATTCAGAGGCAAGTGCACTGAGTTCTGTTCCTATAGGTAAGTCTGACTTTGGAGAGAATTATACAAGGAATTCTGATAAAGTCTGTAGTTACTGCCAAAAGAGGGGACTTTTAAAAGCTGACTGTTTTGCACTTAAAGCTAAGACCAAACAGAGGGCAGCCGAAAGGTGCCTGTCTCACTGTGTCCATGCCAAAAACACTGACATTACAGGTAGGAAGTGTGAAAGAACGTGTTGAATCTGTACCTGATGAACTTCAGTCCTTCTTGCCTTTTGTTTCTGTTGGGCATGTTTTGTTGGTGGGGAGTGATTTGGAAGTTCCTGTTAAAATACTACGTGACACTGCTGCCTTGGACTCACTCATTCAGTTGCCATTTTCTGTGGAGTCTCACACACAGTGTTTTGTGCCAGTTGTGGGGTTGGGAATGAAGGTTTTGGAAGTCCCTTTGCACATAATGATGCTCTATTCTGATCTCTTTCAGGGCCAGACAACAGTTGGAGTGCGCCCTGCGCAACCAATTGATGGTGTCACACTGATTTTGGGTAACAGTGTCTGGGCCGACGCGCCGACGCCTGCTGTTATTTCTGTTCCACCAATGTGAAAACAGGCAGATGAGAGTTAGTCCAGTTTCCCTGAAGTTTTCACTGCATGTGCGATAACTCGTTCAATGAGACGTTACACTCCTGATTCAGTCTCTGATCCAGTCAAAGTTAAAGATGTGGTATCAGATTTGGTGTGTTTGTCTCTGCCTGATGTTCCATTCTTGGTTTCTCAGGAAGAGTTGAAGTCGGAGCAGCGTGCAGATCCTTCATTAAAAAGTTTGTTTGACATGGTGTTGCTTGAAGATGAGGTAAAAAATAATTCTCATGGTTATTTTTTGCTGAATGAGCTGCTGGTGAGAAAATGGATACCCCCCGGAGATCATATCATTGGAGACCCGATTATCCAAGTCGTTGTGCCTGCTAAATTCTGTGAGACTGTGTTAAAACTTGCTCATGATGAATCTGGACACTGGGGGGTTAACAAGACTTACAACCGGGTGCTCAGGCAATTTTTTTTAAGCCATGACTGAAGGGAGATGTAGCATTTAAGGTGAGGACGTCACACCTGCCAGCTCACAGGCAAACCAAACCAGAACATTAAGCCCGCTCCGGTACTCCTGATTCCTGCCATAAGCCAACCATTTGAACATTTAATTATTGATTGTGTAGGACCTCTTCCTTGCTCTCGTTCAGGTGCCGTGTATTTGTTGACTGTTATGTGTCTGGGATCCCCCAGGTGTAAAGGACTGGCCCTCACCCTCACTCATTCTAGTTGTAGTTGTGCTACCAAAACGCTTTGCTTTGAGGATAAAGAGTCAAAATTTTGACCTTTTATTCCAAATCTCCACTTAATAAGTGCAAAAAAAAATTCACTGAGGCACTTTATCATTTTTAAGTAAATTACCAAATAATAGCTGGGGCATTTACTTGTTTGAATCACTGTGCAGACCAGGCATTTATTTGGGACCCAGTGACTATTTGGGGCAGGCGTTAAAGTCCTCTCTCACAAAATTTTTTCACAGCAAAAAAAGAAAAATAAAGTAAATTCAATCAAATTATTTATTTACACCACAAAATGGTTGAACTAGCTCTCTAGGGATCTCCAAGATTAACCTGCTAGACACTGACTTTCATCATTTCTAATTTCAACCTTTTCCTTCTGAGAGTTTTAGATCCAGACCAGCATGAAAAACCTCTGGGAGAAGATGACCTACCCTTGCACCCCCTGATGGCTGATGGACCATAATTCGGGCGTTGGGCAGCGAGTGCCTCATGCCTGACGTTCCTGCAGCCAGGAGCAGGCTGCCCATGCTGGCTGCCTGACCCACACACCAGGTAGAGATGGGGTTAAGGATGTACTGCATCGTGTCATAAATGGCCAAACCTGCTGTCACCACACCACCTGGAGGGAGGGGAGAGAAAGGAGAGGCCACATGGATTTGTTTAATTTCAGCACTCATAAGGGAATTCTTTTTAGTGTTCAGCAATTTGTGTGACATGAGTTCACACATTAAGTTTTACTGATCTAAAAATTGAAATGGGGAGAACAATTTTGTCCCAAGAAGTCCACAGTTTTATTTCATGTTCAAGAAAAATGTTTATAAATTGATTTCAATACTCTGTAAAAGTTGGTCAACTTATTAACCTACGTATTTTCTTTCTTTTTTTTCTTTATTTAGAGGATGATTGAGAACCATTTACAGACAATAAGTCATGCAATTACAAAAGAAATAAAAAGGTCGACAATGAAAGTCTGCAGCTAAACATCTTGACCTTTTTCTCCTTGACATCCTCATTTTTTCTTTTTTTTAATTTTCAAAGAAAAGGTACCTTAACACTATAACTTAGGGGTGGGAGAAAAAATCGATTCATGTAAGAATCTCAATTCTACTCACTTACGATTCTGAATCGATTCATAAAATCCAAAAAACTTTTTTTTTTTATTATTGTTTTTTTTAACCAACGTTGCCTCCATCTCTCAGCTAAACGACACGCATCCCCGTCTAATGCAGCAGAAAGAGTATCCTCCACCGCTGGAGATACTGGAACTCACATCCACACACAGATCAGTTTTTAATAATCTGAATGCAGGTGGAGGGTATAAACTCAAATCCCACACCAGGTCAGAGTTTAATAATCTGAATGCAGGTGGAGGGAATAAACTCAAATCCCACACCAGGTCAGAGTTTGTACTCGCAGGTTTCATGTCAGACGAGAGCGCAGTGAGGAAGATCCGTCTGAGCGGAGGTCATATGAGTGCAGTGAGTTTTCAAACAGACCCATCAGAGGTTCATAGATTAATATTTAGGATAGTTAGAATAGATGCGACACCAATAAAGTGTCTCAGATTTCACTCTACTGCTGCCAATCTCTGTAAAATACATGGCATGTGAAAATGCAGTGCGTTCTGTCAGCTGATCCCTTCATCTCACTTTTTTTTACCTTTAACGACTCACTTTAAAACTTTAAAAGGCCATTTTCTGTGATTAAAACAATTCAAAGTCCACAGTTGAGTGAAAAGTGGACTATTTAATAAAAAAAGACATTTATTTACATGTGATCACAACTGAACGGCTCGAAATAATCATAAAACTCTGCTCCAACTGCACGTCTTAGTGCAAAAGTGACTCATTTCATCATCATTTCTGATCACAAATTAAGTTAATAAATAAGTATAACGTTTTACCTATTTGCAGTCCTATATTATGAAAATGTTTTATCACCATCAGACACGGTGCAGGTCCGTCTGTTGCTCTGTTATCTATCCCTGAAACTGAAGCAGTGAGCTCCTCTCACCTCTCAGTCTGTAGTGAGCTCAGGGTTCAGTCTGACTGCAGCTTCTTTCAGAACTTACAAACATTTCAAAAGACATTTTTCTACATTTTTGGACTCAAAATAAGTGAAACTATGGGAGCTTATAACAGTGATAGGCCTATATACCACAGATTAATTAATTAATCTAAGTATAAACAAAGGATGTATACATTAATGAAAACGAAACTCGATTATGAATCAAATTGTGACCCTGAGAATCGGAACCAAATCAAATCGTGAGACACCCAAAGATTCCCACCCCTACTTTAACTATTTACAGTTTGTGAGAGGAATAAGCAAGTACCGTGATTTTCCTTAATGTGGAAGGTGACTATTCTACATATTTATTACACTGAATATCAAGAGTTTGAAAACAAGATACAGGAAAACAAATCTTCTTATATAAGACACTGGTGCTGATCCTCATGTATAATGAGGATGAGGATGTATAAAAGTTAACCCAGCCTTTGTGTTGTGAGCCTTTGTGTGTCACACCAAGAATGGAGAAGAGATAGAAGAGCTGAGGAGTGTCTCTCTCTCAAGGATCAAGACCATCTCCAGAGATCTTTGTCTACTGTGCGCAATAAAATCAACAAGTTTATAACCCATAAAACTGTGGCTAATCTCCCTGGATGAGGATGGAAGAGAAAAATTGAGAAAAGACAACATACAACACAGGATAGTTTGAATGGTGGATAAACATCCTCAGACAACTTCCACACAAATTCAAGCTGTCCTACAGACCCAGGGAGCAGAAGTGTCAGCTCTGACCATACGTCATCATCTGAGTGAGAAGAAGCAAGACAGAGGAGAACCCCACTGCTGACTAAGAGACACAAAAAACCAGACTGGAGTTTTCAAAAATGTACCTGAGTAAGCCTCAGTCCTTCTGGGAGAAGGTTTTGTGGACAGATGAGACTAAAGTAGAGATTTTTGGAAAAGTAAGTCATTCTCCTGTTTACAGAAAACAGAATGAGGTCAACAAAGAAAAGAACACAGTGTCTACAGTTAGTGATGAGCAAATGATACTGAGGCTTCAGGGTATGTCACTTTTCCTGGAGCAAAGCGATTGAAATCACTGTTTCAAAGCTTGTATCAAAACAGCACAGTCGTGACCAATGACGAATGAAGCTTCGATAATCAGCGTTTGAATTACGGCTTCCTTGGTTTTATTGCGTTCTGAGGCGTTTTAGTTTGTTTTGACTCAGAGAGTTTCCTTGGTTTGACAGCTTCGAGCTGTTTGCGCTATATAAAGCATATAAGATGCATGATCATGGCTCAGCAATGGTTGTGAGGAGATTTGGAGAGTTTTGACGAGTTTGTTGAGTTCTGGCAATTTTGATGGCGAGTGCAAGAAATAAATAGTGCAGAGCCCTTTAGGCACATGGGCAGAAATAAAATTTAAAAAATGCACATTTCTCGTGCACAGACATTTTTTTTTCTTTTTTCTGCCTATGTGCACTTAGGGGCTCTGTAAAGTAGCGATCCATGGTTCGGGATCATTGTGACCTTGATGGTTATGGAACCCTTAATTAGTATAAATGAACAAAAACAGCAGAGTTAAACAAACACAGTCTTTCCTGAACTTTTATTGCTGACATGGGATTGAAAAAGTATCAGTGCTTCAGTTGCCCTCTTTAGAGGTTGCTATGGCTCCAGTAAACCACCAGATGTCACTCGACTTGGTTGGACTGAAGCCTTGAAGCTTCTAATATTTTTCGGCACAATTAGAAGGAGAGCCCGGAGCTCCATGAGGCTTCACTCGCCCATTACCACCTATAGTCAAACATGGTGGAGGTTCAGTGATGTTTTGGGGTTGTTTTGCTGCCTCTGGCACTGGGGGCCTTGACAGTGTGAAGGAGTCATGAAATCTGGAGATGATCAAAATCTTTTGGACTGTAAAGTAGGGCCTAGTGTCAGAAAGCTGGGTCTGTGTCAGAGGTCATGGGTGTTCCAGCAGAACAATGACCCAAAAAATACCTCAAACAGCACCAAGGAATGGTTGGAGACAAAGCTCTGGAGAGTTCTGAAGTTCATATTTTTCAACAATTTTGCATTTTAAGTCCTCAGACCCTCCTCAGCTCTTCTTTCTCTTCTCCATTCTTGGTGTGACACACAAAGGCTCACAACACAAAGGTTGGGTCAACTTTTCTACATTCTAACTGGTGTCAGGTGTGATTTCTGTATTACCAGCACCTGTTACTCACCACAGCTGAGTTTAAATAAGCATCACCTGCTTAAAATTAAATGATTTAGCCACAATTCTAAACCGGTGCAAATCATTTTGTTCAGCCCAATTTTTGTGTTTTGTGTAAAATTGTGCCAGTTCTAGCTTTATTCAACCATTTTTTTGTGTTTTTCCAATGCACATCAGTAAAATAAACACACTCATACCAAAAACATTTGTAATTGCAACAATTTCTTGGAGAAATGGTGGATGTTCTGGAAGAAATCCAGGGGTGCCAATAGGGTTGTCACGGTATGAAAATTTGAGCTTGCGGTTATTGTGACCAAAATTACCATGGTTATCGGTATTATCGCGGTATTTTTAAAATCTGTTCAACACGTTCAGAAAGCACTGATACACCTAAACAAACTGAAATTTTTAAACAATCTAACAGTGTTGATTATACTTTAAAAAAAATAGGCAAAACCTCATCAAATGTGTAATTATTAACATCATATGAACAAGGGTTCAGCATGTAAACAGCTGTTTTTGCCCGACTGTACCGCAGAAACACGTCCTGCAGAGCAGATCGCACCAAACAGGAAAAAGCTTCGAAACAAACAAAGCATCCGATCATTTCAAAATAAAACACCGTGTTCCTGCTCCCAACCTGAACAGACACTTGAGAATAACTAATGTAAACAGCTGATTGTCAGGAACATTTCCTGTAGTTTACATTATACAAATCCAAAAATTCAAGCCGTTCTTGTGCATTCGAAGATGCAGGTGCACAATCAGACTGTTTTTTTCCGTTTGTTTGCTCAAGTATCTGCTCAAGTTGGGAGCAGGAACATGGTGTTTTATTTTGAAATGATTGGATACTTTGTTTGTTTCGAGGCTTTTTCCTGTTTGGTGCGATCTGCTCTACAGAACGCGTTTCTGTGGTACAGCCGGGCGAAAACAGACTCGCAGTGAAACAGTTGCAGGCTGCTGTCAGTGTCTCGCGGAGCAGACGCTCCGCAGCGCTTGTGTGTGAACGCTCTGACTGAAAAGAGCGGAGCAGCGTAAGATGTTCAGCAGAGCAGACGCTTCATGTGTGAATTGGGGCTCAGAGGGATGATAAAAGTCCTGAGCGCTGTCGTCTCCTCCCTCCGCCATTATTCAATTTCTTATCTCAATAAGGTTTAAACAGAAAGTGGAGGCAACAGCGCTCCTGCGCAGCTAGTTGAGGAGATTCTGATCAAGTTGGGAAACCACGGTTTCTGACATGATGGCGGTTACGGTTACTGTCAGCGTTTTTACTGGGGTTTACCGTAACACCGGTAACCGTTACACCCCTAGGTGCCAATACATACGCCCATGACTGTACATACAAGAGCCATCTTGACCATAATTACTTGAATTTATCCATTTGTAAGCAGAGTGAAAAGGTAAATTTTTCCATTTCTTATATTCCATTCACTATATCCTCCAAAAAATATGTACTGAATTGAAAAAGGTATTTTGGGTAAATATTATTTCCAGTGTGTTATGGATTTCTGACCAGAAATTTCTAGTTATTGGACAATTCCAAAAAGAGTGCCAATGGAGAGCATCTTGGCTCCCACAGTTTCCAACATTCTGGAGACTGGCCTGTGAGATCTGATTTTTGTTTTGGGGTGACAAAGAACCTGCTCTATCACTCTCATGTTTATCTTTCTCCTGCTCTTCTGTCCTTTTTTTGTCAAACAGTCCAGCTCCTGTTTCCACAATTGCTAAGAAATAAATCACAGGTATTGTTTTCAGCAGAGAAGAACAAAGATCTCTATTCTTGCTGCTCAACTTTGTCAGCCGGCGTGGTATTGTCAAAGTGACTTTGGCGCTGTAAATCAACCTGTTCAACTTGATCAGGAAGCTGAGAAATAGCATTTAGAAATGATTTATTCAGAAATAGCTTATTCAACTGCTGATGATCTCATTTCAAAATGTAGATCATAATTGGACAGATATCTAGATATGAGACTTTTTAGAAATCACTTAGAAAGTTCTCACAGTCCCTTTAGAATAAGGATTGGATGACTAAAACTGAAAACATTGTGTTTGCTTAATGCATGTCTTTCTCCAACTAAGTACAGATAAGATGCAAAATACATGAGAGGAATTCTGGCCAATGAACCAGTGTGGAAAGCAAATGATAAAACAACCAGAGCAAATTCCTTTTTCAAAGTTTACTTCTGTTTCATTTGATGTCTGACTGTGATTCCTGACACGCACTTTCATATTCAGTAATCTTTTGACATGTACATACTCAGCTCCTCACTCCTGGTCTTACCTGGACTGTTGATGTACATGTGAATTGGTTTATTGTTGCTTTCTGACTGTAAGAAGAGCAGCTGGGCAATAACCAGGCTGGCAACAGAGTCGTCAATCTAAACACAGGAGAGACAGTGTGGAAATTTAAAACAGAAAAATATACAGTCATGGACCAAAGTATTGGCACCCCTGGAATTTTTCCAGAAAATAACACCATTTCTTCCAGAAATTGTTAAGAAAACAAATGTTTTTGGTATGAATGTGTTTATTTCCTTGATGTGCAGTGGAAAAACACAAAAAATGAAGAAAAAAGCCAAAGTGGACACAATTTTACACAAAACACAAAAATGGGCTGGGCAAAATTGTTGGCACCCTTTTAGAATTGTGGCTAAATCATTTAATATCAAGCAGGTGATGCTTGTTTAAACTCAGCTGTGGTGAGTAACAGGTGCTGGTAATACAGAAATCACACCTGACACCAGTTAGAATGTATAAAAGCTGACTCAATATTGTGTTGTGAACCTTTGTGTTGTTGAGAAAGTCAAAGTCAATTTTTTTTGTCAATTTCTTCACATGTGCTTGACATCCAAAGGAATCGAAATTATTCCATTCTTGGTGTGACACACAAAGGTTCACAACACAATATTGAGTCAACTTTTCTACATTCTACCTGGTGTTAGGTGTGATTTCTGTATTACCAGCACCTGTTACTCACCACAGCTGAGTTTAAACAAGCATCATCTGCTTGAAATTCAATGATTTAGCCACAATTCTAAAATGGTGCCAACTATTTTGTCCGGCTCTATTCTTCATTTTTTTGTATTTTTCCAATGCACATCAAGGAAATAAAAACATTTATACCAAAAACATTTGTAATCGCAACAATTTCTGGGAGAAATGTTGTATTTTCTGGAAAAATTCCAGGGGTGCCAATACTTTGGTCCATGACTGTATACATTATTCGCAAAGGTTCACTTTGGAATGCTACAGCATGAAGACACTTACAGGCCCCATCACACAGATGATTCTCTCTCTCAGCAGGCGGGAATAGATGTCATATGCCCGCTCTCCCCTTCCCTGAAAACAAACAAAGGACAGCTTTGTTTTTAACTTAGGAAACACAAACAAACCACTTCAAAAAAAAAGAGCTGCTCAGTACAAACATCATGCTAAACAATCTCTTTAGTTGAGCTTCAATAATTTTATGATATCATCACCATGAATAGGAGAACAAAGACTTGGTATTTTATAGTGTCTGAGCTGTAACAGTCTGTATTTAACTGTTCTTGGTGTTAACTCAGAGGCCCTCCTTCTATTTCCCACTTCAAATGTCACTGGATCATGTCTTATGAGCTGAGTGAAGCTTATGAACCAACTGTAAGCTAAACCAGCTTTCCTGGATTGAATTGATGCCTGAGAGATTGAATGGGATCAGAAACAGATCATTATTAGCAACAGGCATTGAAATGAGGCACATTATGTACCACTGGGCTGATCAGCTGTTATTAACCTGACACATCTGTGCATATCCATTTTGAAAGCTCTTTCATTTTATTGCATTTGACAAGCTCTGACTTGATGTTTTTAGTGCATAGAGGATTAAAGGATTCTAAGATTTTATTGTTGTTGTATGAATACAATGAAATGTAGGTGGCACTTACTTCAAATAAACAAAAAAAGAACAAACTACTACAAACAGATGAAGAGTGCCAAGCCGCTGCGTACGCACCAAAGGGATGATATGTGATTATATTGCATATATGATGTTCATTAATGCAATAACTATGAGGCTGCTTCACATTTATAAAAGTTTGGAAGAAATTCTACAAGTTTTTTTTTAAATTGTACTTACAGTCTGCTCTACAACTATAGGTATAAGAGGACTCCTCCATACGGGACTGTGGTGGATGGACCTGCTGTGTTTCAGTGTCAGGCCTCCAATGTGTAACACCCTCTGAAAAACAAAAGCACATAGTTTGTAATTACTTATTTTATTTCATTTTACATTAATGAAAAGAAAAAAAACATAAAACAAAACAAACAAGTATCAAAAACTCTATTGTATATGAATACATATAAACATGAGGGGAAAATAGTTTTATAAGCTTAAGAATAAATTATTAATAGAACCCAAAAGCAGTGTGGGATTGTAATGATTTACATGGTACTCTAAAGGTCAAATTTAGCAGATATTGCTGCTAACAAAAGTTGTTTTTGAGCTGCAGAGAAGAATGGCTTAAAGGTACCTGCAGTGATAAGACTTTGTGATGAGTGATGAGAAGTCCAACAGGGCTACTTTTAAATTTTGACATTAATAAGCACTTTATTTCGATTTCTGTGTCTGTCTGTTCAGCTGTAATACTTTGTTCCATGTGCTACAGACTAGGGCAGGGTGATTATAAGATCATGATTTGTGACCGTGATAAATTTCAGATCAATCATGATGATCGGCTGTTAGCAAATTTAACTGATCAAACACCACAGAAATGTGTGCGATAACAGTCAATCAGAGTTGACCTTTTCCTGTTGAATAGATGTGGTACAATGTCTCTCTGATAATAATAATGTTTGCATTTTAAGGAATCTTCATTATTCCTGAGGAGGCTTTTTGTTTGTTTTGGGTCTTGCATAGCTGCAAAGTTTGTGCTTTGTTATTTACTTTGAATGTCAATAAAATGTTGAACTAATCTCTGGTTTCTTTGTTTTTCAGTATTGATGCTTTAAAACTGGAAAATTAAAAAATGGTATAAAAACCATCCATCCATCCATTTTCTTAACCGTCTATCCTGCTTTTCAGGGTGGTGGGTGGCTGGAGCCTATCCCAGCTGTCATTGGGCCAGAGGCAGGGTCCACCCTGGATTGGTCACCAGTCAATCACAGGGCTGGTATAAAAGCCCGTGACAACAATAAAGTTCAGATGATGTGAAAAAACTATAGAGCGATCTTTTCTCTTTCTTTTTTTGCCTTCTCGCCCAGCCCTGCTGCAGACGGTGCTGAACAATAACCATCAACTAGAAAAGCAATTTCTGAAGAAATTGCGCTGTGAATGCAGAAGCTGAAGCAGCTTGCGCTGAACTGCTAATGCAGAATCCTGAATATGCTGAATGACTGAATTTATCTGAAAATGGTCAAAGGAATCTTGAAAAAGCTTGCGCTGAACTGCTGAATGCAAAATGTCAAAGGAGAACTCACGAACATGAACATGAAGACTAGGCTGAAAGGATGTGAAATAATGTCCAAAATGAAAATATGAATGGGTGAATTGAGGAATAAATTGAAAAGAAAGGAAATCAATGAATCACAATGAAAGAATTTTTTATGCCTAGAAGTTGTGTGGGAATTATCAGAATTATCAGATGTTTGAGACAGTGAAGTGTGTGTGTGTGTGTGTGTGTGTTAGAGAGAGTGAATTGTTTGTGTGTATATGGTTAATATGCTTGTGTTTGTTGTGTGTGAGTGTGTGTGCTTGTGTGTGTGTTTTTGTGTGTATATGGTTAATGTGCTGATGTGTGTGTTGTGTGTGTGTGTGTGTGTGTGTGTATGAGAGAGAGAGAGTCTCTGTATGTGTGTATGTTTGGTCTGTTTGTGTGTGGGTATATGTTTGGTGTGCTGGTGTGCTGTGTGTTGGTCAGTGGTGCAGATAAACAATCACTTGAGTATCTTTCTTCATCAGTGTTTTGATCTGTAGGTATAAACAGGTGTGTCAGATCACAGGTCTCCATGGTAACCTGCTCGTTAGGCTGTTTGAAGCTGCAGCTGTTTGATTTAACTGACAGACAGTTGATGAGCAGCTGGATTTGAGCCACGGACAAGGGTGCGAATATCCATAGGCTGCGCAAAATCCTTAAGGGCTAGCAGAAAAAGAAAACTATCATGAGATACACAAGGCTTAGGAGTATCTATTGATGTAAATTTCATGTCTGTTGAGCCACAGGTTTTACCAGAAATGTGAGTTAAAAAAGTGTTACTTTTTCTTAATCTCTCAGAAAGTCCCTTAAAAATTAATATTAGAGCAGATGGGGGCAGATGATGACTTTCTGTGACAGTTGGCCACCTGCAGGCTTTGTTCTTTGTCCTTTTGGTGTCAAGGGTCATTAACCAGAAGCAGAACAAGATTACCTACGTTTTGAGCCCAAATTTGAGCATGTGGAGTGAAATTTGTGGCTCCTGGGCCTGTTTATCCAAAAAGTTTCCAGGTGATTTCTCTCCTGGTCCACGCTCTAAAATTCAAATCCTCACTCTACAGTTTGAACATTACACCACATACACACCAATGTTAAACTGCTGCAAGGGCTGATAAACTTCATGACCTTTGAAGGAGTTTTGTGAAGAAACTATAAAAGCTAGAAATAAGCTGAAATATACTGAAGAAAGCCAAATGATGGCTGAACATTTTGCAGGTAGAATGAAGTTTCTGGCTGAAAGTATGAGTGAATGAGAAGGGTCTGAATGAGGCTGAAGAAATTCCCTGAATGATTCCAAATCCAATTCATTCTCTATGCGTGTGAAAATCGTGAAAAAAGTGAAATATCTCTGAAAGTATTGGTGAAACCGGTCTGAAAAGTCATAGCGCACCAGTCCTGAACGAGTTGGTCGTTTTGAAGTTTGAACGGTGAAAATCGGTTGAACTTTGTGGAAGAAGAAGCGATCCAAAAAAGTGGGCGGAAGAAGAAGAAGAAGAAGAAGAAGAATCTTAAACTTTTTTGACACAGAAGAACATAAGCTGTGAATGCCTTGCTGCATTCACAGCAAATATCTCACTATGTGACAGCTATTTTATCAATGTAGAAACTTTCAAAAGTTCTCAAATGTTTTACAGAGGATCTCAGTTCATTATTGAGTTTAATAAAGTGCTATTACATGCCATTCAGTTATTTTTATTATCCGCGGAGTAAAACCTCATTTGCCCTTTAGAGGTCCAGCTGTTTGTGTAATATCTAGTTTACTGCCATACAAGAGACACAATGTACACATCACTCTTATGTCATTCTTAAAACAACAAGCTGGGAGAGAAGAAGTCAGGACTGAATCTACGGTTTCATTAGTTCTACGTCTTTACAGTGAGTTTTCACACGATGAGGATAAGTGACAGAAAGTTCAGGAGAGTTCAGAGAGTGTGGGGCTGTCAGTTTTAGAGGCGATGTCATGAAGTGAGGTTACACAAGCTAACAGAGCAGAGACGACAGAGCTGAGCCGCTGTAAGAGCAGCGACAGCCTTTATCAGAGAGAAGAAGAAGAAGAAGAAGAGCGCTGAGGCCAACACTCAGGAGAACATTCCAGAACAACACGACAGGTACTCACCCGGAGCAGCATTGTACAGACTTCCAGGAGACTTTAAAGACTTATCCCCGTGAGTGTGACCCCAGTTTACACCGGAAACACTTATTCTTCTTCTTCTTCTCCTGCTTCCTCTTCTTCTTCTCTGGTGTTTAACGACACTTGGATCCATAGAGTCGCATTACTGCCCCCTTCTGTTCGTCATCCGCTTAGATTCTCTTCATCAATCCAGTCGCCGTCAAGAAAGTCATCAACTCCTCCCTCCCTTGTTCACTTTCTGTGCACTCAAGAATGTTCCCCACACTTTTTTCTGCTCTTCCTATTCTCTCCATCATTATTTGTCTTTCCTGCCTATTTTTATTGCACGTGATGAGTATGTGTTCTGTAGTTTCAGGTTCCTGACAGTACTCACACCGCCCTGTCGGGTGCTTCCCTCTTATGTGTAAAGTGCTGGTTAGATTGCTGTGCCCAATTCTCAATCTTGTTATTATCACTTGTTCTTTCCTTTTGTACCCTCTTTGTCTTACTGCGCTGACTCTGTTTTGCACTGAAAAAAAAATGCCTGCCTTTTATCTGTGTTCCAGCTTTGTTGCCACATCTGGTTCACCTTACTCCACACTATACTCTTACCCTCTGCCTTTGACAGCTTGATCTCTGCTTCATTTTCTGTTCTTTTGATTGCCTCTTTTGCCAGTTTGTCTGCCCTTTCATTTCCAGTGATACCTAGGTGAGCAGGAACCCAAAGATATAACATCACATTTCTTTTCCAGCCCCTCAGTCTTGGTTAATTTCATTCATATGGAAGCCCAATTCCACCTGTAAAAAAAGAAAAAAGAAAAAAAGAAAACTTGGCTTTGTCGAGATTTCTTTTTGCCCACATTTAGTCAAAATACTAACATAAAAAAGTGGAAATTTGGAGATAATAGTCAAGTTTCTGGGATTATAAAAAATATATAGGATAAAAAGTAAAGATTATGAGATAATTAAGTCAAAGTTTTGTAATAACAAACTCAAAATTTTGAGATAGATCAGCTGAATTATGGGATAAAAAGACAAAATTTTGAGATAATGAAGGCAGAATTATGAGGGGGGAGTCCCTTTTTTGAGAGAGAGAGAGAGACTTTTAAATTATCAGATTACAAGTTAAAATGAGAGGAAAAGTCCAAATTTTGTGATATGTTAAAAAATTTGAGATAATCAAAATGAGGGCAAAAAGTCAATATTACAAGATTAAAAGAGAAAATTTTGACTTTAATCTCATTACTTTGACTTTTTAGCTCAAAATTTCAACCTAATAAGTGGGAAAAGTTTGCAACAAATAAAGTTTTTCATTTTTATATAGTTAACTGGATGAAATGGGCTACCTCAATGTAAGCACCCCAGCCTTAGTGAATCCTTTTTATCTAGTTCTGACTCAGGGGTGGGTTCAATGCCAAAATGGTTTACACCATATACCATATGGTTTACACACACAGGCAGATTCTGTACTTTAACAAAACGTAAAAGAATTCAAGAAAGATGTTTACTCTCTACAGATCCATAAACATTACATATTAGAGCTGGTGCATTATTATATACTGTAATACACATAAGTACACAGCGCAATCATTTTTAACATTGTTGACGCATAATCACAATGTTCTATTTTGTCTAATACACAAACGACTGTGTTGCACATCAGGGGTGTGTGTACCGCAGACAGAAGGCTCAGGATCAGAAAAGATTTAATTGTTATTGCAAAGGTGGAGCAAGATTGTAACATTAGCCTGGCCTAATCGGTGAAAAAAATGTTATCGGCTAAATATACCCTAAACTGCCAGCCTGATTGGAGATTGGTTCCAGTGAACACGAGCTTTCCCCAAGTTGTTTCATGCACAGCAAATACCAAAGCGTTAAAACCCCAGAGTTTTGATGACCAGAGCAAAATTCTTTACACTTTGGTGTCAAATGGGCTCTAAGTTCACTTCTCAGACTGCAGCAGAAACTCTCTCTGGTGTTGTCTTTAAGTACAATGCTGCTGTAGAGTTTTGAAAGTGTTCATTTTAGGATGAAGGACTCCCTGAGAGTCCAACTGCTTATTGAAACTTTACCAACTGCATGTGAGTTCATAGGTTTTGATTGGTCATCAGGTCGCTGCACCTTCTCATTGGTTCAAGTAAGCCTCTACCACTCCTCATTTTTGATAGGACCGTAAACTGTTGGCAGACAGCGTACTGCTGAAAAAACGCTCCAAATGAGCTAAGACGTTGTTTCCCTATCACTTCTGCAGGACCAAAAGTAAGGTGGTGGAATTTTCACCATAATTGGGAGATATAAACTCATAGTCCATTCTGACTTACTGCCAAAGTCGTTACTGTACTTGCAAGGGGTTTACACACACATTTATAGGCAGGCGCTGATTAATGCACAGGCTCTCCTTGGCTGCAGTGCAGGGGACTTACGTGTGAGGTCAAACTAGTTTGGGGAATTTAAATAGGCTATATTTCAACAGGAAATTAAATTGGCTTCTTATGGTCTGTAAGGTAACAAATTTGTGAATTCATTCCCAAAACTAAAATCCAAATACAGAGCGTTCATTTCACTGTGCGGTGTTTATCTCAGGTGCATCTCTCACTCTCTGCCACTCATCACACCTTTGACAGTTAAGTTTGCTGGTGCCCTACAGCTGACCAAGCTGACCAGACTAAGACCAATTAGTGGCAAGTATCCCTTTACCAACAGCAGCATTCATGGCGGCTAAAGGTATATTTATTGAAGATTTGATAAAAGTTGGCTTTACAAAAGCCTAAAGATGTGGAACGGACCGTCCCCAATGTATTTTATGTGGCAGGGTGCTCAGTAATGACAGTTAGAAATTTGATAAATTGGACCGTCATCTTCAAACCACCCTAAATACACGGGAGACTCGAGGGAGTTGTTACGGTGTAAAAGCTAGTTAGCATCACCCTTTTTATGATTCTTTTCACTACTTTTGTTCCCTCGAAGAATTGGTTCTTGTGTGTGACTGAAATAACTAATATCTTTATAACTAGGAGTAACATGAGGAAATGTGTTATAATTATTGTAGTACAGCATTATACATAGCATAGAGTAATGAACTCTCTTGGTGAAAATGACACCTATCTACAGTATCCAGGGCAGGGCAGTGAAGTGTAATATGAAATGATTCATGAGGGGGGCCCATACAAAGGAAAGCCTAGGGGCCCATGGTTACCTTGATCATCCTACAGCAGTGGTCACCAACCTCTTTCAGACGAAGATCTCTGAACTCAACTTGCATGAAAGACAAGATCTACCTAAGTCTTCTGGAAAACCCGACAACAAATGCTCTTTTTCCAACTTTAATCAGCCTCAGTGTTTGAGATACAGCTAAGCCACTGCATACATTTCAAACAAAAACCCTCAAAAAACTAAAAAAAAAAAAAAAATTTAATGAGACCAGTGTCAGTGATTAAACATGAACATGTTTACAAAATGAAATGAAAATGACCAACATATTTGTTGTGGTCAGATCATACTTCAGTGTTTAAAGCTGTTTTGCTTACCTCTTTTGAAACTGCACAGCTGTTCACTCTTCACATTTTGAGAAAGTGGAATTGAAAAAAAAAAAAATTTAAACCTGGGCCATTCAATCACATGTAGTTTCTTAGTTACATTTGTCATCTAAAGCAGCATCACTTCAATGACCAAATAACAGGAACAAAAAGAAGTGAGATGGCTGTGACTGAAAAGTGTCTGTGAGTGCTTTGTAGTCTGGTTCATAACTGCAAACAGCCAGTCTGAGACAGTCAGGGAGGTACCTGTCAGGGAGGTGTTTATCAGGGAGGTGCCTATCAGGGAGGTGTTTATCAGGGAGGTGCCTATCAGGGAGGTGCCTGTCAGTGAGGTGCTATCAGTGAGGTGCCTATCAGGGAGGTGCCTGTCAGTGAGGTGCCTATCAGGGAGGTGCCTATCAGGGAGGTGCCTGTCAGTGAGGTGCCTATCAGGGAGGTGCCTGTCCGTGAGGTGTCTATCAGTGAGGTGCCTGTCAGTGAGTTGTCTATCAGTGAGGTGTCTATCAGTGAGGTGCTATCAGTGAGGTGCCTATCAGGGAGGTGCCTATCAGTGAGGTGCTATCAGTGAGGTGCCTATCAGGGAGGTGCCTATCAGGGAGGTGCTATCAGGGAGGTGCCTATCAGGGAGTGTTGAGGATTTTTTCGAGATTATTTCATAGATATGAACGACTCGGACACAGAGTCAACTTGCAGCCTCTTGTGGGTTCTTTATTGAAGATTCAACACATCACAGCTCACATCAAGATAGACGGACCAAAAACCCAACAAACCCAATCGTCTTTCAACCTTATATAGCGTTTCAACGACGTCATTGCTTTCTGTTTTCTTCCTCTTCGTTGCCATGGGAGATGGGCCTCGTGGCTCTGTTCAACTCTAGCCCTGTCACTTGTATCCTGTCAAAAAATCCAAAACAATAAATCTTGGTGACCAGCCAGGAGTTCTAGCCAATCTTATATCCTGTTTTTATGGGAACTTTATTCACATAACTAATGGCCTCACCTTCCTTGACCCTTGAGTATGTGTTTTTCTGGGTCAGACTGACCCAGTGCTTCTCAGCTACAATAATATTCTCTCACACAGTTAATAATATTACATACATTATTAATTCGCTTCCACATGAGGTGCCTGTCAGTGAGGTGCCTGTCAGGGAGGTGCCTAACAGTGAGGTGCCTGTCAGGGAGGTGCCTATCAGTGAGGTGTCTATCAGTGAGGTGCCTATCAGGGAGGTGCCTATCAGTGAGGTACCTATCAGTGAGGTGCCTATCAGGGAGGTGCCTATCAGTGAGGTACCTATCAGTGAGGTGCCTATCAGTGAGGTGTCTATCAGGGAGGTGTCTATCAGTGAGGTACCTATCAGTGAGGTGTCTATCAGGGAGGTGCCTATCAGGGAGGTGCCTGTCAGGGAGGTGCCTATCAGGGAGGTGCCTATCAGTGAGGTGCCTATCAGTGAGGCGGCTCCTGTACTTAGATTTTATCATTTTCATCTGTGAAAGATAAGTGGACCCAAAAAGGCGCTCACTCTTTGAGCACATGCAGTGAGGAGGGGATATTTCTTTTTTGCTGACCAGTCCCCAAAAGTCACTCTCCCTTGACCTTGATTTCAGCTCAATGTCATTTTGCATATCAACAATCTCCACGTCAACACCACTCAGCAAAGCAAATACTTGCTGAAATCTGGAGGCCAACTGTTCTATGTCAATGGGCAGAAACCGGTTTGAAACAAAAGCAACGATATCCTCCATGACGTCCAACTCACCGAAACGCCGTGTGAACTCCGTTGCCACTTTGCCCGAAGATGCACAGTACTTGTCCGGGTGAAAAGCATCCTTATTTTTGATGGCATGCAATATTTTCTCCAGGTTGGGGAAATGTGTCAGCCACCAGTTTTTAAGGTGTGTGGTCCAAACATCCAGCTTGGCCTTGAATGCATTGACTGCACTTATCATGTGTGGCAGGTGTCTGTCTTTTCCCTGCAGCTCAGTATTGAGTGCATTCAGTTTTGCTGTCTGGTCGATCAAAAAGCCCAGGTTCAGGAGCCACGCATCGTCAGACAGTTCCTTGTGCTCCTCGTCCCTCAATGTCAAAAAAGTTCTAATCTCAGGAAGTCGACAAATCTCTGTAACACTTTGCTGCAACTCAACCACCGCACGTTGGTGTGGAGAAGCAAGCCTCCGTGCTCTGCGTCAGGCTCATTCAGTACCGCCTTAAAGGTGCGGTGTTGAAGCACCTTTGCTTTGATTGAATTTATCAGCTTGATCATAAGTGTCATCACATGGGGAAAGTCCAAGACTTTGCTGACCAAGGCCTGCTGATGGATAACAGTGATAATCCACGATGTGTGGAACTCTGGATCAGTACGACACAATGCTATCAAACCTGCACACGCACCGTGCATCGCCAGGGCGCCATCGGTCGTAAAAGTGACCAGTTTTTGAATGGGGATGCCGTTTTTGTTTACATAGTTTTGAACTCGTTATAAATATCCTCACGTCTTGTCCTCTCCTTTAAGTGCAAAAGAGTGAGGAAGTCCTCCTTGGTTGTCGCTTCTTAGAAAAGCCATTTGGACCAACACAACAAGCTGTATCCATCATGTCCAAGGATTCATCAAACTGCAGGGAAAAATATTCACAGAGGGACAGGTGCCTTAACACCTGTTGATCCAAACCCCCTGACAGTGTTTCGACCCTCCTTGTGACTGTCGCTGGCCGAGTGGTACAGCACTAAGTGCAGACTCGTCAACTTTGTTCTTAAACTCACTGAAAACAGTTTCTGCTGTGATAGCCATTGCTTGTTTGAATAACTCTCCATCTGTGAAAGGCCTTTGTGCTTTGCCAGCAGGTGGCTAACACGCAGAGATGCTTCTGTGGCAGCCTTACTTTGAACAGCAGGTTTTATGAAACACAGTTGCTGAGCCTTCAAGCCCGTTTTCAGCTCCTCATTTTTTTTGCGCAGATCGCTTTTCGGTGGGTAGCTGTCTTTGAATTGGGGTGGTTGGTGTTGTGGTGCCGTTCTAGGTTCCCTCTCTTCGACAGCGCTTGCGTTTGATGACACAGCATGCAAACACACTTTTCTCTAACCAAAGTGAAAATAAATTCCTCTTCCCATTCAGGATGAAAGTTGTAGGTTTTTGTCTTCTTTCATGAAGCCTCTGCCATGCTAGAGAGCTAAATCTGCATTCCAGTAGCTACAGTCGCACTTGTGGTTGCAACAGGATGACTTGGCGGCAGTGCCCTTCCCTTTTTCTCTCTTCTGTCCACGGGACATACTACTAAAGAGGGGAGTGATCTTCCAACGTAATGTAACTGCGGTTTATCCAACATAGTAAGCTATTGTGTTTATATTTTCCATAATTCTTCAGATCTAACAGGGAAGCTTCAAAGATCTACCTGGTGATCACGATTGATGGGTTGCCTTGGTCCTACAGGATAGCATTAATACAGTCAACAGACCGTACATTTGCAACGTGCTTTCATGGTGAGCAGTTTTTAGCTTTGTGGCAAACTGTACTGAAAACAATGTCTGCACATTTCAAGATAGATTGAGCTCTGCACTCCACTCAAGGCAAAGGGTTGTCAGCACCTGGGAGATCAAAATGACCCATACAACACACTGAATCCCAGTAAGAGAGTACTAAGTGAATGTCGAATATTCAGCCTTTCTTCATGGTTTGGTTCTTATAACCAAACAGCTACTGGCTTTAGAAAACAAATGATGCACATGGCTTCAATTTATTTAACATTGCACGTGGCTATGATGATAGGTGTCACAAACAGGCTACCCAACAAACAAATACAGCATCATTGCAGTGTTTTAGCGAGCAGAAGTTAACTGAAAGAAAACCTTAATGTTAGCTGCAGCTCCCTGAGCTATTTTAGAGCTTTCGGCCTGATACAGTGGTTAACTTCATGTGAACGTTGCACTGAATTTGGATTATGTGTGCTGTGATTAAAAATCTTTACACTTTTTTTCCTTTCTTTTGTTAGTTGAAGGATGACAACAATGCTGTTCACCATACAATACTACGGAAAGAAGAAGTACATTAAACTAAAGGAAGCCTCACATTCAGAACTTCATAAGCAGGGTAAGTTATTGTTTGTATCACAGTGACACTTTTGATTCAGTTTATGTACCACATTTAACACTAGAGCTGCCAACGGCAAAATTTACCCGCAGCTGTTATTATACGTTTTTTTATTTTATTTTATGCAATTTTGTTTCAAGAAACAAAAAAAAGAAATGACACAAAACCATTCACATCTCTGTCTTTGGCTTTTCCTACAAGTGTGTTATGTAGCATTCCCCATTGCTAAAACTGTCAAGAAAAAGGCAAATTAAAAAAAAGTGGTTACTGAGTAACTTTTGCCTCCATAGAGAATACAGTCCTTTTTTCTGTATTCAGCAATATTCAATCGTAGATGTGATGTGACTCTTTATCCATCTGCTCTGTAATGCAGAGGTAAGTGTAAATTTGTTCTGTCTTGATTAATATCAGACAAGAAGAGAGGAAAGTGCTGTGTAAATAAAGTTAGTCTTATGGCAGTAGAACAGCATTACAGATGCATTTCATTATTCAACTGTGTCACAAATAATGAATAAATGGATCTCATACCCCAACAATTAATGCAGTCTAGCAGTGAGTAAATTTTACCTGTTGACAGCTTTCGGTATACAGGTAATCCTGGAAGTTTTAGTGATAAAGCAACTGTAGCTGACAAAATGCTGAACAAACAAAGAACACCAGCCTTGGTCCCAGAGACAGAACCTTTGGAGAAAAGTTCCTGTTTGCAAATATACACCTGCATAATAGAGCAGTAGGTCAAAGAAAGTACACCAGGTGCTTCTGATAAGTGTCAAATTCAACTGTAGCAGCAGCCAATATTGAAGTCCCACATCAAATAGCCCAAATATATTTGCATTAAACCTCAATACCTACACTGGATAGACATCACAGAATGACCAGTGACTAGGGAATTTAGAGGGGCTTCTGCATGGACTATGCAATGTTTTAATCTTCAGGTGCACTACATTAACCAGCCCGATAGCTCATTATTTATTAATAATAATAATAATAATAATTAAAATTAAAGCCGCAAGCGGCTTTAATTTTAAAAAGTGTCGACCTGTGTGCATGTCTGAACATGCTGCAATCGTTCTCAGTCAGCCACATGGGAGCGAGGGCCGTTCTTTGCTGCATGTGGCTGTACTTTTAAATACATTTACTTCTGTGTCGAATTTAAACATTTTATTGCTTTTATAGTGAAGATTTTTGTGGCTGTGGAATGACCTTGATCCATGTGAAATAAAGAAAAATGGCTCCTTAAAGGTTGCAGACCCCTGCTCATGTGTTTCAGGGTTCAGCTGAAATAGAATAATGACAACATGCAGAGAGCTGCATGGCCACAGCACATTCCTCTGTCTGCTCTCATGTTTCATCAAGAAGTCTCCCTATGCACTGAAAATAGGTCACACAGCAAAAATGGTCATTTGGCTCCATCTGGTGGCCAAACTCACACAGACTATCCAAAGATTCAGTTGGGCCACTAGATGGAGCTAAAGGACCATTTATGTTGGAGCAAAATGATCATTTTCACAGGGTGCAGAGTTTGATTGGCCTGAAAATTGGAAAAAATAAATTATTAAAAATCCATAAGACATAGAGTTTAACCCTCAGTATGAGGGTGTGTCCAGGGATGGATTTTGACAGTTTGAATGAAATCTGAAGAAGATTAGACTAAAAATCAGGGGCTTCTTGAGAGTCTGTGGTTCATGAAACCACTTCAGACTTTGACACTTCACAAGAGAAACATCATTCAAAACAGAAACTTGACATCATTAACTGAGCTTGTTGAAGATGTTTTAGAAATTTCAAATAGATTATCAACATCAAATGGCTGCATGCTCACAGCAAAGCCCCCTGCTGCTCTTAAAATGAGTGTCACTATGTCAGAACTTAAAGAAATCACACAGCAAAAATGGTCATTTGACTCCATCTAGTGGCCAAACTCACACAGATCACCTAAAAGTAAACTCTGGCCACTAGATGGAGCCAAATGACCATTAATGCTGGAGCTAAATGATTATTTTTGCAGGGTGTAGAGTTTTGTCAGCCCAAAACTTGGAAAGAATGAATTATTAAAAATCTTTAAGACAAAGAGTTTTATCCTCTAAGTTTGAGGGTGTGTCCAGGGATGCATCATGACAGTTTAAATGAAATTTGAAGGAGATTAGGCTAAAAATCAGGGAGTTATCAGGAGTCCTTGATTCATGAAGTCACTTCTGACTCTGACACTAAACTTGAGACACATCATTGAAAATAGGAACTTGCCCTTATATATGGTGCTTGTTGAAGATGTTTTTGATGTTTCTGTGCTTGTTTTAAAAAAAAGATCAAACGGGGAGGAGCCATGAGTCACAGCATAAAACACTTGATTTCCTGTTGCCAATAGGGTGTGCCTTACTTCACGTAAATAAAAGCCATATGGCTTCACTCAGGCTGGGACAGTGAACATGTGTGTGAGTTTTGGTCAGGATCTGACTTTGTTCGAGAAAGTTATCAAGGTTTTTGTGGTTCTGAAAAATGGTCAACTTTTGGCGCCCTTAGTGGCCACGCCCATCAATATTATAACAATATTTGAACAACTTTTGATCATCAGTGGGTCTAGTATGCACCTGTCCGATTTGGAGATAATCGGAAAAAAATTGTAGGACAAGTTCGAAAAAGTTCGTACCGTGCTAGCGCAAAAATTCCAACTTTGACGTAAAATTTCGGAACTTTAAATTATTGTTTTGCCTTAACATTATACATTTTTGTCAAGGTCTTGGAGTGATAAACGTGCTTAAAAAATTTTCATACAAATCGGAGAATGTAAATTTTTCTTTTTTTTGGGCGCCCTCTGGTGGCCACGCCCCTGAAGATTATAACAATCTTTGAACAACTTTTAATCGTCACTGTGTGTAGTATACACATGAGAAATTTGAAGCTGATCCGACAAAATCCCTAGGACAAGTTCGTTCAAATAGGTACCATAAAAATCGTCAAATTCCGACTTTTGGGACAAATTTCCAAACTTGCTGTGCAAAATTCAGAGTTTGCCCAAGATAATTTTTTGAAGGTCGAGGCATGATTGAGGTAGCCAAAAAATTTCAGACTTGTAAGTGAAAGTAGGCGGCAGGGCTACCGTTTTAAGCTAATGCTAAATGCTAGCAAGATTGTAGCATTTTTTGAGTGGCAAAATAATAAATTTTTTGCAGTGGTCAGGGGGGGTAGGACATAGTGTGGTGCTCTTTTTTTCAAGGGAAAGGGGCAAAAATTGGGGTTAAAGCGGTGGAAGAAATTTATAATCCTTAAGGTTCCAAGAGGGCCTTCGCCCGCCTGTCGGTCGCTCGGGCCCTAAAAACTACCTTTACAAAAGAAACAATCTAAGTGGTAAAAAGAGGCAAAAACAGCAAAGAGAAGCAATAAAACTTAGTTTGAGGTAGTAAAAATTACAGAAAAGCAAGAAAAAATTGCATTTAAATTGGGATAAAACCTGAAAAACTCAGAAAGTTGAAAAAAATGGTCTAACGGTGGCAAAAAAGACAGAAAAGTGACTAAAATGGCCAAAAAGCAACAAAAATTTGCTAGAAAAACCGGCAAACTTTAAATAATTCAGAAAGTAGCAAAATGGTGAACAAAATGATGAAAAACAGTAAAAAGTGGTAAAAAAAAAAAAAAAAAAGGCCAACCAAAATGGTAAGAAAGTTGGGGTTACACTTTGAAAATTGTCAGTTTGATGCAAAAAATGATCCAGAAAAGGTAAAAAGGAGTGAAAAGTGTCAAAAATAGGCAAAAACAACAAAAATTGGCATGAAGATTGGGAGTGACCCTGGAAAATAGTGAAAAGGTGTTAAAAAAAATGGTCCAAAAGTGTCAAGAAAGATGTGAAAAGTGACCAAAACGGACAAAATGCAGTTACAGTTCTAGTTGTGGTGGGGTTTTGTTGTTGTGCTGTCATTAATGTAACTGTTCATGTTGTACAATGTGTTTATTTAAGGAAATACAAGATGGGAACCTAGAAATAAGTGCACAAAAAAATCGCAATTGCTATTACGGTAAAAGTGATTGCAATTAAACTATTTTTGCAAATCGTTCAGCCCTACTGGACATAAGACTAACACCACCTGTGAAATCCTGACAGACTGTTTTTCACATATAACTCTGATCCATGACTTCTTTTCTGATACACCTCTTGTTTTTTTGTTGCTCATAATGAAGTTGATTCTCTGTGATGTTCCTCCTGGTTGATCACTTTTTTCTCTTAGATACTAAAATTGTATCTTTTCTTACAGTCTTTGAAAAGTTGGATCACAGTCTCCATCATTTCATGGCGGACAGGAAGTGGGATCCTCTTCTATTCTCAGAGATTCGTCCCATTGCCCAGCAGCTCCTGACAGCTTTTGACGCCCTAAAGAGAATGAGGGTGATCCACGCTGACCTACAGCTCGACAATATCATGCTGGTCAACCACCACGACCAGCCCTTCAAGATCAAACTTATTGATTTTGGTGTGTCAATGAAGACGTCTGAGGCCAAGGATGGGATGCATATCCAGGTTGAAGCCTACAGAGCACCTGAGGTCTTCCTGGGCCTGCCGCTCTCTGAGGCAGTGGACATGTGGTCCTTAGGATGTGTCTTGTTCAAGCTCTACACCTCTTGCCACCTCTTCGGGGGCAGATCTAGGTACGAAGTCATAACCAATATAGTAAAAATCATTGGACAACCGGCCGATCATCTCCTAGGGGCTGGGCGCTACACCAACAGATTCTTTAGAAAGACCCAGCACTCCCCTAGTTCTGAATGGCGACTAAAAACACCAAAGGAGTACCACCGGGACTCTGATTCCTGGCCTCTGTGCCCCCCTCCTGTCGTGGACTCACTTACTGACTTGATGGAAGTTGCACCCGAGATGGACGACTTAATCCCCATCCCTGACCGTAAAGCCTTTGTGGGTCTCCTCGAGGGGCTCCTCACCACCGATGCCCAAACCAGGATGGACCCTGGAGAGGCTCTTAAACACCCTTATATCTCCATGATTCACCTAAAGGAGCAGGGAACTAGCAATTATGTTCTGGACTCTTTGAAGAAAATGCACTTCGCCAAGAGAGAAGAGCCAGACCAACCAACTGAAGAAAGCATTCACAGAGAGACCTGCGATGAAGTGGAAGCTGCAGCAGATGAAGGGGCTCCAGTTGGGGAGGAACCAGGTCCTGGTTCTTATGATCCACCTGAGGGTACACCTGAAGCTGCAGTAGTCAAAGGGGCTCCAGCTGGGGAGGAACCAGGTCTTGGTTCCTGTGATCCAACTGAGAGCTTACCGGAAGCTGCTGCAGTCGAAGGGGCCCCAGCTGGGGAGGGACCAGGTCCTGGTTCTTATGATCCAACTGTGAGCTCAACTGAAACTGCTGTAGCTGACACTGAAAATCAGGCTCTCGCTGTGTCTGTGTCAACAAAAGATCCACAAGAAACTTCTGCACAGAGCTCAAACATACAGACTCTCGCTGTAGAAGAACAGGGACTTAACTCTGATAATACCACTGAGGGTTTACCAAGCGATCCACTCGAAGCCGCCGCTGACTCTGATGAAGATGCTCCAGCCGAGAATGACCTGAATCAAGACTGTAATGATCCACCAGGAGAACTGGCCCTCACGAAAGAGAGGAGGAGCAGATGGAGGAGAATTAAGAAGTTCTTCAGCCATGCTCTGAGGAGAGCTTTCCGTCCAAGGGGATCCTCCGAATGAGCGCTTTTATTGAAATGTGTTTTACTGTTTGTGTTTAAGTGTGTTTGTGTGTGTAAAAAATGGCAAAATAAAAAAAAACCCAAACATGGGTTAGAAAAAAAACTGTTGACTGCATGGTCTGTTAGATTTGACGTTTTAGAGGCTCTGTGTTATGTTGTTGTATTTCTGTGTGAGTTCACATTTACAGCTTCAACAGAAGACAAATATATACAAACAAAGGTGGTTTCACTTTGACAACAACAGAATGCAATCTGGAGAAGATGTCATAAAGGTTTAGATCAATACATGATGAAAAGTGTTGATAAAAATATCCTTCAACTCATATTTTTAGTCCAAACCCTAAATATAGTGAGTTTACAGTCATGTCACTTCATGGAAAGAAAGACAGTGTTTTGGTTTTAGAGTCTCAACTTCAAAGTTGCTTTTTTATCAGAATTGCTGAGTTTTAATTAAATGGTTTGAGTTATCAAAGTGCAAAGAAATCAAAAATATAATTCAAAATCCTTGGAGCTCAACGGTGAAGCTGCAGATCAAACTGTGAGTTCATCAACATGTAATGGAGAGAAAACGACAGAGAAACAGCTGAAGACAGAAAAAGAAAGGAGATAAAATATTTGTTCCATATTTTGTTTAAGGTGAGATGCAGGGACTTTCTACAAGGGGCGGATACATATAAAACCCTACTATTACTATTATTATTAAGTCCTCTTCATCACTTACCTCCTCCCTCTCGGCCATATTTTCCGCATATTCAATATCTCCTTTCACTGCTTCGCGGATGACACCCAGCTCTACCTCTCCTGCAAGCCTAACTCTACACTCCCTCCCCCCTCCCTTACCTCTTGTCTCACTGAAATAAAATCCTGGTTCACCTCAAACTTCCTGAAATTAAACAGCAATAAAACTGAAATACTACTCATCGGCACCAAATCCACCCTCTCCAGAGTCAACAGTTTTTCCCTCTCCATTGACAGTTCCTCTGTGTCCCCCTCCCCTCAGGTTAAGAGTCTGGGTGTCATCCTCGACAGTACACTTTCATTTCAGTCCCACATCAATAGCATCACCCGGTCTGCCTACTTCCATCTACGCTCCATCAACCGTCTCCGCCCCTCCCTCACTCCCCACACCGCCGCCATCCTTGTCCACAGCCTCGTCACATCCCGCCTCGATTACTGCAACTCTCTTCTTTTTGGTCTCCCACAAAAATCCCTCCATAAACTCCAGCTGGTTCAGAACTCTGCCGCCCGTATCATCACCAAAACTCCATCCTCCCACCACATCACCCCCATCCTTCAACAACTCCACTGGCTCCCAATAAAACAAAGGATCACCTACAAAATCCTCCTGTACACCTTCAAATCAATCCATAACCTGGCTCCTCCATACCTCTCTGACCTCCTTCATGTCCACACCCCCTCTCGCTCCCTCAGATCCTCCTCCTCCCCCCACCTCACTGTACCCCCTGCCCGTCTCAGCACTATGGGGAGCAGGGCCTTCAGCCGCTCTGCTCCCCAGCTCTGGAACTCACTGCCCCCGGACCTCCGTAACTCTGCCACCCTCCCCATCTTCAAATCCAAACTCAAAACTCATCTGTTTCACAATACATACTGTTTTTAACTGCTCCCTATTGTCCCTTATTCTATTGCTTTTATGTTGTTGTTTTTAACTTTATTTTGTTTTTATGTGTTTTTCTTTTACCCTTTGTAAGGCGACCTTGGGTGTCCTGAAAGGCGCCGTGAAATAAAATGTGTTATTATTATTATTATTATTACCCTATTAATAATCTAGTTAAAATTACTATTTCCTATCTTACAATTGTAATTGCCTCAATATTTTTTGGCTATATCGCAATACATGGTATATATGTAAATATTTTGATTTCTCCTGTAAATCAGCATATTAAATGTTCAATTGAAACTGTTATTAATAAAATAACACCAGTATTCAAGAAAACCTTTAAGTCAGATTTCTAAAATTGCAGCCAAAAACGGAAATATAAAAATCAGATTAAGTCTAAGTGGAAATAATTTTTTTTTTTTTTTCCAAGATGGCAGCGCGCAGGAGTGCAGCGGCTTCTTTTGCTCCAGGGGACAAGCCCCCTTCAAGTACTTTTTTGGCTGGTCCTGAGGCCAGCCGAACCGAACTCATTGAAATAAGGGATGGTTCGGCTGAATACACATCAACTGCAACGACGACAACTACAGCAGCAACAAAAACAACAACAGCCGGACACAGTCTCAGGGCCTTGCTGGGCAGACTGCACCTCCTGAGGACATCAGATTCAGTCTGGCGTGAGAGTGTTCGCCAGGCAGGGGGTAAGAGGAAGCGGTGTGCACGGAAGCAGAAAAGAGGTAAACGGGGTGGGCTGCTAGCCAGGCTAAAGGCTAACGCTGGATCCAGATCGACGGCCGGCTTCTTTTCCGGGCGGACCGCAACCAGCAGTCGGGGAAGAGCCGCGGGGGTGGACTATGCGTCTACGTGAATAAACTTTGGTGCACAAACTGTACGCTGGTGAACAGCCACTGCTCTGAGGCGATAGAGCATATGACTATTAAGTGCCGGCCACACTATCTGCCTCGTGAGTTTACGGCGGTGTTTGTTATGGCTGTTTACATCCCGCCGGATGCTAAAGCTAACGACGCGCTAACGGAGCTTCATATCAACAACATCAGCTCGCTCCAGCACAAGCACCCAGAGGCGTTTTACATGGTTACGGGGGATTTCAACCACGTAAACCTGACAGACACTGCCCAAATTCTACCAGCATGTCACCATACCAACACGGGGAAATAACACACTGGACCGTGTTTACACAAACAAACGTGACACATATAAAGCTGTCCCCCACCCCCACCTGGGCTTCTCCGACCACATCTCCATCATGCTGATCCCTGCTTACCGTCCTCTGCTCAGACCCCACACACCAACACGAAAGACCATTACGGTGTGGCCCAGTGATGCTGTCCCAGCACTGCAGGACTGTTTTCAGTGCACGGACTGGCAGGTCTTCAGAGAGGCAGCTGCTGAAGAGGGAGAGGTGAACCTAGAGGAATATACATCTTCTGTCCTCAGTTACATCAGTAAGTGCACAGAGGATGTCACCAGCACCAAGACCATAACAGACTTTCCCAACCAGAAACCCTGGTTAAATGTAGAGGTTCGGTCTCTGCTGAGAGCCAGGGATGCTGCNCCACACACCAACACGAAAGACCATTACGGTGTGGCCCAGTGATGCTGTCCCAGCACTGCAGGACTGTTTTCAGTGCACGGACTGGCAGGTCTTCAGAGAGGCAGCTGCTGAAGAGGGAGAGGTGAACCTAGAGGAATATACATCTTCTGTCCTCAGTTACATCAGTAAGTGCACAGAGGATGTCACCAGCACCAAGACCATAACAGACTTTCCCAACCAGAAACCCTGGTTAAATGTAGAGGTTCGGTCTCTGCTGAGAGCCAGGGATGCTGCATTTAAGTCTGGTGACAGAACGGCACTCAGAGCGGCTCGGAGAGAGCTGAACGCTGGAGTTAAGAGGGCCAAAGCCTCATATGCTCAGAAGATACAGGGACATTTAACTTCCAACGATCCTCGGAGTATGTGGAGGGGCATAAAGTGCATCACAGACTATAACATCAGAGGTGCACAATGCCCCAGGGACCCCTCTCTGCCGGACGCTCTCAACTCATTCTATGCCCGCTTCAATGACTCAAATACCTCCCCCAGCAACATACTCACCCCTCCACCAGGAGAAGAGCCCCTCAGCGTGACTGCAGCAGAGGTGAGGAGGACCCTCCTGAGGATCAACCCACGAAAAGCTGCTGGTCCGGACAACATCTCTGGGCGGGTGCTGAAGGGCTGTGCAGACCAGCTCGCTGAGGTACTGACGGACATTTTTAACACCTCCCTCACACAGGCAGCTGTCCCCACCTGCCTGAAGACGGCAACAATAATCCCAATTCCCAAAACCACCACTGTGACAGGCCTAAATGACTATCGACCAGTAGCCCTCACCCCCATAGTCATGAAGTGCTTCGAGAGATTGGTCATGGCCCGCATCAAAGACTCAATCAGCACCACAGTGGACCCACACCAGTATGCCTACAGGAAAAATAGATCCACAGAGGATGCCATCTCTTCTGTGGTCCACACAGCCCTCACCCACATAGAAAAGAANAATACCTCTCCCAGCAACAGACTCACCCCTCCACCAGGAGAAAAGCCCCTCAGCGTGACTGCAGCAGAGGTGAGGAGGACCCTCCTGAGGATCAACCCACGAAAAGCTGCTGGTCCGGACAACATCTCTGGGCGGGTGCTGAAGGGCTGTGCAGACCAGCTCGCTGAGGTACTGACGGACATTTTTAACACCTCCCTCACACAGGCAGCTGTCCCCACCTGCCTGAAGACGGCAACAATAATCCCAATTCCCAAAACCACCACTGTGACAGGCCTAAATGACTATCGACCAGTAGCCCTCACCCCCATAGTCATGAAGTGCTTCGAGAGATTGGTCATGGCCCGCATCAAAGACTCAATCAGCACCACAGTGGACCCACACCAGTATGCCTACAGGAAAAATAGATCCACAGAGGATGCCATCTCTTCTGTGGTCCACACAGCCCTCACCCACATAGAAAAGAAAGACTCTTACGTCCGCCTGCTCTTTGTGGATTTCACATCTGCCTTCAACACCATCAGACCACAGACTCTGACCCAAAAGCTGTTCTCACTCGGACTGAGCTCCACCCTGTGCAACTGGGTCCTAGATTTCCTGACAGACAGGCCGCAGTCTGTGAGGATCCATGACGTCTCCTCCTCTCCCATCATCCTCAATATCGGCTCCCCCCAGGGCTGTGTGCTGAGCCCCCTCCTGTCCACCTTGCTCACATATGACTGCTCAGCGATAAGCCCGAGCTGTCTGATTGTGAAGTTCGCAGACGACACTGCTGTGATCGGACGCATCACAAACAATGACGAGTCCGACTACAGGAGGGAGGTGGTACACCTGGAGGGCTGGTGCAGAGACAACAACCTCTGCATCAATGTGAAGAAGACGAAGGAGATGATCGTGGACTTCAGAAGGAGCAGACATCTCCTCCCTCCCCTGCACATCGGAGGAACAGCGGTGGAAGTGGTCTCCAGCTACAAGTATCTGGGCGTGCACATCTCGGACGACCTCACCTGGAGCACCAACACTTCCTCTCTGGTCAGGAAGGCACACCAGCGCCTCTACTTCCTCAGGAGGCTGAGGCGCGCCGGACTGGGGAGCTCAGTCCTGACGGCATTCTACAGGTGTGCGGTGGAGAGCATCTTGTGTTCCTGCATCACTGTGTGGCACGGCAGCTGCTCTGTGGCAGAAAAGAAGGCTCTGCAGAGGGTAGTGAAAGCGGCACAGAGGACTGTGGGATGCAGTCTTTCAACTACCACGGACATATACTCCTCCAGATGCAGGAAACGGGCCTCCTGCATCATGAAAGACCCCACCCATCCCGCACATGCTCTGTTTGTCCCTCTCCCCTCAGGCAGGAGGCTGCGGAGCATCAAGAGTAGGACTACCAGACTGAGGAACAGCTTCTTTCTTGAAGCTGTGAGACTGGTGAACTCTGGTGGTCCCCTTTAGTGCCCCCCCCCCCGACAAATGAACACTGCAATTTTTGCACAGTAATTATTTTATTCTGTCTATTTGTTAAAAAGGCTAGTTGATTGTGTTCTACTTTTATTCTCTTTTTTATTGTATATTTGTATATATTTATATTTTATTATTCTCATTTCTATGATTGGGCTTGCTCCGGGATAACCTAATTTCGTCCTACCCATGTTTTTACATGGGTTGTATGACAATAAAACTCCTTGAATCCTTGAAAACGTGTGTGCCACAAAACCACAGCACTGCGCACTATACCAGCTTCCACTGCAGCCACATATTCACACAGCCTGTGATGTGGTCCTTCTATTTCTAGTCGTTTTTAACAAAGACAAAGTCGCTGGTGCTCGGTAAATTCTCCGCATCAGTTCAGAACAAGAGAATGACACTTCGATTCGGTGGATGCTTATACTTTATCACTGATTCGTTCATTTCGCTGTCACTCAAGAAGGGATTCAGACTCAGACAGATCAGCCAATCATAAAGCAGAAGCTGAGCATCAGGGCCCGCCCAGTCCAATGGGCGGGACAAAACTCAGTATTTATCCAATGACCGTCCAGTTTCACGCAGAGGAACAGCCCACTTCCTGCTTCCCCATTGTATTCTGTAGACGCTCAGCGTCCGAGAGCAGGAGCACTGTATCTGCGGGGATGAATGAGAAGGAAGTCTAGTCCGATAAGTCGCTGATTCTGTTCAAAAAATGAAGGCGTTCTTGTGCACAGTTCGTCAGTGAAATGTACACACAGCGGTACATAGTTCACCACTTTTTTTTTCCCATTTTAGGGGAAGCTGAGCTGTTTATCGCCTGTTTACCGATGGCATATAGGGCGCATAGAGTCTCCTTCAACTCCAAAGAGTTGGGAAAATTACGTCTGGCAAAAAGTGGGGGCACACGTCCCACCTGCCTATAATCATAGACATTAATACGTATTAATAATGTCTATGCCTATGATGGTGGGTGATCATCAGGGGGCGTGACTGAATGTTCCTGGCTGCTGAGTGTGATAACCAAACTTCCGGGTGACATAAACCGGACCAATTAAATATTAAAATCAAATTCGTCCTTGTTCCCGTTTTTCCATTTCGTATTTTTGATCCGAGCCTAATACTGAGCTATAAAAAAAAACAGGCATATTTCGGGTTTTCGTGTTAGATTAAAAAACATAAGATAACCAGTCACTTTTTCATTTTTAAACTTTAGATTGCCAATTCAAAAAGAACGAATGATACACGGATTAAAAATGTATTATTATTATTTTTTTCTCCTCGTGATTCTGAGTTTGCACGTGACCTCCTAATCAAGAATAGAATTGCACGTGCGTTAGCCAATGGATTCATCGAAGTTACAGGCTACATGAAATACACACGTGTAAGAGGGACAAAACTTACATTTGACATGATACTGTCGTCTTTCTCCAGCACAAAACTGCAGGAACGGGCGTATATTTCCAGCCGTTAAACTTCGACACGTACTGCGCCATATTTCAAGATAGCTTGGGTTGCCAGTTATGTTTGAAAACAATGGCAAAAAAAGAAGCCAAGAAAACTACACGCAGCTGAGCCTAAAAGATGCTGGATTCTGCTGGATAACCACAAATCTGGCAACCATGACTGGAGCTCCCTTGCTGACAAACATGACATTAATCTGTGGATGACAACGTTGAGGAAGAAACGAGTAACGAGTCACTTTTTGGGTGAGTAACTGTAATATTACTCTCGTGACAAGTAAAAGTAATATTATTACAGTAATTTATTACAAGTAATGCGTTACTGCCCAACACTGCTGTCTGCCTAGTTTTACTTTCTAAAACAGAGGTGTCAACTTCTCCTGAAACTTCTTTAATTAAGATTTACACATGGCTGCTAGAAGTTAACCGTAAATGTCAAGGTTCTGGAGCAGAAAACTGATTTTGAAAAGTGACACTGCAGATTTTATGCATAGTTATCATCTATATTCTTTTTTGAAATTATTTATACAAAAAAGAGAGTTGTATTAATGTGCTTTGTAGTCCACATTTTAACTTTTTTTTAACTGTTTACAAACACGGAGAGACAACATGCACAAGTTAGAGTAAACAAAACAAACAAACAAACATCATCTATACTCTAAAAAATTTGGTACACATCTTTTCTTTTTTTGATGTTTAGGTTTCTAGAGTTCAAAGTCATTCCAAGTAAAGGTATTATTTGCAGGGTTTTCACATGTAAGAAAACAGGTTAAACCTGGGGGGACAGAGCTTTATTTGTCTCCGCCCCCACCCTCTGGAACACCTTATCATTCATATCCTCTCCTGTCCAAACCTGACCACTTTCAAAACTCCTCAAAACCCACCTTTTCAGAACTACTTTTAATGTTTGATCGCTTTTTTATGTATGAAATGCTTTTTTGGATTGTTTTAAATACTGTAATGTTAATCCATTATCTGTAAGTTATTCTGGAAAACTATTTATCTGCCCCCTGCCTTGTGAGCAAATGCAAACAGGTTTAAAGTTATGCGCATGCATGTTTGTTGTCACATTTTTCTCCAGCCAGCACAGCACAGCACGCCATATGACCCCACCAGCCAATCAAATTTACCTTTTTGCTCAGAGCAGTTCTTCAGCCTAGTGCTTTTGATGGACTTCATCACTAAATTTAGCAACTTTTCAGGCCTGAACTTGGGGCCCAGAGATAAAACTAGTGACTCAAACTAACAACTCAAATGCAGTCAAAAAGGTTTGATAGGTTGATTAAACAACACTAACGCACATAATTAGACAGTTTCAAATGTGTGTGGTTTAGTAAGAAAAAGCTGAGTTGGGATTTGCACAGTTGAACAATGCAACTCCATTTTATCATGCAAATGAAGTATTATGCTGTTATAAGTTGGTGTGTTTGCTTTAACCTATGTAGATTTGCTATATTTAATCTACGTCCATAAATTAAAGCCATTACTTGCACATGACATGGATGCCCATATCCACCAGTTAAAATAATGATTAGAATAATATATTGTCTTCATTAAGAATATATATTTTTTAACACATCAAGTCAAAATTTTGAGATAAAAAGCAGAAATTTTGACTTTTCATGTCAAAATTTCAATTGAATATGGGCAAAAATGATTGAAAAATATCTCTGGGTTTGTAAAAATGTCTGGGTAACAAAAGAGAAAAACTCGAATTATGAGACAATGTCAATTTTCTGACTTGTTATCTGATAAATATGACTTTTGAGCTCGGCTTCAAATGGGCAAAACAAAACAAAAAAAAATCTCACCAAAGCTGTTATTTTTGCCTGGCAGAAATGGGCTTTTGTAAATGTCTGGGTTATACACAAAAATGTTGAAAATTTGAAATAAAAAGTCAAAAATTCAAGAGAATAAAGTTAAAGTTATTACAAAAAAGGCAAAGGTTTGAGACCGAAGTAAATTCTGTAGATCAAAAGACGAAATTTTGAGATTTTGTCCAATTTTCTTTCCTTTTATCCTTTTTTTTTTTTTTTAGCTTAAATAAATGTCATTATAGACATTTTACCTTTTTTTTTTTCTCTTTTTAAAAAAAATTTAACTGTTGAAAATGGGCTTCTATTCATGTCTGAGTTATAAGCATAGACACAATAAAGTGAGTGACAATAGCAGAACAGAATATTTAACAAACACACAACCTGTCTCTGTAGCAGCTGAAAATGTCCTGGAAAAGTCCTGGAAAGTAATAATTTGCTTGATGAAAGCTGTGTACAAGAGACTAAGGCAAGTATATATATATATATATATATATATATATATATATATATATATATATATATATATATTNCTCTACTTCCTCAGGAGGCTGAGGCGCGCCGGACTGGGGAGCTCAGTCCTGACGGCGTTCTACAGGTGTGCGGTGGAGAGCATCTTGTGTTCCTGCATCACTGTGTGGCACGGCAGCTGCTCTGTGGCAGAGAAGAAGGCTCTGCAGAGGGTAGTGAAAGCAGCACAGAGGACTGTGGGATGCAGTCTTTCAACTACCACGGACATCTACTCCTCCAGATGCAGGAAACGGGCCTCCTGCATCATGAAGGACCCCACCCATCCCGCACATGCTCTGTTTGTCCCTCTCCCCTCAGGCAGGAGGCTGCGGAGCATCAAGAGCAGGACTACCAGACTGAGGAACAGCTTCTTTCCTGAAGCTGTGAGACTGTTGAACTCTGGTGGTCCCCTTTAGTGCCCCCCCGACAAATGNAAATGAACACTGCAATTTTTGCACAGTTAATTATTTTATTCTGTCTATTTGTTAAAAAGGCTAGTTGATTGTGTTCTTCTTTTACTCTCTTTTTTATTGTATATTTGTATATATTTCTATTTATTATTCTCATTTCTATGATTGGGCTTGCTCCGGGACCAGGGTAACCTAATTTCGTCCCACCTATGTTTTACATAGGTTGAATGACAATAAAACTCCTTGAATCCTTGAATCATATATTTTACTCTTTTGACAGAGTTCAGTGAACACTGCAATCTTGTACTTATATATAAACCGAAATGAGTGTTAATGTACACCGACAGAGTACAATAAACACTGATTTTTGCTGTGCATGAAACTTCAACATGAAACTAGAGGAACACACCACTTATTTTGTAGATGATGGGGAGAAAGCTTTGAAAAAATTAGCAGATATGATTGAAATGAACTTAGTTCCTTACTGAACCTTGTAACCATGAGTGAGAGGGCACACAGTGGACATGAGAGCCTGCTGTACGCAAGTCAATTATGCAGGTGGCACAAACTGTCTTAGCTTTGCGACAAATACTGACTGATTGCATTCGGTGGTGCAGACAGACTGTTAACACCTCATGGTGTAGGATGACTGTCTGAGCTTCGTGGTGTAGACTGTGAAGTGCAGTCTGCACTCACTTGAAATATGAAATGATCAGTCCTGCAAAGTGCCACAAATTGCAGCTTAGCACTGACTGTTAGTATATTGTTTTTTTGCCCCAGGAATTCTAGGTTTATGCTGTAGGTGTTGTGAAGCATTGAAAGAATGTCTAAAAGTACAAGTACTAAAGTACATGTGTACTCTTAAAGTGTTCACATGTAACTCTTAATGTGGAGTATATATTTTACTCTTTTGACAGTGTTCAGTGAACACTAGACTCTTGGACTTATACATGCATTGAAATGAGTGTTAATGTACACTGAGAGAGTACAGTATACACTGTGATTTTTGCTGTGTGACAAACACAATAAAGCAGATTTATTTACATTTTATACTTTAGGTTAGGTCCGTTACTACATCATCTCCAGTAAATGATGAAATACCTTATCAGCAACTAACGTGATACCAGTGACAACAGCTTCAGTAGTGTGATCCTTCTCAAAACTAAACCTCATCAAAACTGTACAGAGAAACCAGTGCGGTGAAAAAAAGACTGCCTGACCTTCTACTACTTCACACTGAAGGAGACAAGAATTTCACTCCAATTCCACCTGCCAAGTATGGGCACAAAGTTTGAGACTCATTGCACTTCACTCGCTCACACAGTGATTTCACTTAAAACTCAAGGTCGGAAACTTATCACATGACTTGAATATTGAAGTCATAGATTTGAGAATAGATTAATCTTTGCCACCTCAATAGATGCTCAAATAGATTTTTCAAATGTGTGTTGTTCTCTGTGTTAAAAATGCATTAGAATACGGTCGGACCTCATTGTAGTTGTCCATTACTTGAAGTGTACCCTCCAAACATGCAAGACTTAGTACTCTCCTCAGTGGCAAGAATGTGCTATATGTGTTTTTTGCTTTGGTCCCTGCCCTTCAAAAAGTAAGGCCTGTGTATGGCACTGTGTGTGTGTGTGTGTGTGTGTGTGTGTGTGTGTGTGTGTGTGTGTGTGTGTGTTGATGGGTGGGGGTGTGTGTGTGGCGTGTATATAGAAGTGAGTGAATGGGCTTTTGTGTGCTGTTAGCACCCTGCTCTGAAACAGAAGTGACTCCTCGTGTCTCTGTCTCAGTCATGTCAAACAACAGTGCGGCCAGCAGCAGCTTAGCTCTCGCTCAGAAGGCTGTGAAGCAGCTTCGTCTGGAGGCCAGCATCAGGAGGATCAAGGTAAACAACACACTACACATATATTTGTTAGACAACAAACCTCTGTTGATTGGTTTTGATATTTCTGCTCAGTGACTACAATTTTTTATTTTTTTTCACCTGAAATACTAAGAATTTCAGCAACGTTTGAAAAATCACACACATTTCTGATATGATTGGTTAAAGTTAAGAGTTATTTAAAGGCCAGCATGTTGTACCCTTGCTGTGTTTTTGCAGTGGTATGGGAGCAAACAGACGTCTCTGTGCAAATGCAGCACAGTGAGATCTTTGTTGATTGTGCTGCAGACTGCTCTGATTGATTTCCAACAGAAGTCAGAGTAGTTTCAAGTGTGCTTGTGTGAGCTGCTGAAGGGAGCAGAAAAAACAGATCACAGAAATTCCCAACATTAGTTACGCTTTCAAAGCTAGAGTCATCAAACAACTAAACAGACTTAATACGTCCCTTTGTGACTGATACAGGTAAAATTACTCACATGTAAAGAAAGTTTTAAGACTAGAGTTGGCATCAGTAAAGGTGTAGATTAAAGTCTTTCCATGATACGTTTTTCTTTTAGGCACTGAGAGGCTCAAGGTGTTACTCCAAGAGTGGCTCTGGAGTACAGAAATAAAACTTACAGACTCAAATCCCAAAGAGGAGCAAGGTTTTTAACTAGAAACCTTTATCTGTCACCAACCTCTGAGCCAACAGACTCAAGTGACAAATAAAATACATTTACATCACAGAAGAAAGGTGTTGCTGAACTGTTGGGACATAAAATAACTCTATCAAATTTATTCCGCTTATATTCAACAGAAAGTTAGACACAACATTTAAAGCAGGTCTAAGCTTTTTTTCCCCCATTATTTACAAAGGCCCAGGATTTACTCACCACCAGCAGGCCTCAGGCAAATTTTTTTTAACAACCTACTCAACCAGACTCATAGTAAACAGCAACTGTTGGTCAATGTATTGGTTTAAGGAGGTAGGATGAAGGAAGAGACAAATAAAACTGATAACTATTAACACTACCTGGACTATTTGGGATAATCTGAAACATACAGTTGTGCCCAAAAGTTTACACCCCCCAGCAGAATTTCTGATTTTTTGGCCTTTTCTCAGAAAATATGAATGATAACACAAAATCCTTTCTGTCACTCATGGTTAGTGGTGGGGTGAAGACATTTATTAAAAAAACTAGTTTACTCTTTTTAAATCATAATGACAACAGAAAGTACCAAAATGACCCTTTTCAAACATTTACACATTTCCCAGTTTTTAATACCTTGTTTTTCCTCCTTCAACATCTATAACAGTTTGAAATTCTTTGTGGTCGTTGTGGATCAGGGTCTTTATTTTCTCAGATGATAAAACTGCCTATTCATCTTGGCAAAAAGCCTCCAGGTCCTGTAAATTCTTGAGCTGTCTTGCATGAACTGCAGGTTTGAGGTCTCCCCCGATTGGATCAATGATATCAAGGTCAGGAGACTGAGATGGCCACTCCAGAACCTTCACTTTCTTCTGCTGTAGCCAATGGCAGCTTGATTTGGCCTTGTGTTTTGGATCATTGTCATGTGTGAACGTCCAAGTACGTCTCATGTGCAGCTTCTGGGCTGATGAGTGTAAATTTTCCTCCAGTATTTTCTGATAACATGCTGCATTCATCCTTCATTCATCAGTTTGGACCAAGTTTCCTGAGCCTTTGTAGCTCACACATCCCCAAAACATCAGTGATCCACCTCTGTGTTTCACAGTAGGAATGGTGGACCTTTCATCATAGGCCTTGTTGACTCCTCTCCAAATGTAACGTTTATGGTTGTGGACAAAAAGTTCAGTTTTGGTCTCATCACTTCAAATGAAACTTTATTCCAGAAGTTCTGAGGCTTGTCTCTGTGCTGTTTGGTGTATTGTAAGCTAGATACTTTGTGTAGAAATGGCTTTCTTCTGTCAACTCAAACATGCAGCCTATTTTTTCTAAAGTGCCTCCTATGCGCAGCTTGAAATATTTTTTCAAGAGTCCTGTTTTTCAGCTGAAGTTATTTGTGTTTTTTTTTCTTTTAGTTCCTTGAGAATTTCCCTGGATTTTGTGGCTGAAATGTTTGTTGGTCTACCTGACTGTGGTTTGGTTTCAGCAGAATCCCTCATTTCCCACTTCTTAATCAAAGTTTGAACTCTGCTTATTGGCATCCTCAGTTCCTTGGATATCTTTTGTACAGTTCTAGTCATTTTTCTTGAAAATCCTTTGACAATTCTTTTGCTCTCCCCATGAATCAGAATCCAGAGATGCTGGTGCAGCACTGAATAAAGATGCACATGTCTGTCAGGAGCTCAGAAACTCATTGAGCTTTTTTACACACACACTGATTACAAGCTGATAGATCACAGGTGAGAATGTCTCCTAGGTAACCATCCTTTAGGAGACATTCAAACCCTTTTGTATTAACTTGTGTTCATGTTGTCAGGACAAAATCACCAGAAGATGGAAACTTTTGATCAGGGTCATTTTGGAAGTTTTGTTATCATTATGATTTAAAAAGACTAAACTCTTTCTTTTTTTTTTAAATGTCTTCATCCAACCACTAACCACGGAAGGTCAGAAAGGTTTTTGTGTTATCATTCATATTTTCTGAGAAAAGGCTAAACAATCAAAATTCTGCTGGGGGGTGTAAACTTTTAGCACAACTGTCGGTGTTGCTCCAAAGTTATCATTCACAGCACTAAACTATTTTAACTGTTTAAGTCCTGTCATAACCTGGATCACATTAGTATACATGGAGATGCATTATAGTGCTTTATATCAAGCAATATAATACAATATCCTCAGATATGTAAATTGTTACAAACACATTAAATAAAACTTGTAAACATGCCCTCATGTCATACCTACCAAAAATATATGGACTCAGTATTTTGGTGGAGTGTTGGCAAATAGTACAAATATTATCACTCTTAGTCCCTGAAGCATAAGCTGACATCAGAAATCTGATTTGTGTCAAATATGGCTTTGGTTTCAGTGGTAGTGCAAAAACATGTTAACTCCATTTCCTGATTGAGTCATAGTAGACAACACAGCATCCACCCCCCCCCCCCCCCCCCNCCCGATGACATTTTTCTACGCTTGAGAGAGAGAATTTTCAGCACAAGTTTAATCAAATATGGGTCATATGTGACATACCTGCACATACACTCATCATCTCAAACAGGATGATTTTTAAGGTGTTTGTAAATGTGTAGGTAGTTTTATTCAAGTGGTTTTTTTTTTTCTTTTTGAACACAAAAGAAGAAAAGGGTCATTTTTACTATTGATACATATACAAGACAACCTTTTCAATTTTTTGACGACGTTTAGTAGAATTTGGGTTAGTAATAACACTCTCAGTAATGGTCAAAATATTGTATACTGATCTTTACGAGGCTCGACGAGCTGTCGTCACTTTTTAGAGGGTTGTGATCCCCCCGCTGCCCACCCAATAAATTGTGGATACAGTATCAGATTAAAGAAAAGGAGCTTGCCAGTGCCAATTTTTGTGAGATTTATTTTTTTGTCACAGAGATAATGTTCACAGCACTTCTCTAGGGTCTATTTCCATTGACAGTGCCCACAGCCTCAATTTTACAAGCCTCTCACAGGCACTTATTATTAGTTATCAATAGTCACTTCCAACAAAAAAAATCATCCTCTTATACCAAAAGAAACAACACTGTAAAAACCTCTGAGTAAAATTACAGTGATTTTCTAGTGAAACAGCTGCCTGTAACTTATTTTAATTTTACAGTGTCTTATTGTAAAAATATATATACAGCAAGTTTTTGTGATTTAATTTGTAGTGTATTGCTGTATAAATGCAAAATATACAATATTTTACTGCTGCAGTTTCACCAGTACTCTGCTGTATATGTACAATATCTGTACTGACTGGAACTTATTTTCGACTAAATTTGCAGTAATTTACTTTAGATGCAAGATTTACACTCCAGTATATTGTCCACAATGTTCTGTATTGTTTTAAATGTCAGTTCACCATCGTAGTGTTTTTTGTGTGTTTGTTTTTGGTCTTCATTAATCTTGAAGAGTCTGTTTATGCTATTAAGTGTAGACAGCTTGTCACACCCGCTCTTCTAATGCACAGCAGGAACTTGTATCAACTGCATTTCCTCCTCACTCATGGTTAAAATAACTGTTAGGTTACAGAGCAGAACTTCAGTTCATGAGATTGTACCCAGAATGCCTCTGTTAACATGCATTGTTTCATACATTATTATCCTGTTATACAAAACATTAGGTTTATCCATACAGCACTGCCTAAATGCTTACAAAGTGTTTAACAGTTAAAATAAATTAATTAAGATAACAAAAAAGGCAGATAATTATAGAAAGAAAAAAGTTTTGTATTTAAATGGTTAGCAAGCAGTCTACTTTAATACAGAACACTGTTGGTGGACACTGGTCCTACAGATAACAAGTTTGTGACATGTGGCTAATTTTCAGGTATCTCAGGCTGCTGCAGAGCTGAAGACTTTCTGTCTACAGAATGCACACAAAGACCCCCTCCTCACCGGAGTCCCCTCCAGTGACAACCCCTTCAGACCTCCTAAGTCATGTGTGCTCCTCTGAAGTGTGGGTGCAGCTCCTCTCTCTTTTCCCTGATCCATCAAGATTCTTTGTATTCTGTGGTTATATTTTTACCTTCACTTAACCTTCCCCTCTACTGAATAAAGACACTGTTTTATATCAGAGCACAATAATTATCTCTGCACGCTAAATATGTTATTGATGTTTTTTAGGGCATCCAACATCAAGAAACCTGACCCAATTTTTGTCATGTGACCTGCTGAAGACACAGGAGCAACAATACGCAGTCAGTGGACCAGCTGAGGAATGATGCAAACAAATCCAGAATTCAAGATGGACTGATATATGGAACTTATTTTAGCTGGGTGCTGAGGAGGCAAGGCTTTTGAACTTTTCAGGATTTAAAAGTTTAGAGTAGCAGCTTTGAACAGCAGCACTTATGTGCATTGATCATGTTCTCTCTCATTGACCTTGTGGATTATTGTTGAAGAACTGCACTTTTTTTGAAACATTAAAAAAAAAAAAAAAAAAACCTACTTGGAGTTCAAAACAATATAGAGAGAAGAGTCTCATGAAAGTCATGTTGATGGATTCCTGAATGATTCTCTGTGAGCAACATCCAAAGCAAATCTAAAAATACTGTATCTCGTGCCCACCCACCCCCCCAACCCCGCACATCTTCATAAATATCCAGTCTGTGCTGCATGTGATCTTTGCAAAGGCAGACAGAAACCTTTTTGTTTCTTCACTTTGGAATTTCCTTTCAAAACAGTGTAGGCTCAGAAAGTTTGCTTTCATTCTATCAAACCAGCAGCTACTTTTAATGAGGTTTTTCTTTAATATATTTGAAAAAAATGAGCATTTTTAACACTAATCATGTCTCTATGCTTGAGTTACTTACTAAAACTTATCATCAACCTTCACTGATGAAAAGAGGGTTTGTATATGTCTGACAGATTGTCACAAGTTCATGAGAAAGTGACAGTTTTGTTAGAAGGCTTTTTTTCACATTTTACAAACATATAAGAGTATGTGTTGGATGTCACTACTAATAATGGGCAGGATATTATGAAGCAAACAGGATTCAGAGCAATCCCAGATGGTTGGCTGCTCTGCATAGCTTCATAAAGATGAAGAAGTGAGATTCCCACCAGATTTGCAGAAATACAGTTGTGCCTGAAAGTTTACACCCTCCAGCAGAATTTCTGTTTTTTTGGCCTTTTCTCAGAAAATAGGAATGATAACACGAAAACCTTTCTATCACTCATGGTTATTGGTTGGGTGAAGACATTTATTGAAAAAAAAACTCAAATGAGAAAAATTTAGTATTACTGTTGTCTTTCATGGTTTTACTGGGAAAAGTTTGTAAATGTGTAAAGGGTCAAAAATTATGGAACAAAAAGGAGGAAGTTGTAGATATTGTCAAACTTTAAGAAACACCAGCAACACCTAGTCCCAGAAATAAAAGAGTCTACTATTTTGACGGATAAGTAGAACCGTTTTTCGCTCCAGGTCCTGTAAATTCTTGAGCTGTCTTGCATGAACTGCAGGTTTGAGGTCTCCCCCGATTGGATCAATGATATCAAGGTCAGGAGACTGAGATGGCCACTCCAGAACCTTCACTTTCTTCTGCTGTAGCCAATGGCAGCTTGATTTGGCCTTGTGTTTTGGATCATTGTCATGTGTGAACGTCCAAGTACGTCTCATGTGCAGCTTCTGGGCTGATGAGTGTAAATTTTCCAGGTCATAAAAGACTATTGTACGACGTAAGTAGGAAGTAAGTAGTCAAACCTGGTTCAAAGGACTCGGAAACATCGAGTGTGTAGGGGTTTTGTAGTCACTAGGTGGAGACACAATCACAGTAGGAATGGTGGACCTTTCATCATAGGCCTTGTTGACTCCTCTCCAAATGTAACGTTTATGGTTGTGGACAAAAAGTTAAATTTTGGTCTCATCACTCCAAATAAATGACTTTGTTCCAGAAGTTTTGAGGCTTGTCTCTGTGCTGTTTGGTGTATTGTAAGCTAGATATTTTGTGGCATTTGCGTAGAAATGACTTTTTTCTGTTGACCCGACCGTGCAACCCATGTTTCTCCAAGTGTCCCCTTATTGTGGATCTTGAAACATCCACCCCAATTTTTTTCAGGGACCCCTGTATTTCAGCTGAAGTTATTTGAGGGTTTTTCTTTGCATCTAGAACAATTTTGGAGCCTAAATGTTTGTTGCTCTGCCTGACTGTGGTTTGGTTTCAACAGAATCCCTCTCTCTCCACTTCTTAATTAAAGTTTTAACAGTGCTCCTTAGCATCCCCGATTCCTTGGATACCTTTTTAAATCCTTTTCCTGTTTTATACAGTTGGATTACCTTTTCTTACAGATCCTTTGACAATTCTTTTTCTTTCCTAATGACGCAGAAACCAGAAACTTCAACACAGCACTGAGTGAAAGATGCACATGTCTGTCAGGAGCTCAGAAACTCACTGAGCTTTTAAACACACACTGATTACAAGCTAATAGATCACAGGTGAGGACTGTTACCTTTAGTAGACATTCAAACCCATTTGTGTCATATTTTGTGCATTTATCAGGCCAGAATCACCAGGGGGTGTAAACTTCTTAACAGGGTCATTTTTGAAGTTTCTGTTTTCATTGTGATTTTAAAAGAGTAAACTATTTTTTTTCAATAAATGTCTCCATCCAACCACTAACCATGAGTGATACAAAGGATTTTGTGTTATCATTCATATTTTCTGAGAAAAGGCCAAAAAATTAGATTCTGCTGGGGGGTGTAAACTTTTAGCACAACTGTAATGGCATCAGCAGTTGGTGACTCTCCTTAAGGAACAGAAACATCATACTTTCTCCTTTCCAAACTTAGCAGGACAGATTTTTTTGGTCAAAAACAACTGGTCTTATTTCTTCATTTGTCATGGTAAACTCAATGACAGCAGCATGGTAGTATGACCATGGAAGGGTTTGAGGGTGCTGAATGAAGCAGCAGTGGCTGGTCCATTTCATTTTTCCTTGTTCATGTTTCTAATCAAAAATTGTTCATATATTTGTGAAGCTGCATCTGGTGTGAAAGATATGTTGTGTAACAACATCTCACTGCAAATTTGAATAAATCAAACTGAAATCATACATTGTACTGTCTAATAAAACAATTTTAAAATCCCATCTTGTAAACTAAGAGTCAGACTTCATTGTCATGAAAAAACAGAGAATGCTCACTGTAACTGACAAAGAGAAATTTCAACATGCTAACTCAAGTATAGCATATAGTTTGTCGCTAACATGGATTGTATACTGTAATGGTAGATCGTGATATCATTTCTCTTCATTGAACGTGTCTGAATATGAAATTTGTCTTGACATATTTTGTACGTAAACCATTGTATGCCATGAGAAGAATTCACATGATTCTTCCACTTTCTCCTGGAGGTTCCTGTTGTCAGTCTCATTTTGCTGTAATTCGTAAGAGGACAGCTTTTTTGTAAGAGGACAGAATTAATTCGACAGAGACCCTCAAACGGTATAGAAGTATGACGTATGCAGTCTGTGTTGACGTGGTTCTGTGTTTTGCCCGCTGGGTGTCGCTGTTGCAGCGGCGCGTCGTGTTGATGCCCGGGCTGCTGCCTCCAGCAGAGAGCAGTGCGTGGTTGGATGTGAGCGCCACCGACCTGTCTCTACTTCCAGATCGAAGATGGCGGTCTCGGTGTTCCCCGGCGTGCGGCTCCTTTCCATCGGAGACGCGAACGGAGACATCCAGCGACACTCGGAGCAGCAGCCCTTACGGTTAGAGGTGAAGAGCACACAGGATGCTGCCCTCATCAATCTCTCCAATGGTGAGTTGACCTTTCCCGCTGCTGCTTCTCGGATGATCGGCCTGTGCTTATGCTATGCAGTGCTAATGCTAACACGGCTAATCTGGCGAAACGTAGCGTTAGCCCCAAGAAGCTAACACATCCTGAGAGACCACGTCGCCTCCCCCCTGTTCATCACGAGGGAGCCCCAAAAAGTCCTCATTTTTCTTTTTCTTGTGTAGTCTGTAGGGCTGTTTTCATTAAGCCCCTGGCTACCATAACATACGCCTACTTCTATATCTTTCTAAAAAACGTTTGGCCACATACTTGAGCTGACTGGGGCACATAAATAAGCAGAGCAGCTAAGTGAGGTTAGCGGGCTGTTAAATGCTGCTTGAACAATGAGTGTAGCCCGGCTCAGGCAGAGATGCGCTAATGCTCCCTTTGAGTCTCTGCCCTTCATGTTTCACCAGCGTGTGTTTGCTCTCCTTTGTGTTCTGAAGAAAATATAATATTAACATACGAACCCTTATATCGACCTGCAGTATTATTTAGCTGTTTCGTTTCTGGTTTGGCTTGTACGGATTGTTTGGGATAGTGATGGGCAGTTCGGAGCTTTTCAATGATCTGAACATTTGACCCAGAGCAGGATTACAACAGCTTTGAATAATAATCCGTTTTTACTTCTAATTTTTTTTATGGTTTCGGGGGTCACATATTTTATCCTATAGTGATAGGTTTTCAAATGCTTACTTGTTTGTTTAGTGTTTTTGACTAAATTAAATGGAATGCATGTTGTTTTTTGTCCTAATGTTGGACAAAAGAGCCTTATGATATTATATAATGTAGATTAATGATTGCTAGGGTATAATTTCACCCCTCTGTCTATTCGTTCATATGTTCAGGGCTACTTTGATCTCGCCATTTTGTGGCTTTTTTAATAAAAAAGGTCCTGAAATATAATCAGCTGACTGAATTTTGTCACTATCAAATGACATTTGGTGTAGTTCCATTACAACTCCCGGAGGTCACGTATAGCTTGCAGTATTAAGGACTATATAAACTTCTCTGTTCAGAATTTCATTGAATTGTACATCATGTATTTATAGCCAAAAATTTTCACGCACTTGTCCATTCAAATGAGAGGTTGTACAGATGATAAGTAAGAAATATGAAGAAGAGCTGGCTTAACTGGACAACAGTGAAAAATTAAGCAGATCTGAAGAACAAGGGGGTTGGTAAACAAGTAAATACATTTCATGTTCGATTTATTATGTATATAAATAAATAACTATATTTTGTGTTCGAGAGAGAGAGAGAGAGAAAGAGAGTGCTTCTGCTTCATGCAAACTATTGTTGTGATATTATATTTCAAGATCCTTCTATTTTACACATTCCCTAGGTCATACCATTTTTAAGCTCAAAGTGAAAAAATGAAACAAACAAAACAATAAATGAATAAATAAAAAACAGGTAGTGGTCTCTCAGGTAAGGGATAGCTGGTGGATGGTGGGGGTTCACCAATAGGCATCGTCTCCTAGAACTGACTCGTCCAAAATAGACACATCACAGGTTAGAGAGCCAGGAGCAGAGGGCATGGCTCCTGACTGGCTGTGCCCTGTGGTCAGACCGGCTGTTGCTGTTAATTCTCAGCATGTAAGCTAATAGCATAGTCTTATAAAAGATCATTTGGCAGGCAAACTTTGAACCTTTCAGTTTTTGGGGGGGAAATGCGGCCTTCTGGTTTAAAGTGGTTTAGAAAAGAGCAAGCCCTCATTACTTATGCAGCTTTGTTGTCATTGGAACAATAGCCAGGACCCCGCCCCCTCCTGCCCTCCTGTGAGGAGGCAGCATCGGAGCCGCTCTGCTGCTTTTCTTATTCAATGGAGTGTCCTGCTGAAAAGAAACAAACCTTCTCTGCTGGGATGCTCCAGTTAAAGAAAAGAGGCCTCATTCATATTGGATCTTTGGAGCAGCCCTGCATCAACACCTATTTTGCACCACACATGGAAAAGTTGGAGTTGAATTCATCAGTATGGGAATCAAGCCTTAAAGCGCTGAAGTAAAATTACTCAAATAAAGATTAGATAGTCACTAAAATCTTTTTAAGAATTTCAGAAAGTGTTTTCTATGGATTTTAACAGGATTGTAATGATACGTACTGTGTGCAAAGTTTGTTTCCTGTATTAGAAGTGACAGCTTTTCTAACCCTGAGACCTGCTTCTCTTATTTAGAATTCTAAGTGACAGATGGTCCTATTTGATGCATGTATGTAATAGTTACAGTGTAATCCATGGGGCAGATAAAACTCCACACATTACGAGTCTCAAATTGTTTTTCTGAGTGTCTGATAAAATCACTCTTCATTGGTATCCTTATGGGCTGGGAGGATATGCTTTTTTACAGTATAATTCTTTTGCAAATTTTTGGGCGCGGCCTCGATTCGAATTGCAATTTGACAATATTGCAGATTTTTGCAATTTTCAGTCGACTTTTATTTACACAGCAATGCTGTCCATAGACTATAGCAAGAGTCATAATCCCCCAGAAAATTCACATCACCTGGGTCAGTTTTTAAGATTTATGCAGCAGTAATATATTCAAACCAGCTCTTTATACTTACTTTTCAAGAGTCTGTTTGAAGAATGAAATGAAGTATTTACATTTGGAAAGATATATCGATTTTTGACCAAAAAAACTGTGGTTAAAATCATAAAACAAAAAAATCTTCATACCCATGTTAAGCGTTTCTTTTTTTCCTCCTACATCAACCTTTTTGTTTGTTTGTTTTTGTTTACAATAGGATCTCTTTTCACTGTCCAGAAACAGCTGTTAGCTCTACTGAAATCCATGGCCCCAGACTCAAATAACAAAATCAGTTCTTCAACTTGCTGGAGCTTTAGGTTTGCCCAGATTTGGTAATTTGGTGACTTTGACTGTTGTGGTTGGTATGAGGTGGCCCTGATAGACAATGTAGTTCACAAAAAATAATGCAAACAAGCTATCTTACTGGGGCTGAGGAAGAGCAGCGGCCTCAGTTTACTGCAAGATAAAAGCGTGATGTAGCAGCTGTTTCAAAGTAGAGTTCAATAAGCTTCAAGCCTGATTTTTTTTTAGTGAGACTGAGCTTCAATGTCCTTAATGGCACACAACATTTCATTTCATGTAGGGGAAAACTTATTCATGCTTCAAAGTCTGTCAGGTGTAGTCTCTGAACACCTGCCTGGCCAGTAATTGTTATTTGAAGTTATTTTGAGAGGCGAGGGTTTCCAAAGCTAAGATCCAGTTTAATTTTTTGCCCATTCATATTGTTTTTTTTTTAGCTAAGTTAAGTCAGCAATTGTGCTAAAAATCTTTGGTGCTAAAAACAAAGAATGTTCTCTGCTCAGAGGAGTCTAATGTTAAAGACAAGCTGCTTATGTAACGTGAAATCCTTGTATGGGAGTAAATAATTTACTATGTTGCTGTCATATTAAAGACAGCCTGAGTCTATGAAGGCCTGCAGAGCAGGTTACACATGAGCTCTGTTTTCTGAAAGTCACTTCCTGACAGAATGGCCCAGAGTGCATTTTTATAAGTGCTTAGCTCATAAACACCAAACATTGACCTCAACTGGATTTAACCTTTCATTTCAAAAGATAAAAATAATTCATGTCATGGGGAGTCTCAAACCCCCAAATATGGACTGACTCAAGTGCAAGCTTGGGGTTGATTGATAGGGAAATGAGCAAATTATTGATCTTAAAGTATAAATATCCACTGGAGCATTTTCAAAGTTTCATTCCTGTTCTAAAAATTCTGATCCACAGACTTTACTGATCCTCAGCAACTTTGTCTTTGTTAAAAAGGACCAAAAAAGGGAAGGAGTGTAGAATTTACATATTAAAAAACACATTTATGATGTGGCCAGGAAAAAATGAGCTTCCCCTCATTAAAAGAGCAGCAGCCGCCACTGGTAGGAACCCTAGAGGATGCAGACTGCTACTCTCCTCGGTAACAAAGTCAACAACTCCACTCCATAACCTGATTATTCGACTAATCGTGAGGATAGTCAACAGATTAATCCACTATTGAAATAGTTGGGAGTTGCAGCCCTATTCATAGACACTTTCTGGGAGAGTTCTTGTTGTTAGGATGGGTGAAGATGTAAATGATAGAGCCCATTGTCAATCAAAAAATGTTTTTGGACAACAATCCTTCAGTCGTTTATCCAGACTGATGCTCTACTGACAGCATCCAGCGCACACAAAGACACCTGTCACATCCTGTCCAATCAGAAACAGAATATTAAAAATGTACCACAGCTGAACCAACTGCAGCACCTGTGTCTTGAGTGATGGCTGAGCTATGGTGGCACACTTTGATCCAGATGGGAGTAAAATCAACGAATCAAATTTCTGATCCTCCTCAAACATGACAGCTGCAACAACTCATTTAGTCCTATTCATCAATCTGACCGAAGCTTCTCTCATCAAAATGTGAAAGTAGGATGAGAGGTGGAGACTCTTCAATCTCATGTTCATAATCAGAAGGGGACAAACCTAATTTTATATATATATACATATATATATATATATAAATATATATATATATATACACATATACTGTAGGGAGGGGGATCATGCTCTGCTATCAATGGCTCTATTTTGAGTTATTTTTGAGCACTATTTTTTCTATTTTGAGCACACAGACTACTTTTCATTTTGTCAAAGTGTCATTTTGTCAGTGTTGTCCCATGAAAAGATATACTTAAATATCTGCAGAAATGTGAGGGGTGTACTCACTTTTTGTGATAGCTACCTTAGACCCAACAACGTTGACACAACAACGGTTTTAGGATGAACTGCACAAATACTGTTTCGTGTCAGCCTCCTGTTTACATGGAAACTGGGCCCAAGGTAGCATCCTGATTAGCTAACTTAAAATGCTAACTTGAAAACGCCCCCCAGAGTGGATTTTTTTCTGAAACCCCTTTTCCACTCATAACGTATTGCAACAACAGTGACCTACTGTTTCGTTCTTCTGCTGCTGAATCTTCTGACTGCCTTTCAACCAAATGTGCATGTTAGGGTTGTCACAGTATGAACATTTGAGCTTGTGGTTATTGTGACCAAAATTACCACGGTTTTCGGTATCATCGCGGCATTTTTAAACATGTGTTCAATATGTTCAGAAAGCACTGACAGACCTAAACAAACTAAAATAGTTTAAAACAATCTAACAGTGTTGATTATATTTCAAAATTAAAAAATTCAAAATCTTATCAAAAGTGCAACGATTAACATCATAGGAACAAGGGTTCAGCATGTAAACAGCTGTTTTCGCCCGACTGTACCGCAGAAACACGTTGTGCAGAGCAGATCACACCAAACAGGAAAACAAACAAAGCACCCGATCATTTCAAAATAAAACACCATGTTCCTGCTCCAAACTTGAGCAGACACTTGAGAATAACTAATGTAGGGAGCAGGAACATGGTGTTTTATTTTGAAATGATCGGGTGCTTTGTTTGTTTCAAAGCTTTTTCCTGTTTGATACGATCTGCTCTGCAGGACGTGTTTCTGTGGTACAGTCGGGCAAAAACAGACTCTCAGTGAAACAGTTGTAGCTGCTGTCAGTGTCTCCTGAAGCAGACGCTCAGTGGCCCGCTGAGTGAACGATCTGACTGAAAAGAGCGGAGCAGCGTAAGTGCAGCGCGGGGCGCGGCGCTGACGTTCAGCAGAGCAGACGCTTCATGTGTGAATTGAGGGTTAGAGGGATGATAAACCCTTAAGTGCCGTCGTCTCCTGCTGCCATGATTCAATTTCTTTTTTTTTTTTTTTTTTTTTTTTTTTTTTTTTTTTTTTTTTTGATTCAATTTCTAATCTCAATAAAGTTTAAACTGAAAGTGGAGGCAACAGTGCTCCTGCGCAGCTAGTTTAGGAGATTCTGATCAAGCTGGGAAACCATGGTTTCTGACATGATAACGGTAATTGACACCGTCAGCGTTTTCACCGGGGTTTACCCTAACACCGGTAACCGTTAGACCCCTAGTGCATGTATTGCACTATATCTGTGATTAGAGAATACGTTTTTAATGTAATCTCCATATAATCAGCTCATCTCTTCTTCAGCCCCAATACTGCTGTCATGTATACAGCTCCTACAGTTATATCGCCATCTTCAGGCCTGACATGCATACCACAGTCTTTTAAGTCCCTCAGTGTTTCCATTCAAATGCAGATTTTTTTCATTGTTTTCCTGCATTGTAGGGTGAAACGCTGTGAAACTTTGTTGTGTAAACGGAGCCTTAATCACACATTATGTTCAGGCCTCACAGCGGCTTGGAAACCCATGTGAGGAAGAGATGACAGGAAAAGAGGGTCCACCTGGAGCTTTTTTATGAACATTGTAAATAGTTGTGCGTCACGTGTAACTTGAGTCACTTTTATATGTTCTAAAAGAAATCTCTTACATGATCAGCTCTAGGAGTGGAACTTTATAGAAGTGATTCTTCTAATTCCCTTCACATCACATTTGGCCTGTTAGTGGTGTGTACATGAAGCGCCAGCAAATAGCACCAGGATGAAGTGTTGCCAACAAGCTGATTAACAGCCCACACATTGGCACCAGGGATTCTTATGTGACGACCTCATCATTTCAGCAACTCTGGTTAAGATCTCGTAAAAATCTTGTGGTTTATAATGGAGTCAGGTTTTTCTACAACATACAAATATTAAAGCTGTTTGGTAATGTGCACTTATTAAATAAAGACATCAAGTCTTGGTATTTTTTATCCACATTTGAAATTCAGAAAAGCTTAACACCCCGCATGAATGATGTTTTCTGAACAAGTTTGTCAGTTTCTGCCAGGATTGCAGCATAGACTTAAATTGAATTCATGCAGAGGAAAACTTGATCATCTCTATGAGTGGAACTCCCAAGGAAACGAAAACAGCACCAGGACAAAGTGCTGCCAACAAAACTAGTGATGAACTGATTTATTGAGCCAATTAACAGATGACAGGCATCAGTATCAGCCAGGGTCTGGTGGTCATAAGGGTGATTAAAAAAGGAAAACATAAACCAACAAGTAATGTCTACGGGCGGCTTTTTCTGCTCATCAGCTGCTGAGAAGAAATGACTGTGACTCTCCTCCCCATTTGAGTCCATTACACTAGTCTACATTCTACTTTTAGATCACAGGTGCTGTTTAATTGTGGACTATGTACAAATGCGAGAGTCCATTAATTTTCATAGTTACCTTTTAGCACTTGATCAGTAGGAGAAACATCAACATTTCAGAGTCTTTTTGAGACTTTGAACACAGCCTGTCAGACTTTTGCATTTAAAATTTAAAGCAAACTGACAGACAAAAGCAAAGAAATTTGACTGATTGTAGTCTTTTTTAATCTTTTATGAAACCAGCCTTCAGTTGTATCGTTGTAAGTTGTGATAGTGTGTTATTTCCCTGCTGGCCAATATGGCTTTTTCAGCAGAAAGCACCTGTTTACAAGATGCTGTCTCATCTACACAATGGAGAACATGGCTACAACTTAAGTTAATTTTTGGCTTCTGTGAAGGCATTTTAGTCCAGTCCTTGAACACCTTCACTATTGTTAATAGTGATAGTCAAGAGGAGAGAACAAAGGCTAACCTTGCAGAGCAGATGGACCTGCCCGATTCATTCCCTGAAATCCTGCAGCTCCATCTTGCGAAGATCCAATCACAACCGATTTCCCCGGGCAGAGATTTTGTTGACCCGATCAGAGAAGAGAGGCAGGAGCTGCAGATGTGACATCAGCAGGAAGCATCTGAATGTTTGAAAACAATTGCGGCATGTGAAGCAGTCTCAGTGAAAGCAGCGATATCTGCAGTTTTATCAGAAATAGACTAAATTTCTTCTTTTAAAGAAGAACAGAGAACGTCACTTAAAGCCTTTCTGACGGGGAACGATGGTTTGAGCAAAAACGGATTGGTGAAATATCTCAATAACAGATACATGAACTGTCTGTCTGGTGTCAGGTTACACATCCTCTACGTCACCGTGGCTTGATGTGGATTGGCCCGTGATGAGTACGTCAGGCAGAACAGTCGTCCAATCACTAGCTGCTGCATTTATTGTAAGGTCCCGCCTCTGAAAACACTCTCTAGCGCCCCTTACTCAGATGGACTTGTGAAATATTTCCGTGGCGAATATATGAAACTGTCTGTCTGGCTTGTCAGGTTAGAAAAAAAGCTGCCATGCCTTCAGAATTACAACCTTTTTATTAAGATGTTTCAAATGTAATTTAAAATGAATGAATGGATCTCCATGAACATAAAGTCTTTATTTGCCTGGGATGGGTACAGAATTGGGTTCAGCATAGGACCAGATTCCCACAGTAGTTCTGAGTTCTGATTCACATTAAATCAGACGGGACCATGTTTCAGTACCTAAATACATCTTTGTGACTGTGAGAGTGGAAAAGTAGGTGGTTTTCCATTCTGTATGGAGAGCTGGGTTTTAATGTATGCATTCTAAGAAAAAACACTGCATAGTTGCTCATTTGTTAAGTTGTAGTTAGTTTTTGTCAAGGGTTTTCATGTTGAAGAAACTTTTGAAACAACTGCAATGTTACAGTCCAAACAGTTGAATATTGTTTGGATGTATTTGTTTTTTATATATCAAAATAAAAATATTAGATTTAAATATTTTGAGATTCAATTAACAATTATTACCACACAAAGACACAATACTACCCAAATTGGTACCGTTGAGTTCTGATACCGATTCCCGGGTGCTGGGCATCAGAGCTGTATTGATCCAAATATGAATGGTATTTATCCCTAATATTTTCGCATATTTACAGACCATAATATTAGTGAGGAATTGCACTCATTAAATGTAAGACTGCTCTGCAAATAATACATGGGAAATAAACACGTGCGTCTCAACTTCCTGTCTGGCTCTACTGCCTCGCGCTTGCTCAAGAGTGGCAAGAAAAAGACGCCAGAGCTAAAAAGGGAGAGAGAGGAATGAGAGAGGTACCTAAGCAAGGATCGGTGTAACAAATATCATACTAATTGTCAATGTTAATGAAGTAATGGTAGTGACAGTAACATTGTACATTACTGATGTCAAGTTTCACCTTCACGTGCATAACATCATAGTTCCGTTTGGAAAAAGAGAAAGATGTTATTCTGGCTTCCATGAACGTGGGTGCCCAGTTTGCAGATATAAAAACAGTTCGTATTAAAATCCTTTAAACTATAAATACTCAGCAGCTGTGTCTTGCTGCAGTGTTTCCCACTGTCTACTCCACAGTATCAAAACTCCCGGAGGAAACCCTGTACGTCGTGGATTAAATGTCATGTCTTCACTGAGCTCACATGCTTTTCGGTCGTGCATGAAGCGGGACTGAGCACGGCACACTTGTGGTTACTCTGTCCAAATGAGCTAAGATTGAAGCCTCCTTGGGCTGGGTTTGGATGGCCAGTCTGACTGCACCCTAAAACAGTCTAAGACCCTGCAGCTGCCTCCCTGGATCATTTGTTGCTACTTAGTGCTGTGCTATCTCATGTTGTTACTGGTGCACAGTGTTAAGTGGTTGGAAGGACAACTGAGGTGCGTGTGTTTCTGTGAAGTGCTGATCTCAATCCCTTAATTCATGCTGGATTAGCCCAGGCTGGTTCCTGACTGTTCGCTGGACAAGAATCTGTGCCCAGTCCTCGTCAGGGGAGAGTAAGGGAGACTTCTGTCCCTTTATTTTCTAAAAAGAGGGAAAACCTTTGAAGGCCCTATTTTAACGTATCTGGTAAACCATCTGCAGAACATCATGCTGTGTAAACGACACTTTATTGTGGGACACATCTGACCATGGAAATTCTTTGTCCCTGTATTGTATCCTTATTGTGGCTTTTTTTTGAAAGGTTCAGTTTTGAGGGAATTAATTTCACATAAATATTAGATTAGGGATGTAACAGTTACCGGTTTAATGGTAAACCCTGGTAAAAAAGCTGACGGTAATAATAACCGCCTTCATGTCAAAAACCGTGCGTTCCCAGCTTGATCAGAATCTCCCAAACTAGCCGCGCAGGTGTACTGTGTAGCCTACACTTTCTGTTTGAACTTTATTGAGATTAGAAATTGAATCGTGGCTGAAAAAGGAGACAACAGTGCTCAGGACTTTATCATCTATCATCCCTCCAACCCCCAATTCACACATAAAGTGTCTGCTCCGCTGGATGTCAGCGCTGCGTTCTACGCTGCACTGAGCCTCCGCTCTTTTCAATCACAGCGTTCATACAGTTTATGCTGTGGAGCGTCTGCTCCAGGATACACTAACAGCAGCCTGCAACTGTTTCACTGCTGAGTCTGTTTTTGCTGGACTGTGCCGCAGAAACGCGGTTTACCTCTGCAGAGCAGGTCGTATCAAACAGGAAAAAGACACGACACAAACAGGGCATCAAGTCATTTCAAAATAAAACACCATGTTCCTGCTCCCATCTTGTGCAAATACTTGAGCAAACAAACAGAAAACAGTCTGTTTATGCACCTGCATCTAGAAATGCACAAGAACAGCTTGGATTTTTGGACTTGTATTATTTAAACGACTGGAAATGTTCCTGACAAATCAGCTGTTCACATGCTGAATCCTTGTTCCTTCGATGTAAGAATTGCACCATTGATAAGATTTTGCCTATATTTTCAAAATATAATCAACACTGTGATAATTTTGGTCACAATAACCGTGAGCTTAAAGAGCATATTGCAGGTTAAACACTACTTTGAATAAAATCATAGAAAAGATGCCCAAAAACAACGTTCCGAAGGAATTTTTGAAATTAGTGAACCACAGAGTTTGCTGGAGATGTTTTAGTTCACTTTTTTTAACTTCCGCATTAAAAACCGGCATCGTGCTGTTACGTCATCCAGGGGAGCAACTGCCGAAAACTCCTCAGTTTAACGTGAACATGAACATCTATCAGACTGTCACAACTGTCCATGAAAAGGAGAAAATCTGCATTCCTATACATATGAGGGTCCTCAGGATCAAAATGATGGGACCTTTAGACACGATGAAGAGCAGGAACAGGGCAGGATTAGGAGGAATTATGGGTAAAGGAGAGCAGGGAGCTGAGGAGTGAGGAGGACCAGAGGAGAAGAGCGCGAGTCCTGGTGAGTGACGGCGTTAGCTACAGACATGGAGTCTGATGCTGTTCACATCAGAGTATTTAAAGTTTGAACTCAGAAACAGTAACTTAAAAAGTCCGTAGTGCGTTTGGTGCCGATCAGAAATCAGTCCGTTGGAAGGTAAAACTTGTAAAAATGGCAAATCTGAACTACGGTTTTCCGCGAGAGTGAGAAAAGAGATGCAGCACCGGCTTCTGCGATATCATGTATTCAACGAACACTTTTTCTACCCGTTAAAATTCGTATATCCACTAATCCAGGGTCTTAAAATAAATAAATCAAGACTTACAGTGCTTAGATGACGTTTCTGTCGGGATGAATCTCTGATAAATCCTTGTTTACATCTGACACCTGGAGCCAGGCTGTGGCTGCTGCTGCTGCTGAACCTGTCGCTGTCTGCGGCTTCACCTCCATCATCTCACCTGGTCCTGGCTCCAGTATCTGATCCTTAACTCCATCATAAAACCAGGAACATAGTCTCCCTGTCGCCACAAACGATCGCTTTTTTCAGTGACCGATGTAGAGATAAAGTCCCGTTTCTTCAGCTGCAGGAAACGAACCTGAGCATGGAAGCTAACTCTTTCCTCCTTTTAGGGAAAAGATCGACTCGATGTCCTGCTAAGTCGCTATTTTTGCATCCAGCGTAAGAATGCATCATTGAGCCATCCCAATGAACAATCAAATCAAATAAAGAAACTTGTAGAAACACGACTCGAAATCCCCGCTCTCTCTCACTTTCTCCTATCAAACATTGGATCAGAGCGGAGGCGGAGAACGCTCGTCCCCTGGATGACGTCAAATGACGCGGCGAAGGTTGAAGCAGCTTTTTGAACAGGGACACTGAAAATAGCTACTTCATCCTCTAAATTTGTGCCTTTTTGTCACGATTAATTTAAAAAAATGTTTACCTTATTCTACCACCACTATCAGACCATATTAAGTGTTAATCCCAATTTTTTTTTTACCTGCAATATGCTCTTTAAGTTTTCATACCGTGACAACCCTATATCAGATATTTCTATGACATGTTAAAGGAATCCTGGGATATATTTTCAATTTTTTGAATTTATTGACACCAAATGTGTTCCCTTACAATATTGCAGAAGCATTCCAAAAGACGTCATCTCTGGGCCTCTGTACATGTGTGACAGTGCTGTGTCTGCCTAACCCCAGCCCCCTCTTCCGCCTGTTATTTCGATATTTTGGTGGACTCAGGACATTTCTTGGCGGAGAGTAGGAGTGGTTATGGGTAGTGACAAGCCAATCACAGCACATTCAGTGTCCAAAAGTGACTTTTATGTTGATGTTAGCAAGTGGGAGTAGGTATCCCGAGTGGCTATGATTGCAGCCGAAATGAAGAAAAAATGATCCAATATTTACAGGATCCCTCACTTACCTGTAGACTGTCAGAAGCAGTGAACATGAGCTGCTGCTGGCACTGAGCCACGGAGGAGGAGGAGACCAGTTTGGATGTTGTATGTAAACAACAAAACAAAACTTAACGAAAATTTCTGCAGACCCTGCCTTTAGAAACTTTGTCACAGTTTGTTTCTTTCAACAAGCTCTGCAGATCTCGATGACTGTCAAGGACAAAGTTAGAGTAATATATTGTGCAGTATCTTCCTCTTTATGCACCAAATCATTTCAGAAATACTGAAGTCAATGTTTGAAGTTACACATTTCCCTGACTCTCCATTCTCTCCCCTTTCTCTCCAGGAGAGGAAGCGAGTGTGTTCAAGTGTTCGGTTTCCAGGGAGACGGAGTGCAGTCGCGTGGGGAAGCAGTCGTTCATCATCACGCTGGGCTGTAACAGCGTCCTGCTGCAGTTCTCCTCACCTGCAGGTGCACATAAACACACCACAAGACAACACAAACACCATGTGTAAGCAACTGTAGTATGTGCTGGAAAATCACAAGGAAGGGGAGAACATCAGTGATAATGCAGGAGTTCCAGTGAAGAAGAGGAAAAGAATGTGATTTTTCATTTATGTCAATTTCATTTGAACAGAACTTTTGACAGGAGGAAGTTCCAGTATCACACAGGCCTTGGTATTTGCAGTTTTTAAAGCTCAGAATGTTAAAAGTGCTTATATAATCAGTGAGCCTGTTCTTCCTACACACTTGATGCACTTTTCTGGAGTGTGGAGCCGGCATCATCAGCTTTGCCCCACACATTGTCTGCACATTGTCAGTGCAACACTAAAAGGTCTCAAATAGAATCACTTCATGCTAGAACTTTCTCTGGTGTCTTGTCTTTTGGAGTTTCTAAGATTTCTAGCCATCTTTTTCTGCAATTTTATCTACTGTCACTGCACACTACTCTGCTGATCTACAGAGCAGTGTGGACTGCTCATCTGGTCTATTTTGAAACATTTTCATTTCCCCTAAAGTCCTTTGGACCCTCAGTTAAGATGGAATCAGAAAGTCCTCCTGGTTATATTCAGGACATTTACAAATAGAAAACTTGCATGTAGGACTCACTCTACCACGGTAAAGGACTGAGCTGTTTCTGAACCTCTTTTCACCTGTGTTTATCAACAGGATACCTTTCCTGTTCAGTGTTAGCATCAGCTTTTTAAAAGCCAGCTCCCACTCACAGTGAAGTTTCAACCATCCAGTCCCCCAGGAATTGCACTGAGTCCTCAGGTTCACTCTTTTTTGCGTGACCTCATGTGTTTGTGTTTTTGTTCTGCTTCAGACTTTCAGTCCTTTTATAACGTCCTGAAGAACAGTCGTGGGCACTCCAGCGAGCGCTCGGCATTCAGCGATAGAACAGAGGAGTCCTCTGCTGTACAGTACTTCCAGGTGAGACCCAAGCACATTCACGCTCAGACAAACCACATAGAGAGGTGACATTTGAGCGCTACACAAGAGTGGACTTATTTATTAGTTTCTTTTTTGCTTGCTGTCAAGAAAAACCTGCTTTTCTGTTGTGCAAATTTTGCGTTGAGTATTAAAACACTACTAGGATTTTTTTCATACCAAACTCAAGAACACACAGCAATTCTTCCTCTATCATTCTGACCACATGCTCATTCTGTGCTTGATGGACTATTCATAGCTTCATGATTTTCATCAAACACATCTTTTGGAACCTTTTGAATTGCCCTTTTTTGGCTGTAATTCAGCTCCAAGAATGAAAAAAGACCTCCTGCAGTCAGCTTACAGTGATGGAGAAACAGTTCCCTTCTTCCAATCATTTCACAGGCTGGTTGCCTCATTAGCTGCTGAGTCAAAGCACATGAAGCAGCTTTAAAGCCCACCAGTACCTGGAAATGTGGGTCGTTTTTCATGCTCACTGCTGGCTGCTTTTTAAAAACATTCCGGTTTGATTGTGTGTATGTGTTTGCAGTTTTATGGCTACCTCTCCCAGCAACAGAACATGATGCAGGACTACGTCCGGACAGGGACTTATCAACGGGCTATTCTCCAGAATCACACTGACTTTAAGGATAAGGTAACTTAATGCTGCTATTGATAGACTTTTCACTCCAACAAGGTGCTTTTCAACCAGCAGGTCTAAAACTTTTGATCCCTGTTAAAACATTCCCAGGAACTCGGTGGCCCTTTGTTGGTCTGCACCATGGACCTGAGGATGGGGCTAGATTTGTTGAATCAGTTCAGTGCCTTATGGGAAAAAATAAAAGCAATTGCAACAAAACAGTAAGACCAGTGTAGAGCAGTAGGACTGCAACTAAGGCCATTCAGCAAAATTGGCGTTATATAGGGTAAGAGCCAGAAAATGTTTATGTAGCACCACAGCTGGCCTGTTAGCACAGTGGATATTTGGCCTGTGCTGGTTTTGATCATGCTTTATTACACTGCAGTGTGTAGTAAATATTCAATTTTTTTGACACCTTAAAGGAGACAAAGTCAAGTGGCAAAGCCCTTGTCAGTGGGAGCTGTTTCAAAAAGCCTGTAACAGCCTTGACTGACAAAACACTGGACTGCTCTGCCTTCTAAAGCAAAACGATGACAGATGGATGGTGTTTCAACGAAAATATGAACCTATTGATGACGACCTTCAGCTGGGCTCTTCATTTTGAGGCCCTGCTTACATGACAATGTTTCACCAGAGAATGCAAAACAGTGAAAAAATCTGTTTACATCTGCATGCCAGGCCTGTAGCTGGTGATGTAAAAGCAGGGGCACGACAACGGTTCAGAGGCTGAAGTAGAGGTGAGCTGATCATCTGGTGTATGTATCGATGCTTCTTCGCTGATTACAGACGTGGAGCAACAGATTCACATTCCTCAGATATAGGGGTGTAACGGTTACCGGTGTTACAGTAAACCCCGGTAATAACGCTGATGGTAACCATAACCGCTGTCATGTCAAAAACCGTGGTTTCCCAACTTGATCAGAATCTCCTCAACTAGCTGTGCAGGTGCACTGTGTAGCTTCCTCTATCCGTTGAAACCTTGTTAAGATTAGAAATTGAATCATGGCTGGCAAAAATCAGTTTGTTTAGGTCTGTCAGTGCTTTCTGAACATATTGAACACATTTTTAAAAATACCGCGATAATACCGGAAACCGTGGTAATTTTGGTCACAATAACTGTAAGCTTAAATTTTCATACTGTGACAACCCTACTCAGATACACATAAGCACAACATTGTGGCCTGCTAGTGTTACTATTGTTACTGTTGCTGTCCAGTTTGCACATGGTATTGCAGCAGAAAGTGTGATGCACACACCCAAAGCAGAGTGCGACATCAGCATTTCCTCTAAGTGCTCCAGCCTGCTGTTTACGCCACAACAGTGACACAGTGTTGCATAAAAAAATCCACTCTGGAGTTTTCAGAAGTTTCAATTTTAGTTCTGGGGTAAAGTTGATGTGGTTGAAAAGCATCTTGAGAGCCAAATTTAAATGAAAGACACCAACCAAACAGTAACTTTGGCTTAGAGATGACTCTGTTCCTTTGTGTTGGCTCCAGGTGGTGCTGGATGTGGGTTGTGGCTCAGGGATCCTGTCCTTCTTCGCAGCTCAGGCTGGAGCAAGGAAGGTGTACGCTGTGGAGGCCAGCACCATGGCACAGCACGCTGAGGTGCACACACTCGAACACAAACAGATCAATGCTGACGTCAGGCAGGATGACCTGATTTGAGCCATAGTTAACCCCTCTCCATTGCCTCTCAGGTGCTGGTTAACAGTAACCGTCTGGGGGAGCGTGTGGTCGTCATCCCAGGGAAGGTGGAGGAAGTCACGCTGCCCGAGCAGGTCGATATCATCATCTCAGAGCCAATGGGATACATGCTGTTCAATGAGCGCATGCTGGAGAGCTACCTGCATGCCAAGAAGTTCCTCAAACCTAACGGTGAGGAGGTTTGGACAGCATGAGGAACAGGGGGATGAGAAATGTAAAGAGTGCTCTGGAAAGGACCTTTGGCCCCTTTCCTCTGTTGCTAGTTCACATGATGGGGCTTCTTTCCAGAAAACAAATTTCTGCTGCTATGTTTTGGGATCGATGTTGATGACATTTTAGATTTCAGGGTCTGAATTATGGAATAGTTGTTTTTTTCTGACTTTTTTGTTGCTATTTTTTGTCTCAGGTAAAATGTTCCCGACCATAGGAGACGTCCATCTTGCCCCTTTCACAGATGAGCAGCTCTACATGGAGCAGTTCACTAAGGCCAACTTCTGGTGAGGAGGGGGTGGGGGGCTTCATAGTTAAAAATGAAAATTGTGTTTTCATAATCTCAAAATGATATCACATCAAGACAGCATTGACTGGTAAAGAACACCAACTCTAGCATATTGACGGTAAAGCAGAGTATATGGCGATAATGTCCTACTAAGTCTAAGTGCAGCGTCAGCATTGTGAACACTCAAACACTCTTGGACTGTCATACAATGTTGACACAGTAAATATGTATTTTTTACTTCTTGTTTTCAAACAAGTTCTCTTGTTTAACTTTCTTATCTCATAATTCTTAAAAAGAGGTGAAGCACTCAAATTGTTTACAGCATGACTACGTGGCACACTTTTTATCGTGCCACAAGAGGGAGGCCTTTCTTGCACTTTGTTGGCTATGACAGTAAAAAGTTGTATCGTACATGTTAAGTTGAATAAACTGTCAAGTTTTGTCCCCCTGTTGTCCTTGATCAAATTAAATACATAGTTAGCTTTAATTGTCGTAGGTCTGTAGCGTAGCTGCCCAAAACAAGGTAACTACAGCTCATGTTGTAACTGAAATAAAGTTGTGGCAGACCTTAAAAACACTGGGGACTCAGGCCTTGTCTACACAAAACCAGGTAATTTCAAGAACGAGTTTCCCCTTTATACATTTGTTAAAATAATTTGTCCACACGTGGTCGTTGACAAAAAAAGATTGTCCACTCGTAACCAAGAAAATCCTCATCATTCTGTCTATTCTTTTAGATTCCAAGATGGCACCGGTATCTTGCAGTTGTGCTCATAAGTTTACATACCCTGGCAGAATACATTATTTCTTGGCCATTCACCAGAGAATAAGAATGATTAAAAAAACTTTTCTGTCACTCATGGTTAGTGGTTGGGTGAAGAAATTTGTTAATAAACAACTGTTTACTCTTTTGAAATCATAATGAACACAGAAACTTACAAGATGACCTCGATCAAAAGTTTACATCCCCCAGTTCTTAATCGCGTGTATTTCCCCCTTTAACATCAATAACAGCTTGAAATTCTTTTGCTTTTTGAGGGATGAGGGTCTTTATATTCTCAGATGGTAAAACTGACCATTCTTCTTGGCAAAAAGCCTCCAGGTCCTGTAAATTCTAGGTCTGTCTTGCATGAACTGCAGGTTTGAGATCTCCCCAGAGTGGCTCAATGATATCAAGGTCAGGAGACTGAGATGGCCACTCCATAACACCTCCTTATTGTGTAGTTTGACAAAGTCAGACCACATTCTTTCAGACAGTCTTGTATTTCAGCTGAAGTCATTGGTGGGTTTTTCTTTGCATCTAGGACAATTTCCCTGGTTGTAGTGGCTGAAGTGTTTGTTGGTCTACCTGACTGTGGTTTGGTTTCAACAGAATCCCTCATCTTCCACTTCTTAATTAGAGTTTGAACTCTGCTTATTGGCATCCTCAATCCCTCAGATATCTTTTTATGTCCTTTTTGCATTTTATACAATTGAATTCCCTTTTCCTGCAGATCCTTTGACAATTCTTTTGCTACCCACATGACTCAGAATCCAGAAATGTCAGCGCAGCACTGGATGAAAAATGCAAGGGTTTGTTAGGTGCTCAGAAACTCACTGACCTTTAATGCACACACATTAGCTGGGTTTACATGGAGCCTTATTTTCCCATCAGAATTGGTATAGAAGCCCAAACTGGATAAAAAGGCTTCATACAAACACTTCAATCCGAATATACAGGCCAAAACTGGATGTTTTTTTATTTGGTTGCACAGGGGTAGAATATTCCTTTTCCCAAACTGATCAAAAGGAAAGTTTCGTCATGTAAACGGTGAAACAGAATAGTATCAGGCTGTTTTGTCTGCGCATGCTCTGTATTGATATAAATGCACAGTAATGTTCACGCCACGTGAAAACGTGGCACCTACCCTCTCCTTTTGAGTTTACCCAGTAGGTGCGCGTTATTAACAAGCTGTTGCTTGAAGTGTAAAAAAAATTGCAACTGCTGCGCAAAACAGACGATAGACCTCCATCTTTTTAAACTCATGATTGATCTGTGCGTGTCACGTGTCTGTAAAACGTCTGTTCAGTCTTAATGTAGTGCTACATGTAAACACCAGATCGGAATAGATCACGTCACATGTAAACAATTGACCTGAGATCTTCAATCGGAATGATTTCAATCCGAATGAAAAAAAGTCTATATGTTAACGTGGCTACTGATTACAAGCTAATAGATCACAGCTGAGGGTGGTTATCTTTCGTAGACATTCAAACCCATTTGTGTTAACCTATGTGCGTGTTATCAGGCCAAAATCACCAGAGTTTTGATTGGGGTCATTTTGAAAGTTTCTGTTCTCATTATGATTCAAAAAGGGTAAACAGTTTTTTGTGAACAAATATCTTCACCCAACCACGAAACATGAGTGACAGAAAAGTTTTTGTTATCATTCATATTCTCTGAGAAATGGCCAAGAAATCATAAATTGTGCCGGAGTATGTAAACTCATGAGCACAACTTTATATTGTGATTCTGTTTTTGGTCATTTCTGATCAATTTAGCCGAATTTGAAGGGTTTTCTTTTTAGTTCTTTCTTACCCTAAGGCAGGTCACTCAGGAGGACTTTAATAGAAATGAGTCCTTTTAGAACAGCCCTCTTGGAAAACAACAAAACCTGAGACCTGAGATCCTTTTCTGTCTGCAGGTACCAGCCCTCCTTCCATGGTGTAGACCTGTCAGCTCTGCGGGGGGCAGCTGTGGATGAATATTTCCGTCAGCCAATTGTGGTAGGTTATTCATTAGCATGCACAAAATGTATCAAGTACAGCTTTTTGAAGTAGCCAAAGTGGTGTCAGGCTCATGTTCAAAGTCTAGATAAAGTTTTTGCTCTTCATGTGGTCCAGAAAAGTTGTTTACTGGACAATGTGTTTCCTTGTCAGCTAAAATAAATAACAATTGACTTCAAATTAGTTTGTTATTGTAGGGCAAAAGGCTGAAATTTGACATACAAACTGTATTTTCTGCCCTTTTAACTTGTGAATTGAAATGTCTGTTAGGTAGTACACCCGGCCAGTGTCAATCTTAGAACATGTTAGAATTCAGTGTGGTGCTATACATTAACTATGCCTGTTTAAACACTGAGATTCTGCAAGCACCTGGTTCCATTGTTACTTTGTCGAGGTTCTTTCATATTGTTGCAGATGCAGTAAAGGCTCAGCTTGTGTAAGACTCTTGTGTGCGCTGTCATTAGATGAACTTTGATGTCTTTTCACAGGACACGTTTGATATCCGTATTTTAATGGCCAAGTCCGTCAAACACACAGTTAACTTCCTGGAAACCAAAGAAGAGGATCTCTACAGGTCTGTGTGAGCAGTATGTTGGTGCTTGTGTACTGAATGTATCGTGCCTGATATGACAAACTAAACCCCCCCTGTGATCTTCCAGGATAGAGATCCCCTTTAAATTCCACATGATGCACTCAGGGCTGGTGCATGGTCTGGCCTTTTGGTTTGATGTGGCGTTCATGGGATCAGTGTAAGTCAGCTGCTCTCTGAGGAAATTCGTTGGAGTTGTTCAGAAGATGTTATTGATTTGACGCAGCTCGTACTTTTCATTCCTCTGCAGGATGACGGTATGGCTGTCCACGGCGCCCACAGAACCGCTCACCCACTGGTACCAGGTCCGCTGTCTTCTGCAGTCTCCTCTCTTCACAAAAGCTGGAGACACTCTGTCCGGCACTGCTCTGCTGATTGCCAACAAGAGGTATTAAACCAACCAACATGGATCCCTCTTGTTGAGCGCCTCAGGCCTATATTTGCTCTAATCAAACAATTCAGCGACATTTAGGAATCATCTGGTGATAGAAACTATTCCACTGATGTAGTTTGAGCTGAAAGAATCCAGATTGTGTCTTCATTCCTGGCTGGGCTAACGTTTGATCCAATTTCCAACAGACAAAGCTACGACATCAGTATTGTTGCCCAGGTGGACCAGACAGGATCAAAGTCCAGCAATCTCCTGGACTTGAAGAACCCCTTTTTCAGGTAAGTTCAAGCTTCTGTACTTCAGTGACTCTCACAAACCTGCAGACTGCCACTGCAAAGTTTTGGTGGGGCTGCACTTTCTGTCCACCGGGAGCTAAATGTGTGTGTATGTGTGTGCAGGTACACAGGCACCACCCCAAACCCCCCTCCTGGCTCACACTACACCTCCCCGTCCGAGAACATGTGGAACACAGGCGCGGCCTACAGCATGAGTCAGGGAATGGCTGTATCAGGTGAACACACACAGAGACAAGGGTTGGCAAAAATTGGAGTAATAGTGATATGATGGGGGTGTCAGATTTAGGAGAACAGCAGAGGATCAGAATGCTTCGTGAGCACAGTGATATTTCAGATATTTTGTCACACAGGTTCTGGGATGGGGAACAAAACAGATTGAAAAGTAGTGAAGTGCCTATCTGATGTCTTATGTTTCTTATCTGCATTTCTTAAACTGACTCAAAGCTTCTGACCACTTTTGAGGGATGACAGAAACAGTTTTACTCCTTGAGTTGACATTTGGCCGCCGTGCAGATGCTAACACAACCGTGACTCTGACGCACTCATTGGGCCTCAATCACGAATAAATGCGTAGAAATGGTCTTACTCCTCGCATGAAATGAGAAAATACGCAAAATCACCATCGGATTCATTACACGTGTGCACCAGCTGTTTCTGTTGGCACCACCGTGAATATATTAGTGAATCAGAATCATTCTAAATCGACAAGCGCGTTCCCGCATCCTGAAATTAGCATAAACCACACCCTAATTTATCTATATAAGGACATCTGTTCAGAGGTTCAGAAGGAGGATCCGTCTTCCTTTACGTCCATGTTGCCAGTGTCAACCACACAGCTCGTTCTCTCTGTGTTTCACTGAAGACTCATCTGCAAACGCCCGTCCTGACCGGAGAGGAGATAAATGATCAGCTGATTCTCCTGGTGCTGTGAGGGAGATCGTACCGTGTATCTGTAACATAAACAACATATTGAAACAGCTGCTGGATATTTTTTGCCAGCAGGTAAATAAATCTGAGTGAACAGCTGAGCTGTGTGTGCGCATCATTTGCTCAGAAAATGTTGAAAATCATAAGAAGAAGCAAATTATTTTACGTCTTCATTCAGTTTTCACAACTTTATGAAACTGTTTGTCAGAGCAGTCGACGATTTAATCAACATAAAATAATGTGACATTCTGATATGCACATGATTTTATTTTTAATCTAAACTAAGTATTTAGTTTAAGATTCAATATTTTAAGCATGATGAGGACGAAAATGTCAGTTTCATGGTTATTTAATAAATTGAGTCAGTGCACAGTTTTTATTAATGAATTCTATTTCAGGCTTTTTTTTATTTTACTGAAAGTAGTTTTAAAATGTTATGTTTTTAGTGAAAAGAGTCTGTGTTTTAAGTTATATAGACAGCTGATCATTCATTATTTGTGCGTATGCATGGTCTGAGGAGGTTCTAAATTTGATCGCAAAGTAAGAAATTCAGGTAAGAAGACTTTGATGAATCACAGGTTTGTGCGTCAAACGTTTATACGCATGGTTTAGGCACAAATTTGTGCATACGAATGTTTTGTGAATGAGGCCCATTGTGAACAACAGAGCAACGTTAAACAAGAACACTTCCTTACCTAGTCAAATCATGTGATTAAGGGTGCCAGTGGGGGGTGAAACAGGTATGGAATAAAAGCAAATTCTGAATAATATCTCAGAAATCCAAAGGTGAAAAAAAAATGAACCAAATGGAACGCAACTTAGGCAACACTGCTTACAAAGGATGATAGTCACCAGGGAAACAAGCTCAAGTTGGTCCTTCATATTAAACTTCCTGTCATTTACCTTTACTGCCAAACCATGCTGTGCTAGCTATTTGTCCTTGTGCGTCTTTACAGCGCCATGGTTTTAACAGTCAACTAGAGCTATAACCCCTGCTGTTGTGCCATCACTTTAACATGACCAGCATTCAAGGCCTTTTTAAATTATTAAGGTCATCAATGGCAAAAACAAGTCTTTATTTTTTTACTTCTAATCCTAAAAGAGAGAACAAGGGCATAAAAAACATACTACTTTAGAAATAAACCCAGTATTTGTTTTATTTTACCTTTATTTTACTAAAATCCTCCTTAACTTTTCTCTGGGTTTTTCACGCTCATTTGAGAGTACAGGACAGGACAGTGAAGACTGGACCATCTCACAGGGTGGGCATCCTAGACCGCAGACTTACTAGAATTATAAGATAGCAAGTTGATTTTTCTTGGACAGATAAACAAAAATCTGAGATTAATTTCAGATTCTTGAGAAAATAAAATATTCAAAATGTGAGTTTAGATTGATGTTTAAAAGTAAAAGAAGTCTGATGTCTGAAAGAAACAAAAAGTTTTTTGTTAGTCTGTCCTCCAAATCCCTTTTCTTTTCCCAGTAGCCCTCTTCTGTTTCATTCTGATGCTGACTGGATAGGATGAAAGGTTGAATGTTTTCTTTCACTCAACACCCACGTCCCCACTCAAACATGATGAATAGGATGGAGATGATTGTAGGAAAATGAGTGATTTAAGGTAAATGTAGTGGCAGTAGTATAAAATTAATCCCCTTTCTTATTTCACATCAAGCGCACTAATTGAAGATTTCACACTTAATCAACATCATCACTTTAAGCTGTAGAGGTAAAGAGACAGTTGTACTTCTCCTTCTGGTAAAAATGAGTGTGTTGTGTGACTCTCACCTTGTGGCGGTTTGGTAAGTAAAAGAAAGGTTGTTCTGTTTCCACATGAAGGCACTAACCCGTATGTGAAACTCTGTCTGTTCTGATGCCACTGTTGCCCTCAGTCACATGGTGTCAGCAGACTCTCTGCTGATTAAGTCTGTGTTTAATGAGGAAGTTTCTCTGCTGTGAATGTTGATCATTTGCTTCCTGTGTTTCCCCCTCAGGGATGCCTGCAGCCTATGACCTCAGCACAGTCATCGGCAGCGGCCCGCCAGTGTCTCACAACAACCTCATACCCCTGGGTACGAATCACACTCATCTGTACTGATAGTTATCCTGGTAGGGAGAGGGAGAGCAGAAAAACGGAAAAAGAAAAAATGTTCAGCTGCTGATATCAAGAGTTCTTAATATTTCTTCTATTACACAGCCTCTAAGTGTAGAGTTTTCTCAGAAAATATGAATGATAACACAAAAACCTTATTATCACTTATGGTTAATGGTTGGGTGAAGACATTTATTGAAAAAAAATTGTTTTTTAAAAAACGGTTTGCCCTTTTTAAATCATGACGACAACAGAAACTTCAAAAAGGACCCTATTAAGAAGTTTACACAACTCTGGTGGTTTTGTCCTGATAAATGCACAAAAGAGAACACAAATGTGTTTGAATGTCTACTAAAGGTAACCATCCTCACCTGTGATCTATTTGCTTGTAATCAGTGTGTGTGTGTATAAAAAACTGAACAGGGTCATTTTTGAAGTTTCTGTTGTCATTATGGTTTAAAAAGAGTAAACACAGTTTTTTGTTAATAAATGTCTTCATCCAACGTCTAATCATGAGTGACAGAAAGGTTTTTGTGTTATTGTTCATATTTTAATTTTATGAATTCCTGTTTTCCTGGGTTTTAAGAGCTGGAAGCCCAATTTATGTAAAAATAAACAAATGAATTCTTGAAATTGTTTAAATTGTGGGCCCTGAATCCATAATCTATGAAAGTTTAACTTTTTGAATGGAAATATGGAAATAAATAAACTTTTCCATGATAGTCTAGGGGGGAGATATATATATTTATTAATGTGTGTGTATGTATGTATGTATGTATGTATGTATGTATGTATGTATGTATGTCAGCTACTTCATGGATGCAACACGAATATGTGAAATACTTTACCGGCATTCAGAAGAATGTTTAGTGCTTTAGTTGGAATCATGGCCATCTGGGTGTCTAACAGTCACAGAATGTTCCACTATTCCTGGTTCCTCAGCTGCTGCACCAGATTGTGGATGTGTGTGTGTGTGTGTGCGAGTGGGTGCAAGGGATTCTGCTCCTGCAAACAGACAACAGGCTTAAATCAACCACAGCTACAGCAATCTTTAACTCCTCTCTCTTTTCCGATTGGTCACAGTGAACACAGGAATCGTAAACCACACCCACTCCAGGATGGGCTCCATTATGAGCACAGGAATCGTCCAGGGTACGTTGACAGGACACAAAGGCCCAATCCCATCCTCCTCCCTCACACCTGAGCACTGAGGCCTGCAGACTTTACTGCAGTCAGGAACTCAGTGTGTGAGTCCATGAGGGGGGAGATAGGAGAGAAATAAGGGAAGGGACACAGGTCATGACACAACACTTTATCTGGAAGCAAGAGTCATCATTCAATACTGAAAAACATGAGTCATTTTTCATCTTGTGTTTCAGTGTGTGTGTATGTCTTAAGTGGGCAACCAGAAGATAGTTTATCTCTTAAGATAAACTTTTCAGGGATATTCTTCTGTGTCAGTCTTAAAACTATCATTTTTTTTCTAGTCAGTTGAATACTTTAAACTGTTCCAGTACGTATCACATGTAGGGATGGTATCGAGAACCGGTTCCTGTTAAGAATAGTTAAAAAATAGTTCAGTCCATTGACATCATTAGTCTTTATTCTTCACACTTCTCTTATTGATTCTTTACATTACGACAGAGTGGACAGACCTAACGTCCACTACTCTGCCTCAGCTAGCTTAGCCTAGCAGATAAATAACAGTTCCCCAAAGAAATGCTGATTCAGGGTTTTCTGCTCTAAGTTTTACTTAAGAAGCTGTAAATTTGAGCACACAAAATTACTGTCAATACATTCAACATTTCATACATCTCCTCGTACCTGTGCTTGATGCTGGCATACATTGGAAATCACACTGATATGCTAGTGGTAAGCATTCATAGATATAACTTCAGTTTTAAACAGAATTACAACTTTTATTTCAGAAGCGTATCACAACTTCTCTATGAGAACAACACTGAGAACTCTGACTGTCCAAATACTCAAAGGTAAATGTTTCCCAACACTGCAGGCTCATTGGTGACTTCAACATAACAACGACAAACTCCAGGTTCCACACACTTTAAAGAATTGCCAATACCACATCAAGACACTAGATGGCCTACTTCAGTCAGTAACATAAAACAAACTAAAACATCAACATCACATGACATGTTTTTTTTACTTGTTTTTATTTAGTTACATGCAGAGATATCCAGATCCAGTGACTAATTTCATTTTTATTTACTTATAGACTCTTAAGAATGTTGTTGACAAATAAAACTTGTGAAGCTGTTTTTGGAATTGATAGGGGACTTGACAAAGAATTGAACTGAAAAGTGAAATTGATAAGGGCATTGATATCAGTATAATTTTATCAATACCCATCCCTAATCATATCTTGGTCTATCTGCCGGTACAATTTCATTATATTGTGTATATGTGGGCAGAACAGTACTATTCTTTAAGTCAGTGATTTAGCAAAGGTCTCATAGCAAGTATAATAAATTTGCCAAAGTTGATATCCAACTGTCAGTTGACACATTGATAGTTGGATGTCTTAGCACTTGTGCCAGACTCCCACCAGATCTTTGTGCCGTCTGTGTTGCAGTTTGACTCTGTGGAGACTGAGTATCTTGTGCAGCAATCATAGAATCAGTTGTTTTCTGCCTCCTTGATGAGTTTTTTTCTTATGTTGTCATCATTGGCCTCTAAAGTCCTAACAACTTGTCTTGGCTTATTGTGACGGTTTGTTGTTGTAGTTAAGTGAAACATTACCTGAAATCAATACAGTGTCTTATTCTGAAAATAAACTCAATGTTTTAAAGTTGTTTCGGTGCCTGAATTCCTGTCCCACTCAGTCTGCCCTGTGCTGATTGACGTGTGGAGTGATGTGCTGTGCTTCAGGGTCTGGCAACAGTAGTTGACGTCTTGTGAAACTGTTGCACGGGGCTCTGGATCACTGGATGTGAAGCTGGACCAGTGGAGAAACAGAAACATTGAGTAGAATGAAAAGCTTTACAGTTCCAGAGCCACGTTTGGAGGCAGACTGAACAGGGATCTAGTGAAAGTTGACTGCAACTTGTGAACAGTTAACAAAGTCCCTGAGTGTAGAGATTGGGATGGGAGCCAACTGCCAGTGAAACTTTGACAGCATCTTTAAACGAGAACATTGAATTTTACGCTGTGTTCTCTCCTCCAGGAGCCACTACCGGTCAGTCGGGCCCCAGCAGCAGTGGTACTTACTACCCAGTCACCAACCAGTTCACCATGGGGGGCGCTGCCATCTCCATGGCCTCACCAATGGTCATCCCAAGCAACACCATGCATTACGGCAGTTAAGACGAAGACCTCGCTGAGACGTCTTCGTCCTCCCCGCCCCCTGCATGACAAGAGACCCCTGCCTCCCCATTCCCACCTCCCATCCTTTAACCCTGACTGACCCACCAACTGCAGCCAAAACCAGTATACCAAAACCAGCATTGAGCTGGCACACCCTCCTCTTGTCCTCCTCCCATTCAGTCCATCACTCTATGAACGGTGAACGCTCTCGTATCCGTCCGCACTCGTCTGGTTGTCAGACGAACCCCTCCCCCTCCCCCAGAGTTCATGGGACTGTAACACGTGCACAGAGACGCACTGCAGCTATCACCCCCCCCTCTCCCCTCTAACATGTATATCAACCCCTCCCTTTATTTTTTGTATTATTGTGTCATAATGAGCCCAGTGTGTCAGTACACCGTTTCCTCCTGAAGAATCAACACGTCTCCAATATCAGCCCGTTCTTCTCCACTGTTCCACTAAAGGAAGGTTCTCATCACAGCCATAGGACACTTTATCAGAACCACTCATCTCTGGGCCGCCATCTTGGCTTTCATATCCGATCCAGACTTTGAGACCTCGCAGTTCTTCTCTGACTGACTCATGCAAGACAAACAGTAGCTTCAAATTACAGAACAATGAATATGAATTAGCTCTCCATCGATCACAACGACACACCACAAACTGAAGCCATGGCCACTCTGAAACAGGCGGAGGAGTCTGTGGGGAAGAAGCTTTACTGTGACATGGACAGACTGACGCTCCCAGACTCCGCCTCTGCTCCTCGCCCATCGTGTCGTGTTTTTTCGGTGCGAGTCGGCCGAGCAGGAAGTGGCAGCAGACTGTCACACTGATCCCTTTCATGCTGGGATGTGATATAATAAACACTCTTTTACCATCTGCTGTTGGTTTAGGTCCTCTTTGCTAACATGAACACCATGGTGACGGGACCTAAGCTCAGTGACGGGAGAATGAATCACATCCAACAACACTGGGCTTCATCTTAGCTCATGCTCCTATTTAAGCTGCAGGAAATGACCTTTTTTAACTCTGACTGGATTAATCCAAGTCCAACACTGTTCATCACCATTATTCTCTCTCTCTTGACCTGCCCACCATGTTGAACACTTGTTGCTGTCATTCACCTGACTCTTAACAAGTCATAACTTGATGGAGCATGTTGTTTAAAAACAGTCACCTGCTGCTGCTGCCATTATAATCAGTCATATATTTGAGCTTTAGCAGATTCTATGAGCTAAATAATGCTTAAAACATTTATATGAGCCCTTTTAGAATAAATAGTAACCTCTTTAAATGTGCTTTTACATGTTAAAGAGGCTTCATTACAAATCAACAGCCTCAGAAAAACTGTAAGCTGTGTCAAACCTTATTGAGAAAACGTCACTCTGAAATGAAATGGTGAGCTCCCTGACTGCCAGGTTGCCAGGTTTGAGCAAACAAAAAGTTTTTGATACCTTGAAGCCCTAAACTAGCGTCATGCCTCAACATTAGTCCTGCAGTAGGTTTTTAGTAACACCTCTGTGCTGATCTTGGTTTGGAACTGAACACATGATGATCCCCTGACTAAGGGGGGTGTTAGTGTGCTTTAGCCAGTCATACACCCATCGTGAGTTTTGACTAGTTTTCATCAACCAGGCTGCAAAAGGCTTCCAGTCTCCTAAATGATTTCTTTCTGCTGCCAGTTATTTTACTCACAGCAGTCGCAAAACCAGAGATGATGAAAGGAGACCGCTCAATAAGGAGTGAAAATTCCTGCTTTCACACCTTCAAACAATCAGCATAGAGCTGTTGTTGTTTTTCATCAACATTGACAGATGCAGCCTTTCTGTGCTGCCTCTAACCAGCAGAGACGCAGCCAATCTTGGATGGTTTCATCGAGTGTTTAACACCCAGCACAGAAGGTAACCAGTGCAACAGTCTGCCAAATGTTTTCTGTTTTTTAAAGCCAGTCTTGTAAACCTGCAGCACACCTCCTGCTGCTCCCCGTCATGTGTTCCCTCCCCCCTGTTTGGAACAGCAGATTCTCTGAAGACCGCTGTCTGCTCAGACAGATTGCTCCACACGTTTGAGGGAAGGAGAACCACAAACCCAAAACTTGTTCTGCAGCCATCAGTCCGCAGTAAAGAGAGAGAGACGCCATGCTGTACTGGAAAATTCCTGGTTCCCATCCTCATTTCCTCAACCCTGGTTTCCTCCTTCCCTGGTTTCCTCCCCCCTTTTCCTCTGGGACTGAGAGACTGTTGCACGGAGACTTTGATGTCGAGGTTTTGGGAGGCAGGGCCAGCCCTCCTGCCTCCCTCCTCTTATGCTCATCATGTATGACTTCCAACATATCACACCCCTTTCACACACACACACACACACAAACCCCGCCCCTTTTTAATCAGCCTAGGAGAGACAGACTGACACGAATGCAGTGCTTCCAGTGTCACACCAGTTGGACTCTTTGGGATTTATGAGTTAGTGAGTAAAGAGCTGAGAGAAAACGTGTCTTTGTAGGATTAATCTTTCTGTTGTCTTTATTTTGTTTTGTTTTTTTCTTTAACAAAAACAAAAAAAAACATGAAACAATGAAAAAAGGAGAGCAAATTAAATCTGGTGGAGATGTTCCAAAACCATCCTGGATGAGGTGTTGTAGTATTTTACTTTGTTAAATAGACACGGCAGATTTCATGTGGTAGCTAGCTGTTAGCATCATGTCCTCTTTTTGTCATGGACTCATTGTGTCATCCATAGAGGCATCACCTTTATCATGGAAAGTGTATGAGAAGACTGTCTTGTCATGTTGTCATTTCTGTGTGTTGACCAGCAGTAATTATACCTCTCACTGTCTCACATGGACAGAGAACGTCTCTGTCCCCAACTCTGTGGTGAGATTTCCTTTCTGTCCACAATTTAAAAATCCTCCGCAACACATCAAGTTGCGGAATATGACCTGACTTGATAGAAAAAAAACACAGGAGTGCAACGGAAACAAATGAGGTCTCAGTGACACTGTTTACAGGAATGAACAGTCTATTCCAGCTAATTAAGCTTTTACAACAACTCCTATGATGTGAAATCTGATCAGTGTTTCCGTTCTCCTGAGATCAGAAGTTTTGGATGCCATTATTCAGCATTTACTGCTGTTGTGACTGTTTCTTGCAGAGAAGTGAGCTTTTTCTTGAGTTTAACGCTTTGCTCCTGGTTCTGATGATCATGTAAACATCTCTTCAAAGGTGTTTTCACTTTCAAATATATCCTTGGAAGCCCTTAACAGCCAGGAATTTCAATTTGCTCCATTTTCTGAAGACAATGAGTTAATTTCAAATGATATTTGGAGATAATGGAATAATTTTTCCTGTAGTCACACAGTCCAGGCCTTACATTCTGTTGCTTAGTAGCACAGTGGAAATTCAGGTTCTCTTGATTGATTAATGTCACAATTCTGGGAATGGAATCAATTCTTTCCCGTCTTGATGATCCCTGTTAATTTACTAATTTATCGAAATGCATCAGAAAGTTAAGGCTCAATTGAATTTCAGATAATTTGACCGAAGCACTTTTGATTTAGAGCAGGGGTCCCCAGCCTTTTCCACCTCAGGGCCCATTGAAGTCTCGAACATTTTCACAGTCCAATTCTGACCCTGTACGTACAGAGACCATATGATGAGGGCACTGTTTTATAAATATAAATATTTGAACATTATTAACCCTTAGGATACCAAAATCACTGGCATAAGAAAAATATAAATAAACAAATAAATAAACACTGTAAACAGCTGGCATGTACAAACCACTTGCCAGATTTTAAAGTTTCCCAGAGTGCCTGAATGTGATATGAGTGACGTCAACGACAAGCATTGAGGGAGCAGAAAAGACGAGGAGAGTTTATCAATATAGCTTTGATTCTCATGCCCTTTTTTGAAAATTTACAGGATATAAACTGCTCAAGATAAATTCTGTAAAAATCCAAATATTCTACCTTTTGTTTTCATCAAGCCCTGAATGATAAAGAGACACCATGTATTTGCTCTTCAAAACTTCTTTGAATTATTCCTGTATCTTTAGAGGTGCAGGACTTCACTTTTGAGAGGAAAATGAGACCCCAGTGAGTCAAAACGTGAGGAAAAAAAAAAAAAAATCAGGCACTGCCTGGTAACCCTATGGTTAAAATCCTGTAAACATGAATGAATTTTGTTATTTAAAACATTTTTCTAAATGTTTTACTCTTACGTCATTCTAGCAGCAGCTTTTATTTTTTCAAGGAAACAGGGGAAAAAGGAAAAAAGTTTAACCTCAATAAAACACTTGGAATTAACTGGTTGTCCCCGGAGGATGGGGCAAATGTGCTGTAGAAAAGAGGCCTTAAAGGTCCTCCACAATATCAAATCCAATCCAACCTTATTTTTTAAGCACCTGAAAACATTCACAGCTGATCAAAAGTGCTGAAGAGAAGAAAACTAGAGCACTTCATGTAAAAATACAGAATCATTGTAAAAGACCTAAAACATCAGTGAAATGAAAAAGGCACTCAAAAAGCAATCAAACGATTCAATGAATTGAGTTAAATAATTTTAATTCAATGGACAACTATTGTGAGTCAAAGGTCATTGAAAAGTACAACAGAATTAGAGCCACCTTAGAAAAAAGGTAAAGTTTCCAGACTAATCTCATAAATTTACAAGTATAAAGCTATACATTTTTTAAGAATGTCAGAAATTTTCAGGAATAAAGTCATAAATTTACAAGGATGAGGTCATAAATTGAAGAGAGTAAAGACCTAGATCCAGGAGAACAGAGGGGGGACTTAAGTCAACAGCTCGTCTGTGTGAAGAGCAGCCTCTTGGACCAAAACGAGGAACATGGAGCATCTTGTGCAGTAAAATACTCAAGTGTCATACTTTTGTAAAGATTTCACAAAAAGGAAATACTTCATCTTTTGACATGTCAGCATTACATTGTCATAAATATTAGAATCCTGAAAAGTTACATATGATACTGGCAGCTCTCATTTCCCCCCTTCATGTAGGCGGGTGGCTGCTCTTCTGATAAAACCTTTAACGTTTCAAGTTTTTTTTCTCTTTTTTTTTTTAATTCATAAATCTTATCTTGTATATCTACAACTTTTATCTCTTAAATTTATGACTTTATTCCCGCAAATCTATGACTATTGTATACTGTATTACTCAATTCTCATAAATTTACAACTGTCTTCTCGTAAATTTAGGACTTTGTTCTCGTTAATTTATGAATTTTATTCATGTAAATTTATTACTTTTATTCTCGTAAATGTATGACTTTATTCTCATAAATTTACGAGGTTAATCTAAAAAAAATTCCCTTTTATTTGACTTTTTGAACATGGCCCTAACCATGGTAAAAAAGAGTTGGGTCTTGAGAAGGGCTTTAAAAACAGGCGGAGAAGAAGCCTGTTTAACATCCTGAGGTAAACAGAGACATAGTTTTAGAGACGCTACCGCAAACTCATGCTCTCCTCCAAGCTATCTTTGGTCTGATGCAGCTGGTCACCTGAGAGAGCGGCGTTGACCTGAGAGAGCGGGGGGGGGGGGTTGGTTTGTACGGGTAATGAAGCACAGTCAGATGGGGTGGGGCAGGACGGTTAAGAGATTTGAACACATTATAAAACTGTAAAATCAACCTTTAATTGTACAGGCAAGCACTGAGGCTGAATGCGGTCATATTTGCGTGTGCCAGTTAAAAGACGAGCAGATATTTTCTTCATCTGGAAACGAGGGGGGGGGGGACCCACTAACCCCCTCATACACAAAGTTACAGTAGTCCAGACGAGTGATGACGAAAAGCATGTTCACTGTCTTAAAGTGCTGCTTTCAGAGAGTTGGCTTTGTTTTGGCCAGTTTCCTCTGTGAATGAAGAAGCTTGTATTTATGACAGCTTTCACCTGACTGTCAAACTTCAGTTCAGGCTCCGTTCCAACAGCTGAGTTTCTGATGGACCATGTACTGGGTCAAGGAGCCCACATCTGCGTCCATGGTTCCAGAGGTAGCACCAAAGCCATCACTTCTGCCTTTTAGCATGAAAATGTCAGAAGTTCAGAGCCATCCAGGCCTTGTCATCAAGTGTCATCCAGACACTAAAGCAGCTACTGAGTAGAGTCCACATAGTTCTTTTTAAGAGTAAAAGCAACTGTGACGCAGTAACTGGTAGAAACGTATAAACCCAGGATGACACATTTCAACAAGACCTTCAAACAGGGTCCTGTTCACAAGCTGCGTTGGGTGTTGCAAGCACTTTCTGTTTCACCCAGTACGGATGAATCCATGGAGCTGAGTGGAGGCGTAGCAGAAGTCAACAAAAGCTGCACCAATTTTCTGTTTGCTTTCAGGAAACTGGTCAGATTACATCAGTGGTTCCCAACTTCTTTAGCTGTTACCCTGTTTTGTTCACGAGTCTGAAAATGAATAACACACGATCTATTTTAAAGGAATTATGGGGGGGGGGAAATAACTGCTCCAGCATCTGAAACTGGCCAAGGGGGAGATTTAAAGTGACCTGCACAGTATTTATGTTTATACAAGATGAAGCAAGGGAACCCAAGTAATGGTAACTTTGCAGCACCATCAGTCAAGATGCTGCTGTACTGAGTCAGATGATTCCATGTGAGTATATCAGGCTGGATGAAAGCAGCAATTTCAGAGCCAACTAATCAGAAATCCAATTAACTGCTTTCAATTAACTTAATACATTCAGATGGAACCAGTTAACAAAATGGATATGATTAAAGTCTATGTTTCATTTTTAAAAGGGTGGATATAGAAAGAGAAAGTGGACATTAAATAACATTGTTCAAGATTCTGTGTGCTATTCAGTTCTAAAAAGAAAAGTAATTAGTAAGTTGTTAAAAAGTATTTTAAACTATCTGACAATGTTCAGACTCCAGGTGACCCCAAAGTTGAGAAAGACTGCGTCATACCAATAGATATGTCCAAAGTCTTTTTCAACCAACACAGGCGTCACCTTTGGTGGTTTTTTTAACAATTGGAGTGATTGTGATAACTCTTAACTGAGCGTTAAAGGGTCATAAAAACACTGAATGATCTCCACAGCTGACTCTCCATGCGCCTCTGGGAATGATCACACATGGGTTCTTTTAGTGGTTTCATTTCATGAGCGATTCCCTTCTTTAGGTTTATTTCACCATCTTCAAAGGTTTAAAAAAAAGGAAAAGCTCAGTTGGTTGTGAAAAGCAAGATCTACCCATTGTGGATGAGAATGTAGCTTTTGAAACATCTTGTATGTGACCATTTTTTAACTCTTAGGAATTCAATGAGCCAGTATTTCTTCACTCATTTACAGATATTTTTTCATTCTTAAGACAATTCAGGTGTCTTTTACTTGACCTTAAATAGATTTATAGATTTTCAAGTGACTGTGGCTCATATGAAGTCTAATAAACCATTTTCAGTAAAATGACAAGAGCCCAGATTTTAGTTTTCCAAGAATTTTTTTTTTTTTTTTTCAGGTCAACACACACAGGATCAGGGATTCCAGCTCACTGTTTTTGTTCTATTATTCGGTGATTTTGGACTTCACCAGTATATACAGGTCAAAACTGAATACCTCCATCAAGTCCAGAATCCAGTACTCAGGAGGTCTTCTTGTCTTCTTCCAAAATTCTGTTTTGCTGGTTCAGCCTGTTTCATTTCAGCTCTTTGTCAGAGCTGGAGTTCTTTTATATTTTTTCTCTCCTGACTCAGATTATGTGGGTGTTAGGTTTAGGTTCAAGAGTATGATTGAGTCAGTTCAACCCTCCTCACCTAAAGCTCTTTCTGATGATGAACACAGGCTTTGAAGGAAGAGGAACTGAAGAAATCAAGTAAATATGTAGAAATATGACAAGATCAAGGTGAGGACAAGCCTCAACAATCACTCACAATCATTCACAATCACTCACAGTCATTCACAATCACTCACAGTCATTCACAGTCATTCACAATCACAATCACTCACCATCACTCACAATGATTCAAAATCACAATCACTCAATCATTTACAATCACTCACAATCATTCACAGTTACAATCACTCACAATCATTCATAATCACAAACACTCACAATTATTCACAATCACTCACAATCATTCACAATCACTCACAATCATTCACAATCATAATCACTCACAATCATTCACGATCACTCACAGTCATTCACAATCATAATCATTCACAATCACTCACAATCGTTCACAATCACTCACAATCGTTCTCACTCATTGATTATACAGCTTTAGTCTGTCCAGCTGGCTGGTTTAAAGTAGGGGCGGCTGAACAAACCACTCAAATAAAAGCTATGTTTGAAGTCCTGACATGTCAAAGGAGATTCAAACAGGAAAACATCAACTGCTCCGCTCTATGAGGCTCAGTCACATCTCTGTTCAGTCCAAGTCCACGTCAAGACCAGGTCTGTCGTGACAAATCTGGAACTAGGGCTGACTGTCTTTGCATGGAAGTGTCTGAGGTCAATCACAAGCCTTCTCCTGTCAAGATCAATGTTGTGAGAAGTTCGTTAAAGGGACAGTGAGGACTTTCTAAGTGATCTTGAAGAAGTCTCATATCTAGATGCCTGTATAATCCAGTTTACAGGTGCTATATTATACTTTTGAAAACAGTTAAAAGTCATTTGATGCAGAGATCTGATGTCCCAAAGTCATGAATATGGCTGCCCCCCCAAAAAAAAACAAACAAAAAAAACCCCAAAACACTGGGATCATGAATTTAGGCCTGACAAAAAACCCTATTTTTCATTGAATCTCTCAGCAGCTGTTTCAGCGTCTGCATTTGAATATGAAATGAGGTCAAGCTCTCCCCGCCTCTTTCAGGAAGTGCTTATGCCCAGGTCTGGGCCCACCCACTGCCCCATAGACCCCCAGAGACGCTGAACGTCTGATGGGCGGGACACAGCCCAGCATTTATCCAATGACCGTCTAGTTTAAAGCAGTGGAACCACCCACTCTATGCTTCTCTATTGAGCCTCAGAGACTCTGAGCATCTATCTGTGGAGCTGCAGGATGAAGGAGAGGGAAGTCATGTTGGCTTCCTATGATAAGAAGCTGATTCTGAACAAAAGAGGAACGTATCCTGGTGCATATTTAGTAAATGAAATAGACACACAGTAAAACATATTTCACCACTTTTTTTGGTACATTTTTGGAGAAGCTGAGCTTCCCTTGCAGCCTCAGTGTGATCGCCACTTCTATCTACCAACATTTTGTGTGGAAAAACACGGGCAAAGTCGATCACATGCACAAAGCTGATCAACTAAAAGTGAAGACGTGGATTGTGTCTCTCATATGAGCAAAACAGCACGATCCATATAGAGTCTCCCTTCATGAATGTTCATCTTTGTAGAGCTGACAGAGTGAGCACATTATGATCATGTCAGCAGTAAAATAGAAGGTGAACTAAGACACAGAATTAAAGTAAGGTCACAGCTCTTTTGTTACTTCACAGGTGTTTCCCTTGCACCGATTAAAAGACTTAAACATCTGTGTTGAATTTCTGAGACAATGTAACAGTGATGGTGAACAATCAAAGCAGTTATATCTGCACGATTAAGTCCAAGATCAAAGTAAATCTCAACTGAGTCTTGACTCCTGAACTGTCATTTTTATCACAAGAACACAGAAGACTGGCTGATTTCTGCTGTGCAGCTGATATCTAGAGCACATGAGGAGGTTTATCTGTGTTTGACACTGACTGTGTAGTTCCTCACAGGAAGCTGCAGGAGGAGGAGGAGGCGGAGCAACTGGCAGACGTGGCTGCGTCACTTCGTTCTGGTGTGTGTCTCTGGTGGTGACGTCAAAACCGGCTTGATTTCTAAACAGCTGCTTAAGGAGAGATTTTCAGAAAAAGGGAGCTAGTGAAGAGAGGAGAAGATGGATTTTTTAAATATTAGGGGGTGTTGAAGACACAACTGAGGACCCATATTTTTGCTAGTAACCCATATAAAAGTGGATTTTGCTTGATAAGGCACCTTTAAAATGAGATTTCTAAATGCTAATCCCTTGCTTCCCAATCATGACTGGACCAGATCGATTTTCGTCACACCAAAGTCTCTGAGAACACCACCCCGGGCCGGCGGAAAAAGTTTAGCAGTGAGAAAAGAGATCTGTCTTTTTCTCTGCTGAAAACTATTTCTGTGATTTATTAGTTGTAATGGTGGAAACAGGAACTGGACTGTCTGACAGAAAAGATACAGAAGAGCAGAAGAAAGATAAAAAAAGGGAGGGATACAGCACAAGCTGGAGGCTAAAACAGACTGATCTCCATACATCTTTCAAAACTAATGCTAAGTCATTTCATCAGGAGTCGCTGCAGTCTACTGCAAACGGATTCTTCTCTCAGCTTCTTTAAACCAGGACAAGTCAACATTTCTGTCGGATCAAAGTGGATCCATGTCAAGTCAAGAATAAGTCATGACACGTCCAAGCCAAAGGTAAGTCACGGCAGACAAGTCCATGACCGTTGAAAACACTGTAGAAGAGGCAAAGTCAGGTATCACAAGTGTGCGCTCAGTCACTCAAGATGAAACCTGTTAGAAAAACCAGCTTTTATGTTAAAGGGAAAGCCAGCTGTTAATACAGTTACAAAAGTCCTGAGTCAGTAAGAAGGATTCAGTTCAGACAGGACTGTGTGGAGTTAGAGCAGCTCAGTGAACAATGTGAGGAACAAACATCAGGAGTCAGACTGTTTATTAACAAAACAGCAAAGAAACAATAAGCATGACAGTAGGAAATAAATAATCCTTCAGAAAATAATCGTTTTCTAGGATTACAATTACGTTCAATTCAAGTAATGAATACATTTTGAAGAAGGTTTCAGTTCTTAAAGAGTAGAAGCTGTGAGGTGCCTCAGCAGACCTAACCCTGCAGGACTGTCTGACACCTCCTCACACACTGCCACTCAAGCATCATGACATACATTCAAAGGACTGAAGGTTCCTAAAGAAAAGTCAAACAGGCATCAACATCTAACACAAGTCTCTGGAAGCTTCGCCTGTCATGACAATCAAGACTGAAACTTTTACAATTTCATTCAGCAGTTTCCAAAGTGACATACAACACAAGCAAGAATTCAGACTGGAGGGAAAAACTTGGTCGGTGCGACAAAGTGCTTCAAATGTGACTCCCCAAAAGCGGGTTTTCAGTGTGAAATTGAGGCGCAGTTATGGGGAGGTTGAAGGTTTCACTGGATTAGCTAAGTTCTGAAAGGGCAGAAAATCATTCAGTCAATCTTTCTTCAACACTGGCAGCTCTGTGTAGCAGTGCTAACTTCTTGGAGGGGGATATTAAGCAGGGATCATGTTCATCACAAATGTGCTAATATTTCTCTCAATAGCAAACAGAGGGTAACTGAGGGTGACTGGCATCTCCAAGCTACAAAATACATAAATAAATAATAGGAGAATGTTGTTGGCTGCAATGAATGACACCGAGCCCCTGAGGGGACATGGAGAGGAAAGAAAAGAGAATCTAAAGTTGTTGTTTTTTTTTTTGCAAAGTCTCCCAAAACTCTAACAAGGTCCTGCAAAACCTTTGCGAGATTTCACAAAACTTTTGCAAAATCTCAAATGTTTTCTCTGGATCTAGGGTACCAGAGTTTCGGAGTAAAAAGTGACCCTGTTAACTGGAAGCTAACCATAACCACAGACCGTATTCAGAATGGACAGCAGCAATTTTACCATTACATGGCTTTGAAGCCAAAAGGACCTTATCACAGGTGCCACCATTGTGTGCAGTAGAGTCCACGGACAATCTGAGTGGAGCCAGTTAGCAATAAAAGAACTTTTGTGCCTAAAAGTTTACACCCCCCAGCAGAATTTCTAATTTTTTGGCCTTTTCTTAGAAAATATGAATGAAAACACCAAGTCACTCATGGTTAGTGGTTAGTTACATTACACGTTCCATTTGGAGAGGAGTCAACAAGGCCTACGATGAAAGGTCCACCATTCCTACTGTGAAACACGGAGGTGGATCACTGATGTTTTGGGGATGTGTGAGCTACAAAGGCTCAGGAAACTTGGTCCAAACTGATGAATGAAGGATGAATGCAGCATGTTATCAGAAAATACTGGAGGAAAATTTACACTCATCAGCCCAGAAGCTGCACATGAGACGTACTTGGACGTTCACACATGACAATGATCCAAACTGGGGGGTGTAAACTTTAGAACAGGGTCATTTTTGAAGCTTCTGTTGTCATTATGATTAAAAAAGTGTTTTTTTTCACCCAACCACTAACCATTAGTAATAAAAAAGGTTTTTGTGTTATCATTCATATTTTCTGAGAAAAAGCCAAAAAATCAGAAATTCTGCTGGGGGGTGTAAACTTTTAGGCACAACTGTAAATATATATATATATATATATATATATATATATATATATATATATATATATATATATATATATATATATATATATATATATATATATATATATAGCCAAATAATATTTTCATATGTTCATATCACCATGGCGTGCGTAAGAAACATTTCTATGAGGTGTTTTTATTTTCTTAAGTTTTACTAACCTCCATTTGGGATGAATGAGCTGACAGTCTGTGAACTATACTGCAGCCAGTCACCAGGGGGAGCAGTTTTTATGGCAACTTTAGTTCTAGCCAAGTGTCATGGCGTCCATGATTTATACAGTCATTGACCATGACTGATATGTTTGTCTGAGAGTCACCAGCTAGCAAGGTCACCTTTAAGCCCGAACAGCAGCAGCTCTGTAACAATCAGAACAACCGAACATTTGTATGCTGCTTACAGCTAAAATATAGTGTTAAAAGAACGCTGACCCAACTGCATGTCTGAAGTCTTACACCTCTTCAGTTGCCAAAATGCGAGTGCAAGACATAAGTTCTGAGAAAACATTTACAAATCTCTCAAAAATAAGAATCTCTATTTTTCTCTCCATGCCATCTTAAGTGCTCGGAAAAATTTTCACTTATCTGAATCTTTCTTATGAATTCAGACTGTTCAAAGTAGAAAACATTCACATTTATGCTGAATGAGCATCAGACAAAAAAAAAACTACTGAAGTAGTCATAATGTAAATCACAGGCCTAGATTAGCTGATTGGGGCTCAGGTAATTAAGCTTCCTTGTTACTTGTAATCATCTACACCAGTGTTTATACTTTTACAAAGCACATGCCATTATCACATTTTGTCAAAAGGTCAACATTTTATGTCATTATAGGGTTAAACCTCAAAGAGAGTGCAAATAGCTGTTCATCGTTTGCATGTAAATACAGTTAGAGCAATATTTGGTCAACACAGTTCATAGAATGAAACGGAGGATTGTTCTGTTCAGCTGCTTCAATCCCAGGATCCTTCTACTGTAGGAGATTCAGATGACAACTCCAGGGATCACATTTCCCATCACACCCTGGGAGACTTTTAGTTACAGTATGGCTTCATCCACAGATGCACAGTTTTAGCTGCTTTTATTAGTGAACTTCAGGATCAGCGCTGTATTTCAAACCAAATTTGGCTTTATCTTCAGATGCAGTCACACAGTGCCACAGCCGCTCTGATCAAGACTTTGGTTTGACCCCTACTCCTGGCTTTTTAAATGGGACCACTCATATTTTTCATGGCTGTTTATGGATTCATCTTTGATTCATTCTTAATATCCTCTCCTTTTCTACATTTCATTAAATGCTTTTTGAGATATGAAGGAGAAAATGAGGGACCAGGTGTCAGAATGATGGAGGAGCCATGTCAGACTCCTGAGACACACAGTCTCAGGAGAAATGTACAATTATTGCGATGAAGAAAATGCTACCTCAGTCAGAGTAGAACCACTGGGGTATAAATTAGAAACACACACACACACACACATACACACACACACCCTATGGTCCCTGCTCTTCTTCAGATCCACAAATCAAACAACAGCAACAACTTGTTTTGCCTCATCTCAACTGTATGTACAGTTTCATGTCTGGATGTGATCAAAATGCAACACGAACACCCTTCATCTCCTTCTCTTCCTCCTCCCTGCTGGTCAGTAAGATTTGGTGGTCAGTGGGATGTTAGCTGGGGGGGCTGTAGTCACAGGTGCTGATATATGAGCCGCTGTCTGGAAAAAGTACATCTAGAAGGAAAAGAAGGAGACTTCACTCTTTAGTTAGATTCAACATGTAAGACCAGTTTTCAGTTTTCTCCTCATCCAGACTGACCTTACAGCCGATGGCCAGCAGCGTGTGAAGAACCACGATGGTGGTGACTGTTGCCACTGCCATCACCTTGGTGTCATCACAAACCACGGGCCAGAAAGTGAGGACCAAAACGGAGCCAGAGATCACCATGGCGATCAGGATTAGGGTCCAGCGGAGCCACTCAAATGGGATGATCCACAGAACCTGCAGATGGTGACGGTTATTCAAGTGTGAGGGTGCTTTTAGGACCTCAGCTGTCCCAAACATACATTCTTCTCTGCTTGATTGGACATGGTTGTTTAGTTTCAAGCTTGGGTTTGTTCTCATTTCACTTCCCCACGCCTCAAACAACAAAACTTCACATTTATCATAGTTTTCCATGTGAAATGGTCAGTTTTGGGACAGTTTAGCAGACCAATTTCTTACTGTTTTATTTCATACCACCATGTTTTAACAGCTGCATGAAGAACTTAAGCCCTACACATACAGGATTGGTTTCACCTGAGGATCTCTGGTAATTTGCAATAACTGCATAAGGCAGCTGTGTTTTGTTAAATCCCATGAGAATCAACCTTATCTGTAATTTGTGAAGTCAAATTTCCAGGGTATATCACCCACAAATCACACTCATAGGTCCTTAAAGCCAAATAATACAAATCCAGTCTGAATGGACACCTCTGTCATTTCAGGGGGGTAATAATGGTGTCTGCAGCTTTTTCTGAAAATCTCTACGTTCTCTGTTCAAAAATGATTCAGATATTGTTTGGCAAAGGTGTTGGCAGCACTTTTCATAGACAGGAGATAAAGGGGACTCACTTTGTACCCTCATGTCATTGGGAAATAGGCTACAAATGGTCAAATTTATGGATGTAAGTCTGACAGTGGAAAAAAAAAAACACACTTCACAAGTTTCATTTTGCTCATGTCATATTAGGCAAACACAATCCTTAGGCAAAAACAGTTAAGAAAAAAAAACCACAGACAAATCTTTGGACAGTCCCATAGCCTGAGTGGTCTAATAACACACAGCCTGAAGCCAGTTTGGAATCAGTTTCTTTGTGTGCAACATGTTGGCGCTGATGTGCTGCCTCACATGACCATACAAAGGTGAAACTTAACTCCAATATTGAGGAAAATGCACGGATAGAGGGTGAACCAAGTTTCCTATTTGATGACTTTAGAATTAAAGTAAGATCACAGCCCTTCAGTGATTATGCTTCTCAAACTCACTCTCACAGGCAGGTCAACTGATGCTTGAATATAGTGCTGCACCATACGGCAAAACTTTGCAATTGTAATGAATGATATTGCTATTTGCAATTGCGATTTGATAAATGGTGAAATTAGACTTTTTCCCTGAATAACAATTAACATGCAGAGGATGGATTATTTTGGGGTATGTATTTTTAAGGAAATGCTAATGATATAGCTTTCACAGTACTTTTTTTGAAATAACAGTTTGACCCCTTAATTGCGGTTATATAACCGTTCTTGATTAATTGGGCAGCAATATTGTATGACTTTTAAGAAAATGAAATTTAATCTGCTTATCTAGAAGTTTTCAATGTGCATTGTTTACTCAAGCTTGATGTATCATTTAAACAGCTTGTACGGCTGGCTATCTCCTGCAGAATGGGGTGCTGCAGCTAAATAACGGTTGGTCTGCGCAGGGTTTTTAATTGGAATTGTAAATATCATCAAGTTATTGACTTTTTTTATCCTGTGCAAATAGGCCACACCAAAAACTGACATCAGAAGGTAATTCTAAAATTACCTAAGGTCCCCACATGACACCGATGTGGCGCGAAGAGAACTCTAGACAAATAAAGCTTCCAGTGACAGCCTTGTGAATGATGAGGGGTTATTTTAAACTTAGTTTAAGAAGCTGTACAGTCATCCTGGTGTCCCTACACTGCTCTGTTTTGTTTACAGCTAACTCATCTAAGCTCTCCACTTTAATGAGCCAGTCAAAACAACACTCACAACCAGGGACAGTTTGGTCCCAATGGAGGAAACCATATCTATTCACATAGCGCAATGCATGTCTTCTTTGCACCTGGATCATGGTGCCTAAATACTAGGGCTGCAACTAACAACTATTTTAATAGTCGATTAATCTATCAAGTATCTTAACGATAAGTCGACTAATCGGATTATGGAGCGGACCTATTCACTGGCCCTTATAACCTAAAAATACCAAAGATGTCTAGCTTCCTCAAAAAGAAGCATTTCGTGCATGATACAGAAGTTTTTCTCTATTAAAACAAATAACTGGCAGATTATTGATATAGAAATATCCTTTTTTTATGTGAAGAAAGAAAACAAAGAACATGCCAAGTGACTGCAGTAAAAAACAATTACTCTTTTAAACCCAAGTACGCCATTAAATAATCATCGTCCACGCAATGTTATTGTTCTTGATTCTAGAAACTCGCACACAGGTGTGTAAACAAAGTTTAGCTGACTACATGATAGTTAAAGATATTTTTCACACAACTCTGTCCGTCTGTTGTTGACTTTCTTACTGAGAGTCACAGTCTGCTCCCTCTATGGTTTCTTCTGCTGCTCTTTCAATGAGGGAGAGCTCTTTTTTTTACTGGCCACATCATAAATGTATTTGTTTATTTACAAGTAAATTCTACACTCCTTCCCTTTTCTCATCGTTTTTAACAAAGACAAAGTCGCTGAGGATCAGTAAAGTCTCTGGATCAGTTTAGAACAGGAATGAAACACTGGGAAAATGCTCCGGTGGATGATTATACTTCAAGATCGCTGATTCGCTCATTTAGCTGTCAATCAAAAAAGGGATTTAGCCTCGGACAGATCATCCAATCATCATGCACAAGTCGAGCGTCTGGGCCCGCCCACTGCCCCATAGACCCCCAGAGACGCTGAGCGTCTGTCTGTGTAAAAAACTGTGGAGCTGCTGGATGAATGAGAAGAAAGTCGTGTCGGTTTCCTGTGATAAGCAGCTGGTTCTGAACAAAAGATGAACGTGTTCTAGAGCAAATTTAGTCAGTGAAAGTACAAACAGGTGAATTATTTCACCGCTTTTTTTTCTTCTTTTTTTATTTGTTTTAAATTTGAGGGGAAGCTGGGCTAACCCTAACCCCACCCCCCTCCCCCGTTAGGGGTTTTGCGTGGGTCAGGGGGCTTTCTGTGCTTCTAACTCAGTTAAACAAATATTCTGAATTCCCCAGAAAAGAACACTTACCTGGATACCTGGATATACTGAGAACTAGCCCAAAACACTCACAAAAAGTTGCTTTATGAATACTATATTTATCAATTTAAAGCAATTTTCCTAAACAATATAATCAGTCACATACAAATATGGCATGCTCTAGTCTTTAATAGTTATTGACTCAAGTTCTGTAGGAATACAAGTATTCAGATATTTAACAAAATAAGAAATAATCATCTCTCTTAGGTCTGACACTTACACCTTAGTTAGGAAAAGTGAGGTAGAGAACCATTCTTCAAGATAACCTCCCAATTATCAGTTACGTAAAAATAGAAATAATGCCTCAAAATACTGAACAAAAAGAAAAAAGAGAGGTAGCCTATTCTTAAATGTTTTGCTGTGACGATATGGGCTTGCAGACATTGACTGCATATAGTCTCATTATACAGTCTATGCTTGCAGATCGTTGTAACCATTATTAGCCACAGAGACATAAGTTCCAGCTTTGCAGACTGTACATTCTGCCTCCCATTTGTCACGACCCGGACGAAAACAGGGGAACTTTTTTCGCATTTCATCAGTGAAATGACGTTTGCGTTTCGGCATTATCTTTCTGTTGGAGTGTTCTCTGGTAGTGTGCCTACCTGCCTGTCAGCCTGCGAGTGAGTGAGTGTGGAGAGTGGAGCGCCTCTGTACTGATATGTGAATGAATACACGTTCCGGGGTTTGACTCAAACTCCATCTCTCAGAGCGTGTTTCTAAAGGAACCACTCAACGTCAATGATAAATACACACTGGTCTGTGACGCGCTCAAGCTAGGCAAGATCAAAAACCCGGACATTTGAAGGATTTTAGAAACCCCGACCGGACAGGCCGGACAGCCTTTTAAAAGAGGACATGTCCGGGCAAAAGAGGACGGTTGGTCACCCTATCGTAGAGCAATCACCACTGGTTCCTACATCCCTCTGCTTTAAATGCTCCTGCATCACAGACGTACTACTACTGAAAAGCAAAGTCTGCTGTGCAAATTGAGCATGTTAAACGAGTCTTTGGTGTGTTCAGGGTGAAATGTTCCCATACTTCTGATGATTTAGCTCTCAGTGTTGTTGTTGCAGTGGCTGCAGCATGTCGGTCACCAGGCGCGCTGACTCTTGCCTGTTCGTTTCCGCCCGGAATGACATGAATGATGACGTCACTGACTATTATCGACTAACTCATTTGTCAGCGACAAATTTCATTATCGATTTTTACCGATGACGTCAATGAATTGTTGCACCCCTCCTAAAAACATTTAATCAATTTATATTGGAGGAAAACGCACTGATATCTGCCGATAACCAATACTTCATCTTTAAGACAATATCGGTCGATACCAATATGTGCTGCTATACATGGTGCATCCCTAATCTTTTCTATTCAAGTTGTTACTGATTAGCCATTTTTGAAAACTGAATTTAGAAATACTTGAATATCTATGAGAAACATTGAAAATCCTCAGGAAAGTGGCAGACTCACAGAGGTGGGGATGTAGATGAAGAGTGAGTAGCCATACACACACACGGTCTCCAGGAAGGAATAGCCTCCAACCTGCCGCTCAGAGCTCTGCCGCCAGGTTAGGAAACCCCATAGACCAACAGGCACAATCCAGGCATAGAGGAAAATCACAACAGCAGCTATCGTCACTGTGAGCATAAAGCAAAACAGAGAGAGAAATTCAGCAAAACAAAGACAGAGCGGCTCTGTGTGATGAGACACCATGTGTTGGGCTCACCTCTGTGGAACTGTGGTCTGTAGTGATAAGCAGGGTTTCCCATCTGACTCAGAAAGGTGGACAAGTTCCCACTGATTGCTACAGAGAACACCAGGGTCACACAGATCCAAAATGGACCTAAATACACACACAACAAAGAAAAGATATTGTTACGCTGTTACAAGAATATTAAAGAGGCTTGAAGGAGAATCTGTCTGAAGTGGACTGCAACGATGCCCCTGGCTGGAAGACTCACACAAAACTGTCGCGGTAAAATGACACGTGTATTTGTTTTGGAAGATGAATGGAGATCGGCCACATAACTGCACATAATTGCTACATAAGGGCTGGAATGAACTTTATCACCAACAGCTTAACCCACATTTTAGCCTTTCACCTGATTTTTAGCCTTACGTCATGATTAAGCCTTTGGCCCATGTTTTAGCCTGTAGCCCGATTTTTAGCCTTTAGCCTATGATTTGGCTTTTAGTTCGGGTTCTAACCTTAAGCTTGCATGCTAGCCTATAGCTTTTGTTTTAGCCTTTAGTCTGTGTTTTAGCCTTATGCCTATGCTTTAGCCTCTAGCCTGTTTATCAGCTTTTATCCCAAATTTTAGCCTTTAGCCCATATTGTAGCCTTGAGCCTGTGTTTTAGTTTTTAGGCTGTGTTTTAGCCTTAGCTTTAGTGTTAGACTTTAGTCAATGTTTTAGCCTTTAGTCTGAGATTTAGTCTTTGGTCCGTGTTAAGCCTTTCGTCTACGTCTGTGTTTTAGCCTCTAGCCCATGTTTTAGCCTTAAACCCAATTTTAAGCCCGTTTTCCAGCTTTTGTCCCATATTTTAGCTTTTAGCCCATGTTGCAGCCTCAGGCCTGTGTTTCAGCTTCTTGCGTTTTAGCCTTAGCTTTAGTGTTAGCCTTTGCCTTAGTTTGAGCCTTCAGCCTCTGTTGTAGTCTTCAGTCTGCTTTAGCATTTAGCCTGTGTTTTAACTTGTAGCCCATGTTTTTTGCATTTAGCCTGTTTTGAGTCTTCAGCCTGATTTTCAGCCTTTTTCCAGCAGACAAAAGCACAGATCTCCCTCCTCACTGCTAAACTTTGTCAGCCGGCGTGGAATTGACATAGAGACTTTGGCATGTCATAAATCAATCCAGTCCAATCTGAACCACTCAGTCCCAATTGGGAATCTAGGGAATAGCATTTAGAAATAACCAACTTTAGCACTAATAATCTCATTTTAAGTTGTGGATTATGATCAGGCATATATGTAGAGATGACACTTTTTCAAGATCACTGAGAAAGTCCTTACAGCCCCTGTAAACCACAGATAACTTGGCTTAAGTAATAAAGTTACAAATATTTTACAAAAACAACACTTCAGCTCCAGAAACAGAGAGATTGAAAACTAAAAGCACACAGAGCCATGTAACATCCCCTCACCATAAAGGTCAGGGTTACTTCTGAGGTGATGTTTGATGAAGTTTTTTCCAGGTAATGGCATTACAGAGCCTTTAACTCTGTCCAGGACCTGAAACATAATTTAATTTATGTCAGGTAAAAATAAAAACAAACATGTCCTCTCTTTTTGAAATATGTGTAGTAAACAGGATTATTTGAATCATACCTGAACTGTGTCAATGTTGAAGAAAGACTGATAGTATTCAAAAGTCCAGAATCCACCCGTTGCTTTCTGACCTCCCAACAGCTGAGAGCACAGACACTCATTAAGTATCAGGTCTCCAAACACTGTGTCAAGGTGGCATGGGTCCTTACAGATAGATCACTCACCTCTGAACTCTCCTCTTGGCCCTCCTCATCCTCGGACAAGTCTAGCTTTACATCCTCCCCTCCTCCTCCTCCTCCTGCTGGAGCTGTGGTGTTGTTGGTGCTTGAGGCAGACATGCTCAGCGTGGAGGCTCCGGGGTCTGCAGATAGAAGGTCTGCTGCTTCCTCAAACTCTGTGGTCAGACAGCGAGAAGCACAGGGAGGCTCAGAGTGTACAGAGAAATTTCTACCTTTGGTTCCGCACAAGAAAACTCGTGACCAAATACTGAACATCAACTTCTTTCAACTCAGAGTTTGCTGAGCAGAATTAAAACTACTCTATTGGATTAAAAACATACTCAGAGCTACTTCAAGCCCTTTGTGCTTCAAAAAATGTATTATTTTCCGCTTAAAGGTACATTCTGAAGATATATAACGAGTGTCTTGACTTAAATTTCTTAATTCTAACCTTGAAAATGTAGATCATTTGGACTGGCCATGGCTGCAGCGAAGAATCAGAAACTTTAAGCAACACCTGAAAGAAGATGAAGACTATTGTGAGACATTAACACATAAAACAGAACGTCAAAGCTGAGCACAGTCCATAAGTCAGCTGATAGCTTTGAGCTCTCCAAAGATAACATATGTTCGGTGTCAGAGCAGCAGCTCAGCTTCAGAGAGCCTTAACTACAGGCACACACACGGTCATTCAGCTCAGCTTCTTAGGGCAGTCAGAAAACCTCCCTGTGTACCTGTGTGTCGTGAGAGAAAGAGGTTAAAACCTACCTGTCATCGGCAGAATATCCTTGATGGTGATGACGATGATGATGATGATGTGACAGCTGCCACGAAGCTATGACGGCCAATAGCAGCTACCTGCTAGGCTAATCCAAGACAACAAGTCCGGTTACACATATGTTTGAAGGTGTAAAGGTGCACAGCTTACATGTGTGGCAACAAAATCCTCATAGGAAAAAGTGAACAGACACAGAAGGAGAATAATAAGGGGGCACAGCCAACGTGTCTTTCATTGATCACGAACAAGCTGCCAGCCAGTTGACATGACTTCCGGTACACGTCACCTCGTAAACAAAGCCGTCACGTGACCCAGGATCTTCAAATTGTCTGTAATGTGTTTTTTTTTTTTTTTTTCTTTATTTCAAGTACTTTTATACGACAGGATGCAAAGGACACGTTATGGAAAAAGAAGTACGTTTTTCGTGATTTCATACTTGTACAGGCACAAAGTCACTGATTTACAAGAATAATGTCATGTATTTACAAGAATAAAGTTGTCGATTACCAAGAATTGTCTCTAAGATTTACAAGAATGAAGTCCAGGATTTATGAGAATAAAGTCATAAATCTACAGTAACAAAGCCATTTATAAACTAGAATAAAGTCATTGATAAATAAAAGTAATCTCATAAATTTACGAGGAATAGAGTCGTTCTAAGTGCTCTCATTTCAGGATTAAATGTGCTTATTTCAGAACTTAATACTCTTAAGTCAGTATCTATATGCTCTTATTAGAGTATCGAAGTGCTTTACCATCTACATGCTCTAATTTCCATTTAAATTTCCACCAATTGGAAATACGTCAATTGCGAGTCCGACTACCGACGAAAGACTATGTTTGAAAATGTTTTTTGTTGATGCCTGTAGTATTGTTTAACTTCAGTCATGAAATAATTCCCCAAACTGATGACTTTATTCTCATAAATCTTTGACTTTATTCTTGTAAATTTATAACTTTAATCCCTTTAATCAATTACTAAAGTGATTTTATGAATGATTTTATACCAATACTTTTATGTCTTTTTTTCTCATAAAATTTCTTACTTAGTTCTGGTCATAAATGACTTAATTCTGGTGGATTTATGACTTTATTCCCAAAAATGTACGTGTTTATCGTAAACTTGTGACTCTTGTCTCGTAGATTTATGATTTCATTCTGCTAAATTTTCAACTTCATTCTCAAAAATTCAGGACTTTATTGTCGTAAATGTATGACTATTGTCTCCTAGATTTATGACTTCATTCTGGTAAATTTATGACTATATCCTCGTAAATGTACTGGTAAAATCCTGACTTTATTGTGACAAATCTATGTCTTTCATAAATCTATATGTTTGTCTGGTAGACTTATGACTCCATTCTCATAAACTTATGACTCCATTCTCATAAACGTCATTCACGTAAATGTAAGAGATTAATCTCGTTGGTTTTCTTCTTTTTTTAGCGTGGGCCTAGTCCTTGTGTCCTTTTCTACCCGTCTTGTATACTTTCACGTTTTTTCATCTAAGCTTTATTTATCTAATTGATGTTATGAATGTAAGATTTCAGTTCATCAGAACCTATGTCTGTGTTGAGAGCTCGTTTGGGTAAGAAACTGTGGACAAATTTTAAACTAAACTCTCCCCCCCCCCCAAAAAATAGAATCTGGCGACATCAGGACGGAACGTTTGTAAGGCATGTGTTTCGGTCGGAGGATATACTCTATTTTATGTGCGGGCGCCATTTTGGCTCCATGTGAGCTGTATTTGACCATAGATGCATATCTGTGTGTGTTTGACGGGCAGCATGAGGACGTGAGCGGAGGCTGAAGGTGACCACGGCCGCAGTGAGATGATGAAAATGTCCGTGTTCGGTGCCGTCAGGAGGAGCTTGTGTTCGGCGGCTGAAGCTGCCGTCACTCCGGCCTCCGGCAGCAGATGGGAGAGGCTGAAAAAGAGCAAAGCAGGTGAGAAACGGAGCTCCAGAGTCCTGCGGGGAAGACAAACTGTGAGGGCTCCAAGGGAGCGTCTTCTCAGGAATCATTCCTCCTGAACACAATCTCAGGCGTTTCCATGAGATAGTAACGATAAGACTATACGTTTTTATTCTGCTTACTTTACCACCGTGACGTTTCCGTCAAGTGTGAAATTTGTTCTGACAGGCCCAAACGACTGCACTACAGGTGGGAGACTACAAGACCCAACAGAGGAGCCCTCTTATGATGATAAGGCTGGTTCTGTGCCTGTCACAAAGTATAGGAACTTATTTCCGCCAGTTAAAAAAGAAAAATTGCTTTTGTTGAATACAGGCAAAAAAAGGGGAAAAAAATAAAGATAAAAGCAGAAATTGGCTTCTGTAACAAATCCACCAGACCCCATCTGTCAAAAACCAAAAGGCCACAGGAGTTACAGGTTTACTTTTGCCTCAGTGGGTCAGGTTGTAACTGCCAACTTTTTGTGGGAAACTGCTGATCTAAGTTTGGAGGCAAGACAACAAGAATAAAATAATTTCCCTACATGTTATACAATAGATTCAGATCAAGGGGTGTGCTGGCTTTGTGGATAGTCAAATCAGGGGTCAAGGTTTAGGTTAAAGTTCTATCCCAGCAGGAATCCTCATTATAATGCCTCATATACAGGAAATTTATCATGATTATGTATCTCAATCAGTGAATTGCCCAGCCTCATGCTAAAGTGTCCTTGAGCAACACACTGCACCCCAAAGTAGCTCCTGCTGTTGGTCAGTGGTGTGTGGGTTTGTATGAATGTGTTAGTTAAAACTGATGGTTCCTGTGTAAGAAATCACATCAGTGTGTGAATGTGGTGTGGATGTGGTGTGGATGGATGAAAGATCAGAGGAGTAAAGAGCTTTGAGTGCTCAGAAGGACTAGAAAAGCACCATGGAAGTACTGGAACATGTGTTGACTTTTCCTCATTCTGACAGGTGTGTGGATCCGCAGCCTAGCAACAGACTACAAAGAGGCATGTCGGGAGATGGTTGTTGGTGCATGGGAGCGACCCATTAAAGCATCAGTCTACGGGACTCTGGTGGGCGGGGCCTTGGCCTGTTTCTACACCAAACCTGACCAGTCATCGTTCGATGCCGTCCTGCTGGAGCGTTCCAACAAGCTGGGCCTCCTGTCCCCCTGGATCCGAAACGCCACCTCTGATGGCCACGTGCAGAGTCTGATGAAGCTCCGTAATGAGGGACGGCTCCAGCACATTAGCCTGGGTTTGCTCTCTCTGGCTTATCGTGCAGATTTTGACCCAGATGTCACGCTGTACGAGTCTCAGTGTTCCAACCTGTCGGTGCCCTGGAGGGAGCTGCCTCAGCGGGTGCTGGATGTGGGCTTTTTGGGCTATTGGTGGATCCTGGACTCAAAGATGAAGGAGTATGACGTAAACGAGGATGAGTTCAAACACCTGCCAGAACACATGAGGCTTACGTCCCCCCCTGGTGTTCAGGAGGTAGAGAGGATCGAGAAGTTGCATAAGGAATCATGGTTACCTCCAGCTGTGGAGGAAGAGGAGGCAGAAATGAAAGTCGTGGACAGAAAAGAACAGATCATTGGTGCAGAGAGTCAATCAAAGGAACAGACTTCGGCCTGAGTGGATATCAGACATTCCAAATCGTCTGGATATTCAACCTTTCAGGGTTAATCACTCATCCTTGATGGCACCACGTCTAAGTCAAAGAACTGCTTTGAGCTGATGTTTTATAATCAGACAGTATTTATTTTACATCAGGTTTAATAAACCATCAATACTTCAGTCAACAATCAATTCATCATTTTTCTCATGTGTCCTGCTTCCTTCTGGTCATACACAGGTAAAATTTTGATTTGGGGTGAGTTTGATGGGCACTTATGAATTGTGTGCACTCTTTATTTTTTCCTTTGTGCACTCAAAGGGCTTTATTTACAGGGGAGGCTGGGGGCAGTTGCAACACTTTTTATATTTGACAACCGTAAAACACCAAATAATAGCCGCAGCAGCAGCTACATCTTCTTCGAATTTTTTTAAGAAAAAAAAATCAAACTGACGAAACTAGACTTTCATGATGAGCAAAATGGAACAACTTGTGAGGCAATTCATATAATTCATTAATTGCATTATATATTCTGGTTTACGTAATTTCCCCACTGTGGGAACAATCAAGGTTTATTGCATAGCTTCCAAATTACTATTATTTCATCTAGCCTAAAATATGGTGTGGGATCCCTCTGTCTGTGACGCTCTTTCCTACAACCCCAACTCTACTGAAATTTGGACATTGTGTAAAATATGGATAAGAACAGAATACTGATTTTCAAATCCTGTTTAACCTGTAGTCAACAGTATACACCACAGAAACAAGATATTTGTTGTTCAAACTGATAAACTTAATTTTTCCCCCACAAATAGTCATGCATTTTGAATTTGATGTCTGCAACACGTTCCCAAAAAATTGGGAGGGGGGAACAAAAGACTGAAAAAGCTGAGGAATGCTGAAAAAAACAGCTGTTTGGATCATTCCTCAGCTGAACAGGTTGATTGGAAACAGGTGAGTGTCATGATTGGGTATAAAAGGAGCATCCCCAAAAGGCTCGGTCCTTCACAAGTAAAGACTGGACCAGGTTCACCACATACACAATTGAAGTGATTTATGGATTCCATCATCTACAGTCTTAAAAAGGAACCCTGACTGTAAGGACTAATAGGCATGAATATGCTTAAATGTTTGTCTCAAACTAGAATTTGTTGTTAAAAGACATAACGAATTGGTTTTACTTAAAAAAAAAAAAAAATACAGCTTAAAACACAGTTTCTATCCTTCAGGTGCAGCCATTGTTTTACTGCCGCAATGCATTCTGGGTTGATGACGTAGATTGGTTGCTTGGTGCCAAGCATCTGGATTTGGCCGTTTACTCACTACTTGTCACCGTAAGTCACTAGGTTTCAGGAGGGAAAAAAACATAATAATGCCACATGTGGCTGCTTTTGGGTGCACTTNACAAGAATGAAGTCCAGGATTTATGAGAATAAAGTCATAAATCTACAGTAACAAAGCCATTTATAAACTAGAATAAAGTCATTGATAAATAAAAGTAATCTCATAAATTTACGAGGAATAGAGTCGTTGATTCACGAGAGTAAAGTCCTAATTTACACGAATAAAGTCTTGAATTATGAGAATTCAGTCATAGATATACGAGAATAATCTCATAGCTTCACGAAATGGTAGATGTACGAGATTAAAGGTAAATTTAAAGGTGGTTAACCTTTATGCAGTTAACGCTCAGGCTGATGGCTGCTTTCTGATACAAACTTTTACAAAAAATTTGATGCCTGTAGTATTGTTTAACTTCAGTCATGAAATAATTCCCCAAACTGATGACTTTATTCTCATAAATCTTTGACTTTATTCTTGTAAATTTATAACTTTAATCCCTTTAATCAATTACTAAAGTGATTTTATGAATGATTTTATACCAATACTTTTATGTCTTTTTTTCTCATAAAATTTCTTACTTAGTTCTGGTCATAAATGACTTAATTCTGGTGGATTTATGACTTTATTCCCAAAAATGTATATGTTTATCGTAAACTTGTGACTCTTGTCTCGTAGATTTATGATTTCATTCTGCTAAATTTTCGACTTCATTCTCAAAAATTCAGGACTTTATTGTCGTAAATGTATGACTATTGTCTCCTAGATTTATGACTTCATTCTGGTAAATTTATGACTATATCCTCGTAAATGTACTGGTAAAATCCTGACTTTATTGTGACAAATCTATGTCTTTCATAAATCTGTATGTTTGTCTGGTAGACTTATGACTCCATTCTCATAAACTTATGACTCCATTCTCATAAACTTATGACTCCATTCTCATAAACGTCATTCACGTAAATGTAAGAGATTAATCTCGTTGGTTTTCTTCTTTTTTTAGCGTGGGCCTAGTCCTTGTGTCCTTTTCTACCCGTCTTGTATACTTTCACGTTTTTTCATCTAAGCTTTATTTATCTAATTGATGTTATGAATGTAAGATTTCAGTTCATCAGAACCTATGTCTGTGTTGAGAGCTCGTTTGGGTAAGAAACTGTGGACAAATTTTAAACTAAACTCTCCCCCCCAAAAAAATAGAATCTGGCGACATCAGGACGGAACGTTTGTAAGGCATGTGTTTCGGTCGGAGGATATACTCTATTTTATGTGCGGGCGCCATTTTGGCTCCATGTGAGCTGTATTTGACCATAGATGCATATCTGTGTGTGTTTGACGGGCAGCATGAGGACGTGAGCGGAGGCTGAAGGTGACCGCGGCCGCAGTGAGATGATGAAAATGTCCGTGTTCGGTGCCGTCAGGAGGAGCTTGTGTTCGGCGGCTGAAGCTGCCGTCACTCCGGCCTCCGGCAGCAGATGGGAGAGGCTGAAAAAGAGCAAAGCAGGTGAGAAACGGAGCTCCAGAGTCCTGCGGGGAAGACAAACTGTGAGGGCTCCAAGGGAAAAGAGCACTTCAGCGTCTTCTCAGGAATCATTCCTCCTGAACACAATCTCAGGCGTTTCCATGAGATAGTAACGATAAGACTATACGTTTTTATTCTGCTTACTTTACCACCGTGACGTTTCCGTCAAGTGTGAAATTTGTTCTGACAGGCCCAAACGACTGCACTACAGGTGGGAGACTACAAGACCCAACAGAGGAGCCCTCTTATGATGATAAGGCTGGTTCTGTGCCTGTCACAAAGTATAGGAACTTATTTCCGCCAGTTAAAAAAGAAAAATTGCTTTTGTTGAATACAGGCAAAAAAGGGGAAAAAAATAAAGATAAAAGCAGAAATTGGCTTCTGTAACAAATCCACCAGACCCCATCTGTCAAAAACCAAAAGGCCACAGGAGTTACAGGTTTACTTTTGCCTCAGTGGGTCAGGTTGTAACTGCCAACTTTTTGTGGGAAACTGCTGATCTAAGTTTGGAGGCAAGACAACAAGAATAAAATAATTTCCCTACATGTTATACAATAGATTCAGATCAAGGGGTGTGCTGGCTTTGTTGATAGTCAAATCAGGGGTCAAGGTTTAGGTTAAAGTTCTATCCCAGCAGGAATCCTCATTATAATGCCTCATATACAGGAAATTTATCATGATTATGTATCTCAATCAGTGAATTGCCCAGCCTCATGCTAAAGTGTCCTTGAGCAACACACTGCACCCCAAAGTAGCTCCTGCTGTTGGTCAGTGGTGTGTGGGTTTGTATGAATGTGTTAGTTAAAACTGATGGTTCCTGTGTAAGAAATCACATCAGTGTGTGAATGTGGTGTGGATGGATGAAAGATCAGAGGAGTAAAGAGCTTTGAGTGCTCAGAAGGACTAGAAAAGCACCATGGAAGTACTGGAACATGTGTTGACTTTTCCTCATTCTGACAGGTGTGTGGATCCGCAGCCTAGCAACAGACTACAAAGAGGCATGTCGGGAGATGGTTGTTGGTGCATGGGAGCGACCCATTAAAGCATCAGTCTACGGAACTCTGGTGGGCGGGGCCTTGGCCTGTTTCTACACCAAACCTGACCAGTCATCGTTCGATGCCGTCCTGCTGGAGCGTTCCAACAAGCTGGGCCTCCTGTCCCCCTGGATCCGAAACGCCACCTCTGATGGCCACGTGCAGAGTCTGATGAAGCTCCGTAATGAGGGACGGCTCCAGCACATTAGCCTGGGTTTGCTCTCTCTGGCTTATCGTGCAGATTTTGACCCAGATGTCACGCTGTACGAGTCTCAGTGTTCCAACCTGTCGGTGCCCTGGAGGGAGCTGCCTCAGCGGGTGCTGGATGTGGGCTTTTTGGGCTATTGGTGGATCCTGGACTCAAAGATGAAGGAGTATGACGTAAACGAGGATGAGTTCAAACACCTGCCTGAACACATGAGGCTTACGTCCCCCCCTGGTGTTCAGGAGGTAGAGAGGATCGAGAAGTTGCATAAAGAATCATGGTTACCTCCAGCTGTGGAGGAAGAGGAGGCAGAAATGAAAGTCGTGGACAGAAAAGAACAGATCATTGGTGCAGAGAGTCAATCAAAGGAACAGACTTCAGCCTGAGTGGATATCAGACATTCCAAATCGTCTGGATATTCAACCTTTCAGGATTAATCACTCATCCTTGATGGCACCATGTCTAAGTCAAAGAACTGCTCTGAGCTGATGTTTTATAATCAGACAATATTTATTTTACATCAAGTTTAATAAACCATCAATACTTAAGTCAAGAATCAATTCATCATTTTTCTCATGTGTCCTGCTTCCTTCTGGTCATACACACAGGTAAAATGTTGATTTGGGGTGAGTTTGATGGGCACTTATGAATTGTGTGCACTCTTTATTTTTTCCTTTGTGCACTCAAAGGGCTTTATTTACAGGGGAGGCTGGGGGCGGTTGCAACACTTTTTGTATTTGACTACCGTAAAACACCAAATAATAGCCACAGCAGCAGCTACATCTTCTTCGAATATTTTAAAGAAAAAAAGTCAAACTGATGTGAAATTCACTAGACTTTCATGATGAGCAAAATGGAACAACTTGTGAGGCAATTCATATAATTCATTAATTACATTATATATTCTGGTTTACGTAATTTCCCCACTCAAGGTTTATTGTATAGCTTCCAATTTACTATTACTTTATCTAGCCTAAAATATGGTGTGGGATCCCTCTGTCTGTGACGCTCTATCCTAAAACCCCAACTACATTGAAATTTGGACATTTTGTAAAATATGGATAAGAACAGAATACTGATTTTCAAATCCTGTTTAACCTATAGTCAACAGTATACACCACAGAGACAAGATATTTGTTGTTCAAACTGTTAAACTTAATTTTTCCCCCGCAAGTAGTCATGAATTTTGAATTTGATGTCTGCAACACGTTCTCAAAAATTTGGGAGGGGGAAACAAAAGACTGGAAAAGCTGAGGAATGCTTAAAAAAACAGCTGTTTGGATCATTCCTCAGCTGAACAGGTTGATTGGAAACAGGTGAGTGTCATGATTGGGTATAAAAGGAGCATCCCCAAAAGGCTCAGTCCTTCACAAGTAAAGACTGGACCAGGTTCACCACATGCACAATTGAAGTGATTTATGGATTTCATCATCTACAGTCTTAAAAAGGAACCCTGACTGTAAGGACTAATAGGCATGAATCTGCTTAAATGTTTGTCTCAAACTAGAATTTGTTGTTAAAAGACATAACGAATTGGTTTTACTTTAAAAAAAAAATACAGTTTAAAACACAGTTTCTATCCTTCGGGCGCAGCCATTGTTTTACTGCCGCAATGCATTCTGGGTTGATGACGTAGATTGGTTGCTTGGTGCCGAGCATCTGGATTTGGCCGTTCACTCACTACTAGTCGCCGTAAGTCACTAGGTTTCAGGAGGGAAAAAAACATAATAATGCCACATGTGGCTGCTTTTGGGTGCACTTTTCAGTCCAAAGGAAACAAGGAGACTGATGTTAGTCTGCACAGCTTCCCAAAAGACAAGAGAAGAAGGAAGTTGTGGGAAATCGCTTGTGGGCGTAAACAACTTCCCATGGACCCGCGGCTATGTTCTGGCCACTTCTCCCCAGAAGCATTTGCTGCATTTAGCCGGCCCATGCTGATGAAAGAGCTGACAGGTGTGGGTCATTATAAACGGAGACTAAAGCCAAATGCTGTGCCGACTATTTTCCAACACAAACCCACAAAACTTCCTCTGGAAACCACTGAAGTCCGCTCCAGGACTTATATGATCCTGTATGAGATCGAGCCCGGTGCAACCATATGAGGTCACTACCCAGACGTTATTGCTGCGTAAACAACAATGGCGGCCTACAGGGGAAAATATTTTTTCAAATTTTATACAAACTAAGATATTTTGAGAGATTTTATTATCGTTCTTATGTAGCTGGTAAAAACACTGATCATTTAGGAAAACGACGTTCTGGTAGCCAGGGTTCCTATTAATATCATCAAAAGATTCAGAGAATCTGGAGAAACCTCTGCACGTAAGCAGCAAGGCCCAAAACCAACATTGAATGGCCGTGACCTTTGACCCCTCAGGCGGTGCTGCATTAAAAACCCATATCATCGTGTAAAGGATATATTTAATTTAATTTTATTTAACCTTTATTTAACCAGGTAAAAAAAAAATGGTGTCTAGACCTCTTCTACAAGGGTGACCTGGCCAAGAGGTCAGTAGCACACGTCATGATAAATAGAACATTACAATGGTAAATCACAAAATGAATTAAAACAGCAATATTTTGGTAAGTGCTTACAGACAAGGTGCTAGAAGTGAATAACAGTGAGTTCATAAATACAGGCACAGGATATTAGCACGTGGGCTCAGGAACACTTCAGAAAACCATTGTCAGTTAACACAGTTCATCACTACATCTACAAGTGACAGTTCAAACTCTACCATGTACCTGTAAATCACTTTGCACATTATAAATTGTTGTTTTCCAAAACTTCTTCTTTTACCTTATAATTTTGACTCAACATGAGCCAAAAAGATTCTCAACAAAGCCAAGTTTATATATGGGTTTTTTGACAGGTGGAAATGAGCTTCCATATAATACAGAACCCACTGTTATTGATAAACTAAGCTTGTTAGTTTATTTGTATATTTTAATGGGTCAATAAGGATCCAACGTTTCTGCTAACTCCCCCAAATATGAAATGTCGGTAGAAACCACATTCAGATGGTGTGTCCTGTCTGTTCCTTTGCTGTTGCTGACTGAAGCCACCAGAGAGCGCTCTAGTGCAAAATAATTCTGGATCCCTTCCGTCAGCTCAGGTTTATTTTAAAGCTGCTTTGAGCTGCGTGTTGCCTAATGACCAACATTTAACATCTCATTAAACACTAATATGAAGCAGTCAGAACATGAAATCTGAACACTGTATGAGTCTGTCTGCAGCTAATGAGCTGAACCTTTGAGCATTGTTGAAAAGCAGCACCTGGGTTTGAGAACAACCTGTCCTCTCTGACTAATCCTTCAAAGCTCTGCTCAGAACATCTTTCTTGTGTTAATGTTTGAATGTAGCACCAGTCATTTCTGCTCACGGTGCTGAGTGTGCAGCCCTGGAGCCAGTTCAGTGCTTGACCTCTCACACCAGTTCAATAGGAGCACCACCCATCAACGTAAACTGGTCAATATTTCCCATTTTCCTGCCTCACAACAATTATCGTATTCTGCTTTAGGTGGATTCTTCAGACAGTCTACGTTTGCTCCATGGCTCTCATTAAACATCTGCTGTAAGCTCTCTACAAGACAGACTGAGCTAGAGCTGGAAAAAGCCTGATCCTGTCTCCACACAGAGCTTTGTGATCAGAGATTATAAAACTACTCTTAGAGTTTTCATTCTACAACCAAAAGAGACCAACTGTCCATGTTTCAATCAATTCTCTGACTGAGGTTCACTCCTTACTATCAGAAAATGGAAGACGGAATCCTTCAGCAGAAACATTTGAACAATTGCACAGATTGAGTTGTAATTAACGTGTTAAATGTATTCTACTGCTTCGAGCACAAACCAGGATTTTCCTCTTGCCTACTCAAACTGCAACAGCCTGTTTTTATCCAGTCAGTTTTTCAAGGCAGACAAAATCTCATGCTTCCTTCTGATAACTACCTTCTAATATTTACAATTCTAACTCCTGGCATTAACTTCAATCTATGTATTGGAAACTAGATTTTTATCTTCAACTCTTACATCCCACCTATTTCTGGCATATATGCCATAGTTTGTTTGAGAGCTTATAACTGTAGAACCACAAGATCAGAATTCATCAGTGACACCTCATTTGAAAGATTAAAATCTCTAGTTTTGGAAAATGTATGTTTAAATATGTGGCCAAAGTCCACATCAGGATAAATGCAGCTGAAACACCCTTTTCTCATGTCTTTTAATAACCGTATTTGAAAATCATGAGTGTCAAGATGCTTTATACCAGGCATAAGACATTCACCACATCACTTCTACACCTTTCATCAACATCTGGGTCATTGTCCACGAAAAGGTTAAATAGAAATCACTGTAGTTCCCAATCGCAGATTGTGCCTCCTCTGTTGTGAACATGAACATGAATGAAGATGCATGGCAATAAAATTGGTCTCATCAATGATCCAAGTGGCAATAGCTGGCTTCATGTGAAGGATAAGGTGATTGGTTAAGTGTCAAAGTGAGTGACAGGTCTGTTAGCCAATAAATGACCCTCTAATAGAGCTATTACACAAGACCAGCGTCTGCTATTGGTCAGTCAAGCAGCGAGTACTTGTTGTCTATCACAAGCTGTCCTGGGATGAAAACTCAACCGAAAACCAGAGAACTAGAACCCTGTTGAAAACAAAGACTTGCAGCTTTGTCAGATTGACATTGAGGAGGAAATGCTCTAAGACTGTGAAGCTGCTGTTATTGATGAGAACGGACACGACAGACAGACAAACAACAGACTTTACAGGAGAAATTTCACCACTTGGAATAATTTGATGAAACAACACTTTTGATATGTTTGAACTCTGGATTCCTCTGGTAGAAAGGAGAGTGAATATTCAGGGTACGGGCGTCAGGATGTGACGTAATGACCCCAAACAGGTAGGACGTCCCAGTTGTTGTGATCACTATCAGAGAGATTCTTTCACTAATTACGTTTTGTTGCTGAAGAAAACTGTAAAACAAACTCAGTGGGTGAATTTGACAAAATAAGCTCTCTAAAACTGTATGGCATTCCAATATTTGACCGGTGCTATTGTTTTTGCTTGACAACATCATACGAATGGCAAACGGGTGGCCAACACCCTGGTGGAGCAGAAGAGGTTAATGTGTCTTGAGTGTGCAGAATATTTAGGTCATCAACCACAGGTGAGATATTTCTCTTTGGACCATTGTGAATGCTTTGGCATGATTTTTATTTTAATTTTCCTTTATTTTATTATTTATTCACTAAACAGAGCTATTTCAGGACATTTCCCATGGAGACACTCCTACCATACAATCTTTGCTATTCTCCATAGAAACCAAACAACATGAGCAGAGATATCTTCTTTGAACTGGCAGGTCACTTAAGCAGAACCAGGTCTGATGAGTTTATAACAAAGCTCCAGAAAAAAGAGGAATATGTTGTTGCTGCCACATCCTCACAGGCTTCCTCTGCGTGCATCTCCCTCCATCTTTGCCTCCTGACCTCCATCGACCCCTTGCTCCCATCCATCCTGCCCCCTCCTCCACTCAGACAGCGAGTCTGCTGGCCAGAGGGGTCAGTGAGGGCGGTCACTGTCAGGTGGTGTTTGAAAAAACAAGCTTTATTCTTGCCTTTATTCTGTTTTCCTCAGAATCGAACCTGTAACGTTTCACATGAATTGAAGATTGCTTTTTTATTATCATGCAAAGAATGTATTTATTGCAGATGGATTTCTTGTATTTAAGATAAAAAAAGCTAACATTACTGAGTCTTAACTGTGAGCTGTAAATGGTTAAAGAGGGACATTCCTGCTGCGCCTCAAATGCTCCGTCTGTCAGATCTTGATCCCACATTAACACATGATGTGAAGCTGTGCTGCACATTGCAAACCTGTGCATTCATTTCCTGTCAGCTGCGATCAGATGAGCTGTTAGGTGAGTTTGTGAGGGATGCTGACGCTGTCGTTCAACGCCTCTTTCACCTCGACTAGACCCGCTCAACCCCTGAGACGAGCGAGGGAGAGAGAGAGGGGTGATGATGGAGGAGGCAGAGGGAAAAAAAGAAAGCAACAAAAAATGGAAGGGGGTGGGGAGGTCTGTCTGGCCACCGTGTTGACCTCATTGACCACGGCAGGACCAGGCTTGTATGCGTGCAAACACACACACACACACACACACACAGAGGCAACCTAATCAATATGTAACTAAGGAAGGAGGGAGGATGATGGAAGGAGTGGGGGTGAAAATTGTAAGCGATGGAGGAGGGTGAAGAAACTGTGGAAATGAAAATAAAAAAGAGCACTTTGGCTTCTGTTGATGAAAAACCTGAAGAGCCAGAGCTGACAATATTTGAACTACAGGCTGGAAACGTGTATTACTTCTGATCATGAAATATAAATTTGAGCTCACATGACAAAAACGTACCTTATGTTCAAAAGATCAACAGAAATGCAAAAGCAAGGACTGTTAGAGTTCTTGTTTTTGTGTTTGCATGTGTCAGGGCTTGAGAACTTGTTAAAATTGAAGCATAGCAGAAAACAAATAAAAATAAATTGTTGAGGAAAAAAATGGAATATCAAAGAATCAGCGGGACTTTTCCATTCAGGATCAGCTGAATGTAATTGAACATCTTGTCCCACTGCCTTGTGGAACAGCACAGCCTGCAGACAGCCTGTCTGTGACTGCAGGTGTTTCTAAATTCAGCCTTTGGGATCTGGCCTTAGTTCTTTATGACTTCAATAAATGTGCTAATTTGGTGCCAAATCTGCACTTCTTAAAGTCTGAAATGAAACCTAATTAGCGGTTCAATTCAAAAGTTGCTTGTGTTTTTTCAAATTTCAAACAGTTAGAGATATTACACCATCTATCATTGATTTAAAAACAGGCATGGTAAATGATTCTCACATCTTTCTCTGAAGCAGGAAAACATGCACACATCAAACATTATGGATGTGAGAGATGAGAGCAGTCAAGAAAGAGTTGACAAGAGCAAAAAAAAAATTCTGCCTTCAATCTTATATTCTGATGCCTTCCTTCAGTGTACAGCACCTGGAGTTATTAGACAAGGCACACGATGCGCATCAAATATGAAACAGTGATCCCCTCAACCCATGTAGCTGTGAGAATTTTCTGGAAAAGCTTTTAATAAATACTTCACTGCCCATAAACCCTTGCTCCCCACTGTAATGATGAACCAAGATGCACGTTTGTTTCGGTTTGTTTTGTAAAAATAAATGGGGATCATACAACCTGACAGGGTAATGTACTTATCCACGGTTACGTAGCAATGTTGTTTGAAACATGACAACAATCAACAATCAAACTTTGTAAGTCTGCATCAAAGTTTAGTAGCCTGCTACATTCAGTGCTTCTCACAGCCTAGTGCTCTGAGCATGTCTGTAACGTGTAACATTAGAGAAACCTGCTTATATTCCAGTTCTCATCTACCAACTTCAACCTGGCTCTTCATTTTATTGATAGACTCTCAGGTTTGAACAGATCACTGCAGAATAACTGCTGCATGTGGACAGGAATGAACATTAGCATAAACAGCTTGGATGTTGTTTTAGCCTTTGGCCCCTGTTTTAGCTCTTGGCTTGTGTTTTAATCTTCAACTTGTGTTTTAGCCTTCAGCTTGTGTCTTAGGCTCATTTGCAGTGATGAGACCAAAATTGAACTTTTTGGCCACAACCATAAACGTTACATGTGGAGAGGAGTCAGCAAGGCCTACGATGAAAGGTCCACCATTCCTACTGTGAAACACGGAGGTGGATCACTGATGTTTTGGGGATGTGTGAGCTACAAAGGCTCAGGAAACTTGGTCCAAACTGATGAATGAAGGATGAATGCAGCATGTTATCAGAAAATACTGGAGGAAAATTTACACTCATCAGCCCAGAAGCTGCACATGAGACGTACTTGGACGTTCACACATGACAATGATCCAAAACACAAGGACAAGTGGACCTGCCATTGGCTACAGCAGAAGAAAGTGAAGGTTTTAAAGTGGCCATCTCAGTCTCCTGACCTTGATATCATTGAGCCACTCTGGGGAGATCTCAAACCTGCAGTTCATGCAAGACAGAGCAAGAATTTACAGGAACTGGAGGCT